>JAWPHD010001293.1:0-336843 GCA_037043455.1 Cyrtodaria siliqua
GGGGGACGGATATTTTCTGGAATAGCCCATTTAGGGATCCAACTTCAATAAAATCAGCGGTGTCAGAAGCCTGTAGCGACTGTAGAGCGGGCGGGTGCTGCCTGTCGGTGAGTGGAGAGTGAAAAAGCACTACTAAAGGTGTGGGTGGGGGGTCAGATGCGAATGACAAATATATCTCAATACAAACTTTCTTGCCAGTAACAAATATGAATAATGCTAAATATGCTTATTCATTACAACAATATTTATTAGTTATCACGGCTGAAACGGTATAAGTATGGTAAATTACACTTAAACACATCAAAATATACAGCACATCCATGTTCGTAGAACTTCTGAAGAAATGGCGGTCAGCAGAAAATGTGCCTTCAAATTAGTATCCGAGAAGTGGTGATAGTAAGGCAGACAAGTAGTCCGAGAAATGAGATTGCGAGATTGCACAGCTAAATAATAACGCTCGCGTGTATCATCGTGTGTCTGCTGATATCAGATGATTGTGCTAATCTCTTATAACACAACTGACACTTAAATGGCTTCTCACCTGTATGCATTCTCATATGTGTGCTGAGCTGTGATGATTGTATGCATACTTTATCACACATCTGGCACTTATATTGCTGCTCACCCGTGTGTATCATCGTGTGTACGATGAGATCCGATCATCGCTCTTATCACACACTAACATAAACAATAGACAGTGAACGCGGATGGAGATGAACACGTCATACTGAAAACGCATGGCGGCTTCTAAGTTGTAGTATCTGTATAAGAAATGGCCAGTTATCAATTAGTCTGAGTCATCACATGTATTCATCTGCAGCGCCAAAGGAAGGGCTCTGATCGTTGCCATCATAAACAAGTTAAAGGTGTTCTGGTAACGTTTATAGGACACGTTGGGTAAAACAATCAGGAAATTAAAATATATTCAAGGAAGTATAATTAAGGATTTACTGGTGCATGAGTAATATAACATAGAAGACACTCTTGTGACAGAAATAGTAAGACACACATATACATTATGAAAAACATGACACGTTTGTGACAGAGCATCTTAACAAATGAACCAAGTCATTATTTGAACAGATAAACCAGAACATGTTTCATTTACTAAGTGGTCACCAAGTCCAGCCTAAGACAGCCTAACCATCAGCAAAACAAAAACTGGACTCTTTGGTTACCAGACCGAGCTACGAGTTGCAATAAAACACGAAGACACGCCTTCTGCAAAACAGAGGTCAAGATGTGCATATAGTATCACACAAAGAGGTCATGATGCTGGCTTGTCTCTACTCAATTAAGAAGACGTTACTACTAAACTGAATTCATGAAGGGTATGATTCATATAGTAGACCTACTCAAATCAAACAAAAGGAAGGTGCAGGAGTGTTATCAAGGCATTGTCAGCAAAACAAGGGCCATCACGTCAGCGTTTTTAATCAGATGTAGCTGAATCTCGAACTTGCCTGAAATACGTTTGATATTACAACACTGGCTGAGTTTGGTAAAGATTAAAATCAAAATGACAACGGTAGAGTGCAAACAAAGAATCGTCTACGGGTGTACAATGCAAAACGACGACATACAACTAGCCATCATATAAGCTCGCATGGCCTTCCGCCAGGTAATCCTAAAATGTTTCAATTCATGAAAAAAATGCCATATCAGTTGATCAGAATATGTTGTAAACACCATTTAGTTCAGATATAAAACCTAAATTCACATTTTGATTGACTTTGGGCTGAAAACTAATCCTGTTTGATAACCCAAGATAACACCGACTACTGAGCAGACTAAACTGCTTTGTAAACATTAATTCCTGTTTAGGATCATCAATTCTGTGTTGGGATTAAGGATAGAAGTATCAGTACGTATCAATTCAAAATCGGACTCCAAGGCCCACACGTAGGGTCTGTTGAACCCCTCTTTAATATCGGATATTAGTGGTTTCAGATTTGTTCGTATATTTATCAATATAAAGGATTGCAACATTTCTTCAAGATCATTTGCATAATAAACATGCTAGAATGTTAACAAGCGAACGGGCTGGCGTCAGAAGATTGCGAGCCAATCCATAATCTCGCCATGCCTTCGGCCATTAGGTTGAGTATAACACAGTCAAAATAAGGTTAATGTTTATTTTGTTTAAAAACTGACCAATCATTAATTTCATTTATTTTCTTAAGGATTGTACCTTGTATCAGTTTTGTCACAAAACATAAAGGTATATTCTTATGACCCACCTGATAGAGGCTCAACGCAACACTGCTGCAACCGTCATAATATAATGGGTTAAAAACATGCACTTTAATGAAAATAACAAAGGTGATTTCTACAAAATACATAAAGCAATATGATTACATTTCACGTCTTGCTCGTTGCCTATGTTAATCTTCACGACACACTGCAATCGCATACAGAACATCTTCAATAGGTTTGCTACAGCTGCAACATTAGACTACTTCGCAACCCAACCTTGGATGTATGACCTATTGCTTTAATATATGGAACGGATAACTGTATGAATCTTTGATCGCGAAAATCTGAATCACGGATTTATGAATTCGCGTGTGTTAGATCTATTAGCTATGAGTGTTTAAAATTGCATCTGAAACTTAAACTTCTTGTCTGCATGTAATCATATTTGCGAGATTCGTTCTAATTGTTAAGCAAAAGTCTCGTCACCTAAATGATGTTGCGGTAGTATGTATTTGCAAGTGTTACATTAATACCGATTTTAAAACGAAACACTTGTCGTACACATGGCACCTAAATGGTGTCTCGGTAATATGTATTTGCACGTGTTACATTAATACCGATTTTGAAACGAAACACTTGTCGAACACATGGCACCTAAATGGTGTCTCGGTAATATGTATTTGCACGTGTTACATTAATACCGATTTTGAAACGAAACACTTGTCGTATACATGGCACCTAAATGGTGTCTCGGTAATATGTATTTGCACGTGTTACATTAATACCGATTTTTAAGCGAAACATTTGGCGTAGACATGGCACCTAAATGGTGTCTGGTGGTATATATTTTCATGTGTTACTTTTATACCGATTTTTCAGCGAAACACTTGTCCTACACATGACACCTAAATGGTGTTCTATGTGTCCACGTTAATGAGGATTGTTTTGAGAAAACTTTGACCTGAAACTAAAAGATATATCGGCAGTACGTTACATTGTACTATCCATATTTGGGAGATTAGGTGGGACTATATATGTGACGTTCACTTAAACGGTGTCTAACCAGTACGATTCTGCAAATGTGTGTTGAGCCTGGATGATTGTGTAAATCTCTTATCACAAACCAGGCGCTTAAATGGCTTGTCGCACGTATGTATTAGCTTGTGTCCGTTGAGATCAGATGGTCGTACAAATCTCTTATCACAGACATGACACCTAAATCGCATCTCACCCGTATTTATTCATATATGTGTGCTGAGCTGTGATTATTTAACGCATATTTTATCACACAGCTGGCACTTATATGGCTGCGTCTGTATCCTCGTATGTCTGCGAATTCTTGACACTTATATGGCTTTTCTCCAGTATGTATTCGCATTTGTCTTTGAGATTTGATGAGTGACATTTAAATGGCTGCTCTCCCGTATGTTTCCTCATGTGTGGATCAATCGATGATGATCGGGAAATCTCTCATCACAGGTCTTAAATGGCTTCTCACCTGTATGCATGTTCATAATGTGTGTATTATAAGCGATGATGATTAGGCGAATGCCATATCACACACCTGTCACTTAAATGGCTTATCGCCAGTATGTATTTGCATGTGTCTGCCGAAATCTGATCCTGTGAATCTCTTATCACACACCTGACACGTAAATGGTTTCTCACCTGTATGTATCTGCATATGTCCGCTGAGGTGTAATGATAGGGTGAATCTCTTATCACACACCTGACACTTAAATGGCTTTTCACCCGTATGTATGTTCATGTGTCTTTTAAGCGATGATGATTGGGTGAATCTCATATCACACTCAGGACACTTCTATGACTTCTCACCTTTATGTCTTCGCATGTGTACGCTGAGGTGTGATGATTGGACGAATCTCTTATCACACACCAGACACTTAAATGGCTTCTCACCCGTATGTGTCCGCATGTGTACGCTGAGGTAAGACGGTCCAGCGAATCTCTTATCACACACCTGACACTCAAATAACTTTTCACCCGTATGAATTTGCATGTGTACGCTGAGGTGTGATGATTGGGCGAATCTCTTATCACACACCGGACACTTAAATGGCTTCTCACCCGTATGTGTTCGCATGTGTACGCGGAGGTGTGGTGATCGTATGAAGCTGTTATCGCACACCGGACACTTAAATGGCTTCTCACCCGTATGTATTCGCATGTGTCCGCTGATGTGTGATGCTTGAGTGAATCTCATATCACACTCCTGACACTTAAATGGCTTATCACCCGTATGTATCCGCATGTGAATGCTGAGGTGTGATGGCCGTGTGAATCTCTTATCACACACATGACACCTAAATGACTTCTCATCACTATGCAGCTCCATGTGTATGTTTATACTTATAGCTTTGCACAACTGACAGGGCTTCTTACCAGTAGCTATTATCATGTATTTATACTTAATACTATTGAAAGCTCATCGCATACTTGACATTGAATCTGTGTCTTCTCTGTATGTGTTAGAATGTGCGAGATGGGAGAATGTCTAAATATCTTAATACATTCTGGACAACAGAGTCTCATTTAAATGATGCCTACCCATACGTGATTACATTATATCCATAAGTATTGACGGAAACACGTTATATTGTTTATCTGGAATAGGAAGCTTTAGTCTATCTCAATCAAATGATGCTCTTATTCTATTTAATAATACCGTGAATACAGTCACCGTTTGTACACTTCAATAGCGGAATGCTACAGCAAGTCCACACATATCAAAAGTATATGTCTCCAATTAAGATGATTCAAAAGTCAATTGTCGTTTTTGATAACAGTTTTCTAGGCAAACTGAGACCATTTATGTATTGTTTCCACCAAAGACAGACTCACCGCACTTTTTCAAACCATACGTCTGTTTTGTATTCATCTCATGCATGGTTCTACGTAGTCGGCTTTATTATTATTTTCATACACGGTGCTGCATATACTATTATACACGGTGCTGTATATACTATTATGCACGGTGCTGCATATTCTTGTCCCGAATGTCTGCAAAATTAAAACATATACATATTGGCTTAGGTATTGGATCGATTATATTTTGTTTATCAATTACGTTCTCAATGGAACCTGTTGTTCAAGGTTCAAACATGTGAACATTTTACTGCAGTGAAAATAAGTTCCTTTATATATATTTATACTCTATTGCGTCCAAGAAGGACACGGAATTATTAAATATTCAGAATAATTGTCATTTCAAAAATCGGCGTGCCGCAGCCGGGAACTGAACCACGGTCCCCTGCTTTCCGGGCTTACCATTACACCACTATGCCATCCGATATTTGAATGACAATTATGACGTTATATAACGTTTTTATTGTATACAAGTACTGTATTGCGTCTAACAATGACACGGACTTATTAAAGATTCAAAATAATTGTCATTTCAGAAATTGTCGTGCCACAGCCGGGAATTGAACAACGGACCCCTTGCTTTCCGGGCAAGTATGCTTACCATTACACCACCACGCCATCCGATATTCAATGATAATTATGACGTTATAATATGGCGTAGCTCTTTAAACCTACTGAAGAATTTTCAAAGACAGGCGACTACATACAACGTTTTTATTTTATACAAGTACTCTACTGCGTCTAACAAGGACACGGAATTATTAAATATTCAAAATAATTGTCATTTCAAAAATCGGCGTGCCGAAGCCGGGAATTGCACCACGGACCTCCTGCTTTCCGGGCAAGTATGCTTACCATATCACCACCACGCCATCCGATATTTGAATGGCAATTATGACGTTATGTTATGACGTAGCCCTTTAAACCTACTGAGTTCCAGCGTTGGATTTTTTTACAGACATATATTTATGCCTGAGCATATTTAAACAGGCATTGGTTTTTTTTTAATCGAACAGTTTTTTGAACCAGCATATGTGTATTGAATAGCGTTCCTTCTTAAGCTAGGGATATGTCATATCATAATTCCTTTAGTAACATGGGCGTAGGAACGTTTCAATTAGTGGGGGTTGAGGGTGTGGGCAAACTTTTTGAAAATGATATCTGACAATCAAAAAAGTATGTTTCAATTATGGTGAGGATGAGGCCAACGTTTTTAACAAAATGTTTGACAAGCAAAACAACAACAAAAAAACGTTATCCACGCTCAATTACACCAACACATACAACATTATATAGGGGAAAAGTACTTTTTGAGCGCTAACCATGTTTTTCTGTTAATTAGTGTGTGTGGGAGGCCCCTCCCCACCCTCTCCACCGGATCCTACGCCTGAGTAAATCTAATAGACCAATAGTGTCCCCCAACCCCGGATCCTACGCCTATGAGTAAATCTAATATACCAATAGTGTCCCCCTCCCACCCGGATCCTACGCCTATGAGTAAATGTAATAGACCAATAGTGTCCCCCCACAACCCGGATCCTACGCCTATGAGTAAATCTGATAGACCAATAGTGCCCCCCCCCCCCCACCACACCCCGGATCCTACGCCTATGAGTAAATATAATAGACCAATAGTGTCCCCCACACACCCCGGATCCTACGCCTGAGTAAATCTAATTAGACCAATAGTGTCCCCACCCCCCACCCCACCCCAACCCCGGATCCTACACCTGAGTAAATCTAATCAGACCAATAGTGCCACCCCCTACCCCACTCCCCCCACCCCACCACCCCGGATCCTACGCCTGAGTAAATCTAATAAGACCAATAGTGTTGTAGATCTAAATACTTCTTTAAGTTCTTAATATAAAACTAACTATATTCGGAGTTTTTATCAGCAGAGCTTATGCCGTCGTCCGTCCGTACGTCCGCCTGTCTGTAAACTTTTTTTGGGCGATTTTATTAAATTAAAAAGCAACACAAATCTAGTTTATTATAATGAACGTCAAAGAGCTACACGCCATTTTTTTAAATTCTTTGTCAATTTATCTGTTCTATGCGGTCAAGTGTAAATATTTATTTCTATCCAGTTATTTCAATTAACGTTTATTCTTTTGATCGATATAACATATATCTGTCAACTTAATTCAATTAAATATGAACATTGCTGTCTAAAGAGTAAAGTAGATTCTGATGTTTACATTCTGGCTGATAGAAAACCCAATATCGACAGATCGATTGTACTCGCTAGTTAAAAGAGGAATAGAAAGAGATCCATGAATTCAAAAGCACCTGTTTCATATTATATCCTGTGCAGTACTGACAATAAATATTGATTTCTTCTAGTTTTCTTACCTCAACAGTATTGTTCTGAGCAAGATCATGAAGATGTTTCAAAATAATAAATGGAGTCATACATAGAAGGGGAAGCAACACAATTGTTTTCGGGCGTTTATTAATACTAGTACAAACATATACTGAAAATAAAATAAACGCATAATCAAAAAGTGCCTATACTACACTATTATATGCACCTAATCCAGATATATCTCTACGTGTTTTGTACAAAAAAGGGGCTACAACTAATAACCTAAAGGACAACTCTGTCATGTAGTAGACCTTTTAATCAAAGTATACTTTGTTACACGAAATTCATAAACGGTGATGTTTCGCTTGAAAAAGTCAAGCCATTTTAGTAGTGTGTTAACGTTTAAGAGATTGCAACAGTTTGCTTACCTGCTTGAGCCAAATGCGCATTTTGTCGATAATGAAACTTTAAAGGGGTAACCGTTGGTGTCTTCGGTGCTGTTTAAACCGTCTTTCCGAAAGGACGTGACTGATGTTGCCATGTACCAATCAGTTAGCAGTAGCATATTAAACATACAATATATAGCGGAAATTCCCATTATGCGTTTCTTTTTCCTTTCAGTATACTCGTATAATAGCGAAAGAAAGGTACTATACACACATATTAAACATTGTGGACACTTCGTATTATACCTCGTATTTTTATAATTTTGATTTAGTTGTTGGTTATAATCAAAAATATAAAACTAAAAACAAAAATGTTTAATATTTTCTAAAACAGGTTGGCTTGTTGTTACGTTTTTTTACAGAGAATATTACGAATTAGCGGCGTTTACATTCAAATATCGTATTACTGATATATATCATCTAAGTAAATAACTAAAAATATTATCTTTAAATTATTATCGAAAATATTTTGGAGGATATTTGTTTGCTTTTTCACCAGCAGATACATCGAGTGAGCTTCAAAAACAATATTCACATGGGTGGCGTAGCCACGAGTGAGAATACTGATTTGGGGGCTCACGAGATGACATGATTTATTATTATCATTATTATTTCATGCTTCCATAAACAGCTGTTGTTGTTTTTTATGTGTCGATTTCACATTTTTTATTCCGCACAGGTAGCCCCAATTTTAATACCGCTCCATTACAAATCATTAATGAATATACAACATAAAAGATTAAAAAAATCAAAGTTAATGCGAAAAGCTATGAAGTATATAGTGATCACGTCAAACATACCAACTAAATGTATCAGCATGAACCTGATTCATCATTGATTGTTGAATAAAAAACAGTTGAATAAAAAAAGTAGTTCCAAAGGCAGTGAACAATGCTTGTTTGAAAGTGTGAGCATTAATCTCCTCTTTTATATACAAATAGATGCAATATTAAGTCTATTATTGGTGAGTTTTCAAATTGGGATGATGCAACATTTGGTATAGTTCTATACAAGAAACTTCGCAATATTTAGATGTTCTCTGAAAACATTTAAATGTTATCATATCAACTTTGAATGTTTTTATTATTTGTTTTTTTCTATAATCAATTTTGCGACGTTTTATCGCTGAGCTAAGGTCAAAGTCAAACTTAGAAAAACGTTAACCTTTTGGTTAACTCTTTAACGCTGTAAGGTGTGGCTTTCATATTCAGTATGTAGCTTATTTACGGGGTGTCCTTCTAATCAACACCCTCCCACCTGTCAGTTTGACCTTATGCCATTTAAAATAAAATGTTGACGCCCGCCCGTCGACCACACGCCCGCCAATCGCCTGCCCGGTTAACGCCAATCTATCAGCCAATTATTTTCAAAAAACCCGGCTAAAACTTAAAGCCTTCACCGACGCTAAAGCTGCCGACGCCGACACTGACGCCGGGGTAATGACAAATATCTGCCCTGACTTTCGTCACGGTGAACTAAATATGTCTGATACATTGATAAACAAGGTCAATACTATAGGCCCTTATTCAACGACTAGTAGAATTGTAATCTTAATAACAACGGGACAAATCATTAAACATGTGTGTTGACGTGGATATAAATGTAGGTCTATGGTGTTGATTACATATAATATTGGATACAAATACAACATACACTTATTTGATTTTTCAATATGTATAAGTATATGGAATTGCATTGAACGGAATTTGATTGTATTGTCGCACCAACAGCTCATATGGCGACTTTCCAGCTTTCACTGGTGGAAGAAGACACAGGTGCCCTGTCGGGCAATTTTCATGCAGGGGCAGGCACCTGGGTAGAACCACCGACGTACCACAAGCCAGCTGGATAGCTTCCTCACACAAAGATTCCTATGCCCCTGACGGATCGAACCTACAGCGGTGAGATATATGGAGCAGCCATAAATTATACAATGTCAAAAGAGAAAGCATATGTTTTAGACAAATATCTACCTAAATTACAATCAACATTTGTGTTCATAATATGTAAAAAGGGTCATTTTGGACAAAACATTGTAAAAGTTTTCTCCATATAACTCCCGGGCGGAGCCATTTATGACACCATGGCCACCATCTGAAAAAAGGTAGAAAACCATAATACACTACATGCAAAGAAAAACCTGAGCTCTATGTCTATGGAAAACAAGAGGCCCAAGAAGGCCTGTGAACGCTATACCGGCTTAAACGGCATAAACGGCTTAAACGGCTCTTATATCAAGGGTTGTCATCACAAAATTCCCATCAGTACTACTTTCAAAACATTGCAAAAACAAGAGGGCCTGAGTACGTAAACTGTCAAGGGACAACTGCTTCCTCCTAAGTTTCGTCAATTGTAACAACGCGTAAAAAAAAAAGGAATTCAACCAATTTAAGCAAATGAAACAATCAAATGAATAACTTAAAAAAAAAAATCAAATGAAATAAAACAAAACAAAACAAAATATCTATCCTCTTAACGAGGCAAAATATTGCATTTTTAACTAATTCAAGGGCCATAACTCCGCTGTTGCTTGTCAGATCTGGCTGGTTTTCGTATTTGACATTAACAATCTGGTAAAGTTTGGTAAAGATTGGATCAAAAATGAAGGCCCTATCGTCTTAGCGAGGCAAAATATAGACTTTTGACTAAATCAATGCCCATAACTCCGCTGTTACTGGTCCGATTTGGCTGGTTTTGAAACTTGTCCGAGCATTCCTTGACATTAACAATCTGGTAAAGTTTGGTAAAGAGCGTATGATAAATGAAGGCCCTATCGTCTTAACGAAGCAAAATATAGCATTTTTAACTAATTCAAGGGCCATAACTCCGCTTTTTCAGTTTCGATCTGGCTGGTTTTCAAACTTGTCCGAGCTTTTATTGACATTAACCATCTGGTAAAGTTTTGTAAAGATCGGATCAAAATTGAAGGCCCTATCGTCTTAACGAGGCAAAATATAGCATTTTTAACTTAATAAAGGGCCATAACTCCGCTGTTACTGGTCCGATTTGGCTGGTTTTCAAACTTGTCCGAGCATTCCTTGGCAATCTGGTAAAGTTTGGTAAATATCGTATGATAAATGAAGGCCCTATCATCTTGTAAAATAACAAAACTTGACGAAGAGTCCAGTAAATAAATCAGAATTTTATTCTTGTCAGGGTATGAACAGGTTCCACAAGGAACTGCAAGAAGGGGCGATATTGTGCAAGTATAAACTATGTGCACTTGCAATAAAATGCGAGTGAGCAATGCCGTGTAGCTTCATAGAAGAAGGTTTGCTGTATTTAAAACAAGTGTCCACCAGGGCGATGCCATGTATGACCCAGGTCCATATCCGGAAAAAAGATAGTACAGGATTATGTCAATGATTTATGCAAAGTATACATATATGTGTTTCGTAGTTTATGGGAAGACCATTTGAACTAACTAGGCAGAGGATCATTAGCTTATTCTACATTCAACATATGGTCCCTCGGGCGTGACCGAATTTGGCCAAATTTGACCCCAGCCCAATATTTGAACAAGTTTGGTGGAAGATCATAGGCTTAACCTACGTTATACCTCTAGTAATCAGAGAAGATTCTGTTTAATGACACTCCAATACTGCTCTATTTAAAATCGTGACCCCATCCCCTCCTGGGGCCAGATTTGATCCCAGGGTTACCATTTGAACCAACTTGGTAGAGGACCATAAGCTTATGTTAGATGGCGTTATATACCGTGTGGTTCCAGAGTAGAGTTTTTTCAAATATTTCCTTTATACATGTATGTTTATGTAAAACATGCATCTACATACAAACTGTGTACCCTAGAGGCACGCTTATTTTTTACCACGAGGATTTAATTTGAACAAACTTATTATTCTAGATGTTGAAGATCATTTATAAATTATAACTGTGAAAATATGTGCAAAGATGTAGGTTTGAGTAAATTCTTTTAAACTCATTCCTATTGCTCTTTAAATTTAAAACGGGATCTTCTATCAGGCGACTATCTTGATCAGATTAAACTGAACCTGGTTTAGTTCCAAACTTTATTTTCATATGTTGTCTGATACAGCTCAAAACATAAAACTTTTCATCAGACCTCTCGTATGATTTGTAAACTGAATAAAAAGTTTCAACATAGTTTAAACATAATAGTTCGCAATATTAAAAAAGCAATGATGCTTCAATCTCATTAAATCAAATCCTAATTACGCTTTGATACTCTCCGCTATAGGATCTAACAACTCTGCCTTGGAGGTCACGTCAGATCGACCTTTCATCTAATCAATATTCATGAGACAATTAACTAAATGAAACCGCACGTTTTATATGCAGTTAAGATGATGTTCGAGTGAACTAAATGAAATCGCACATTTTATATGCAATTAAGATGATGTTCGAGTGAACTGAACAAACGAAAATCCACATAAAACATATATCCGAACAAGATCAAGTCGTTGTGTGTAAATGCTGTGGAATGCACCATAAATTCAAAGAAACGCTCTAAATGGCATGTTTTACAACAAGAATACGAAGAAAATCATAGTGAATTGTTTTGAAAAACATTCAGAACATTACTCTACCGAGAACGCTAAATTACAACATTAGGTTTTCCATATAGTTTGTATCAATACATTTGGCCCGGTAGCGCAGTCGGTAGGGAGGTAGACAATTATAAGTATCCGTGAGTGTAATTTTACTGTGGGTTACGAGTTCAACCCTATGAAGCGGTACAATAATTCTTTCTTGTGTACCGCTATTGAATTCCGTCAAGCAATCTTGGTTTTATTCAGCAAATGTTCAATAATGGTTGACGTGTTATGTTTGTCAACGCAATTTGTGTGTGTTTTATAAGCTAAAAGTTACGGACATTGTCTCTTTCAATACCGAGTGTAGACTGCTCCATAGCGTTTGACTGAAACGCGACATGCGCAGTGAAGCAGTCTATACTGAAAGATTTTGAAGGCTGAAATCTGATTGGCTAATCGTAAGGTCAATCTGACATGACCTCCAATGCGGCGTTGTCAGATACTTAGTAACGTAGAGTATCGTAGCGTGATAAAGGGTCTGATTTTAATGAGATTGATGGTGCCTTTAAATCATATGATCACCCCAAATCAATTTTTCAGTATATAATGATTAATTCCAAACTATGATCTCAAACAATGATTCTTAAATAATCATTTTCAATCCACAATTAATTAACTCCAAACCTTATGATTAACCCTTATATCAACATCTTGTTTGAGCACAACCCGTCTCAAACTACATATTTTCAAACATGCTGTACTAATCAATCTAATTTGTAACGAATGACACCCCGTCCGCACCACTCGGACGTATTAAACACTTATGGTAAACGACTCGAGTTCACTCGATGTCCAAAATAAGGTCATAAGGTAAAAGTGTTCAATAAAAGGCACTAAACAGCAAAATAGTGCAGACGTTACATAACCCGTACACCGTGTGTAAACCAATATTGTCTTATCAGGGTTACATGTAAATAACAGGTGATGCGTACATACAATGTTTATAAACTTATAAATGAAAATGGCGAAATATGTTTGATATTATTTTCTATAACATTATCAACTGATTATGTTCGTGAACATGCTTAACACTTATATGTTTAACTTCTGGCACGTATGTATCTCATCACAATATGGCACTTAAATGGTTTCTCAACCCTATGTATCGAGAGCAGAATATTCTATGAAACACATACCCACACTTAAAATGCTTCTCAAACCGTATGTTTAGTTATGTGTGTCCTGAGACATGATTTATCAGCGAACATTTTATCACATACCTGACACTTATATGGCTTCTCACCCGTATGTACCGTGATGTGTCTACTCAAATGTGTTGATTTTGTGAATCTCTTATCACACACGTGACACTTATATGGCTTTTCTCCCGTATGTATCAGGATATGATTGTTGAGAGTTGATAATCTTGAGAATATCATATCACATACATGACACGTAAATGGCTTCTCACCCGTATGTATCAGAATGTGATTGTTGAGAGCTGATGGTTGTGTGAATCGCATATCAATACATGACATTTAAATGGCTTCTCCCCAGTATGTATTCGCATATGCGATTTATGCAATGACGATTGGGAGAATCTCTTTTCACATATCTGACATGTAAATGGGTATTCGCCCGTATGTATCGGCAAGTGATTCCTCAGACTTGATGATTCTGTGAATCTCTTG
The DNA here is from genome assembly GCA_037043455.1 of Cyrtodaria siliqua. NCBI lineage: Eukaryota > Metazoa > Mollusca > Bivalvia > Adapedonta > Hiatellidae > Cyrtodaria > Cyrtodaria siliqua. The sequence goes on from JAWPHD010001293.1 coordinate 14,042, forward strand.
CTACACACCTGACACTTAAATGGTTTATCACCCGTGTGTATTCGCATGTGACTGTTAAGAGTTGATGATTGTGTGAATTTCTTATCACACACCTGCCACTTAAATCGTTTCTCACCCGTATGCATTCGCATGTGTTCCTTGAGATGTGATGATCGTGTGAATCTTTTAGCACACACACGACACTGAAATAGCTTCTCATCTGTATTTTTTTCCATATGTGCGTTGAGCAATGATGTGCGAATCTACTACACTTCAACGGTTTCTTACCAGTAGGTATAGTGCGAATCTACTACACTTCAAGGGTCTCTCACCAGTAGGTATAAGCATGTGTATACCGATCCATACTGGATTATATTATATAATATAATTCCGCTGAATTGATGGATTAGCGAATACAAGTGATACTGTATATCTGGCACTGAAGATTTAACCTAATGATGATCTTATTATTTTAATAATACTAGTATGAATGGTTTCACACTGTGTGCACTTGAATTGAGCAATACATGAGTAAGTGATCAAACGTATATCTCTCCAAATAAAAAACAATCATTGCACATCTGATCTTCCCAACAGGTTTCTCATACACGTGGCAGCATAGCAGTTCTGCTTCGCCGTTTTAATTATCTGAAGGAAAAAAAACATTTACTGATATATAACAGCTTCGGCCTTAATTAAAATAGTGTCTGTTTACCCTTTAGCTACCTACTCCACGCGTTTGCCCCTACACACAACTTGTTATAAAGTTTTCAATATTTAAAAAAATGCCAAGAAATCAAATTTATTGTGATAAATATTTGAATGTAAACTTCACAACAAAATTATTGTTACTTTTAGGTAAACAGCGATAGTGCATAATCATAAGGAAAGTAACTAGGCAGGCCATTTCGGACATAACCATATTCGCCTTATGGAGAATTAAATTGGATTTTATAGTCGCACCAACAGCTAAGGTCATATGGCGACTTTCCAGCTTCCACTGGTGGAGGAAGACCTCAGGTGCCCCTCCGGGCAATTTTCGTACACGGGCGGGCACCTGGGTAGGACCACTGACGTTCCGCAAGCCAGCTGGATAGCTTCCTCACATAAAGATTCCTAGGCCCCTGAGGGATCGAATCTACAGCGGTGAGGGGCAAGTGATTGCAAGTCAGAGACTCTAACCACTCGGCCCCTGCCTTATGGAGAGAAAAAAATACTTCAGAACTGGCAGTTACAGGGTTTGTCTTTGTTATACCTATACAAATATATAAACTGCATTATATACATTTCCAGCAGGGCATATGAACCTTTTGTAAATTTGTAAGACTAATACGAAGACCGTTCAAATATAACGTACTTGTTTAATAGATAATACACTTTTATAAATCAAGTAAATTAAATTATATGGCAATAAAGGTTTAAATTTTCACTTTCACATCAGTAAATATTATAAAATTATGTAAAACAGATTTCAAGAAATACAACTTTTTACATCTCCATTGTAGGCGCCACGGAGCACGTCAAATACGTGCTATGACGTCGCCTTGAAAAACAAAAACCTGACGTTATAAATGATGAACCATGTTATAAGAGTAAACTTAATTGCTATTTAATTCGATTCGATTATTATATTATTCATGGTTTGCACTAAATAAATATTTCATAGCATAAAACATGAAGCTACAGTACAAAATCAAAACTGTGTATGAATTGTATTTACATTTTATTTTGTTTGCAAACAAATAATAAATCTGCTATCTAAACCGTCTTAAAAGTTAATCAATTCAAGCAAGTTAGTTGACATGACTGATAAATTTTCGTGTCATATCACATGGTTGGCATGATAAACTACATTACGTTAATATCGTGTATAATTCATTATTGACTATATTCACATATCTAGGTGTGTGTTTTTATTAATAAACAATAAAATGAAGGGAAAAAAATACCGGTAGAACAATGGTGGAGTTCGTTGTTGAAGTTGATGGGGTCTGTGTTCTTGGTAAATGGACAACGTGAGGAGTAACAGCTGATTTAGACCGGCCTTTTTGTTGAAGGATGAATCACTCTGTGTGGTCTGAACTTAAAAAGTGAATGTTCTTTTTTATTATGTATCATTTTCCAAACATATAAACTGTAGCGGACATAAATTCATAGTGTTGTGTTCCAGCTCTATAGAGATAAACAAGTGCATGTCATATATCTGCACAAACACCTTTTAGTATATTATTTGATCAATCAATACATTTATTGTTACATTTCAGTTTTATTTCATAACAGTCGTTAAAGGTTTCAAGTTGTTAATGTTACTTGCATATTACTAATAGTCTATGTTAACGTACGTGTAATTAAAACAAAATAAGAAAAACTGAATGCCCAAGGAGACTTTGGCTTCCCTATTCCAGTGTATGTCCCATATCAAAGCAACGCACGCTCAGGTAATAGGAAACTATTATAAAATGTTTCAAGTTTCGGCACTATCTCCATTTCCCGCCTCCTGATATTTCTATAAATTCGTTCGATGTATATAGCGTATGGATACATGCGACGCAATACAAGATCACACCAATTGTTTTCCATTATGTTGAGCTGCCCTTGAATTTGATAGAATATTTCATGTTTCTTTTTAGTTGTATTCCCCCGTAAAGTGTTTTCTAGACAGAACTTGGGAACTGTATGCTGTATCTGGAGAAAGTTTTTGGTCTCAATTAGTCCTTCTTCATTATTTTCAGGCACTAGAACGTCTGTAGGGGCCGCCATAAATGTTTTATTATTCCACTAGAACGTCCGTAGTGGTGCCAGAAAGTTTTTATTATTGCATATGATTAAGCCCACTTTTGAAACGTTAACATTCAATTTGTTTTCAGATTCGAGAATAGTGTTTTCTTCTTGTGCCAAACCTCTGATTATGTTCATATTTCCCTTGAACTTGGAGTTAAGAATATTTTTACCAGGCAGGTCAATACAGTGTTCGCTCTTCGTGACATAACCTTTCCAAAGTTGGAACTTGTCAATCGAACATGTCTTTCTTGTTTCCATAGCTCACCGTTACTTTGTCGACGTGTGTTCATTTCAATATGCTGTCTTTCCTTTTCATTTCTGTTAAATTTGTTCAGGAACTGATCGCAAAGGTCTTTCAATTCATTGGCTGCCACATCCTCCAATGGATCACCGCATTATAGCCTTGCCTTCTTGCTCGTGCTTTGCTTATACTTTCCAGCTTACACTTTCTCCTTAAATGTTTGCCTACTTCACTGTTTTGGTATTTCTCTGTTGCCTTTACGTACAAATCGTGTGCCTTTGTTGAATAAGGACCCTGCTTGGCATCCCGTCACTTTCTGAAATATCATTTGGGACCAGACAGGGCCAAGATTCTTACCTAGTGCCCCTCCATAACATCTGGTTATCCATTAGCCTCCGACTTGTTTCGGCCAACCGATTTAGTCACACTCTCATCTTTGATTATTTCAGTCACTTCACTCATGGATACATTGCTCTTTGCAGCTTGTCTAGCCTGTTCCCGCCAATATTCACTCGGCATTTTTCAATAATCATGCTGGGAGTCAAATATATTGTCAACAGATTTATCGCACTCTTCATTTTCTTTTAACTCTGCATCACAAGTTTTGTTTTCATTTATTTTTATAAAAGTTTAAACAGTTATTGTGGAATCTTAAAACATGATGAATCGAGTTCTTTATATCATGTCTCAATAGTTTAGCCTTGTTCTCGTTACTTCTCAGTTTGATTGCACATGTTATTGCTGTTGTTAATCTTACTCTATTAAGTTTGGTTAATTTAAACTCAGTGGAGATATTACATAGATCTGGTATAAAGTCACATGTATGTCTCATTGTTCTAATATTGTGAGTGTCTATGTAACATAACTTTTTTTCAATATAAATATATGTAAATCATCCACTGGGTCTTTTGAAAAGAAAAAGGTTGTTTGCAATTTTAGAATAAATGCAAAAAATAGTAAATAAGTAAAGTTTATCATTTGAAGATTGTGAAATTAAATGTCTTCCAAGTTTTAAAGGGATACATGTCAATCATGACATTTATTCAATGAAGATATTTTGAAATATATACAGATTGCAATGCCTCCCATTATGCCTCCCATTAAAAAATTTGGCCAGTATTCATATTTGCACTCATTTTGAAGTAGTAAAGAAAGAAAAAACCTCCCCATTTGTTTATGTCTATATTAAGATATGCTTTAGTCTAGCTTCTGTAAATATTTGTTGTATTATATTTAAATACATATTTGACGCATATTTTATCATATAACTGTACGGTTTGAGGAGGGGTGGCCCACCCCGACCCTCACAAACCTATGACGGGGTGAATAAATGGATCACCATTAATTTGGTGATTGAAATTTAAAAAAAAAGTTTGGTTAATTTCCTTTTGCCTTTGAAATGGCGCTTTTCCTCGACTAAATGTTCAAAGTTAGAGCGGAAACATTTACAGGTATGATTAGCAGTCTCCAATTTCTGTACATGTGCTCCTCATACTGGAACCTTTTCCTGAATTTTGGCGTACACAGAGCTGTCCCCATCACCAATCATCCTCATGTAACGAACACATGAACTGACTCCGCCTCTAAAAATCTTTGCAATATTATTTCCCCGACTCCATTGCCTGGGAGCTTTCGGTCCAGTTTTTAAAACAGGCATGTTTTTAGGCTCAGTGTTGGTATTATGGGCGTGTGAGCAAATACAACACTGCTTGTTTCTGCGTAACTGTGCCAAAATATTACACCAACCCCACCGAAGGCATTGTATGAATGTTGTGCGTTCGCTTTGACCACCCCCATCACATATAATTGTTATGGCGGAAACACCATCATGTAAATCGCCCCTTTTCTCTCCTCAGCACCAGCCTTTAAAGTTTCTTCCTTTACCACCTCTTCCCACCTTGATCCAATCTTATGCTCAATTTCAGAAAACATTTACTCGGTCATTTGCGGCGCATTCATTAATTTTTTTCCATAATTAGATCCAATAATATCACTCCCAGAAAACTATTATAATTCGACTTACACTTTATTGTAAAATAAAACACTGTTCACTGTGCATAATGAACTTCAAAAACATGAAACCATTTTCATATCGAAATACTAACAAACACATGTTGCGTATGACACACCTTATATGTTCAAATTATATCTGCAAGTTTAGCCACTCATGCGATTTTCTAGGAACATGTTTGTTTACTCGCTGTAGTACGCTTTAAAAAGGCCTGATACCTACCTTATTATGACAGATCGAGTAAATTAAACCATAAAACCAAGTAAAACTATGCTATGGTTACCATTCCGAGACATACTTACTCAAACTGTTACGCTGTTAATCTTCGAACAGTAATGTGTTCGTGAAACTTATTCAGATGCCAATACGGCTATGCCTCTATCGGGTGTGAATGCGCGAAAGGAAATAATTATATGTGTGTCATATTTTTTACCAAAAACATCTAAAAAAATAAAATTTAGTGTGTTATTTATTTTAAACTACTGTATAATTGAAAATGTATCATTAAAAAAAAACATAAATCATTCAAATAATGCCCATACACCCGATAGGGCTTTGTGTTTATCCTTGTCAAGATTCCAACAGTCACATGTATCCGAGATGCGCACATTTTATGCCCAGTAATTTCAACGCAGTTATTCGGTTCAATGCATAGAGCAGCGTAATTCCCCCTTGCAATATAGCATGTAGCATTGCATTTTGCATAACACCTTGGGCTGCTATCAGGGTAAATACGGTACTGTTCATACCAGATTTAATATATCAGGCGGTTACCTGCCTATACGCAGATACGCAGCTGCGTAATGAAAATCTGAGATGCAAAACTTTTTTTACCGTATTTTATACATTATTTGAACATAGCTGACATGTGGAGCTTGATGGCATGACACTAACTTAAAAATATCAAAATCCGTGTATGGTTGGTTCATCATTGGCTACCAAAATACTCCAAAACGCACAATTTGGCATCTTTATTTTTAAAAAAATCCGGGGGAGCATGCCCCTGGAACCTCTAGCACGGTCAAACCCAATATTGCGTAATGGGAAAAAGCTTCCAGATACGCGCCTGTATACCGGGATAATATTGATTAAATCTGTTTAAATATGACTAAATAATATTAAATCTGGTTTGGATATATTAAATCTGATATTCATTTCAATATATCTGGTTATTCAGGAGGTGTGACCCAGATATGACCATTGAAATATATTGATCAGTGACCTTGACCTTGATCATGAAAGATCTTTCCAGCAGATGCACACACATTTTAGTTCATCCTAAATCCAAGCGGTACAAGAGTTATGGACAGGACACACAAATCATGTCTGAAGAATTAACAGATGGAATTGAATTGGGATTTTAAGGCGCACCAACACATGAAAGGTTATATGGTGCCTAACAGGAATGAACATGCCAGGCTCATCCTCCATGTACATCGAGATAAAATATGGAGAACGGGCCTAGAACCTTCTCACCCTGAACTGCAGAGTTGCTGCAAATTCTATTGTAGACACTCCATTTACGCTGGTGCCACGTTATAGTTTTTCTGCCACTGCTCTAGTGATATAATGAGCATGAACAAAAAATTATAAAATGAACGGGATCTGCAGTTATTCTTACATGGGGCAATTAATTAACAGATGGCAGATGGAATGCAGATACCAAATTGATTTTCTAGAAGCACAAAACGTAAGTCATGTTATACAGTTAATATTTAGGAAATAAATATCCAAAGAAACATGTAGAGGTATTTTCGTAACATTTATTGACTGGTTACTGTTACCGTATGCCAGAAAGATACATCTTTATTCTACAAACATTCATGTGCATAATTTGTATAAGTTTTAAAGACAAATCAAAACACTATACACATACATTAAACATGTACTACAGTAGTCCTGGGTCCGTATTCATAAAGCCTCTTAGCAATATCTTAAGTCAAAATGTATCAAGTTTTTAAACACCTTTTTCTAACGTTTCAAAACATTGTCTTTATATTCTTAATAATATTATGGATTTATACACCCTACAGCTAAATAATTATCTTAAACTAGATGCTCTGTAGTGTCGCTGAGAGGTTAATAAGGATATTTGAAAATATGTAAACATCTTAAATTTTGACTTAATATGTTCTACATAAGTTGCTTTATGAATACGGGCCCTGCACATATTTATCACGATGGCATGTTATTATTTAGGAAGAAAATATACACAAGCATACACCGATTCATGTCCGGACTGGACTCGAAGTCGAAAAAAGGGCCATAACTTTACTAAAATATAATACAGAGTTACGGAACTTGAGTGGCTGTGATGACACTGAAGACATACACAAAGTCTGAATGACTTTGAGAAAGCACTGTTGAACAGTTGACTATATTAGAATTTTAAAAACTTAACGTAAATGTTGACTGCCACCGTAGCCGCAGCAAACTGATACCTTTGTCTTGCCACCTCTATCGAAGGCAAGGCAAGACAAAAACGCTACCCATTCATTATACAACAGTACACCTAAACGGTTACACGAAACACCCAAATCTACCTATTTCACCCAAATCCACCCAAATCTACACAAAAATCTACCCCTAAATCTCCCAAATCCACACCAAATCTACCTTATATGGTGTTTCATTGATGTTGTAGTAACAAATACCACAACAACAAAATCATTTGAGCAAAATGAAAATGTAGTGGTTAATTTATTTGTTAATGTTATGTTGTTCTCACAATGTGTAAAAATAACGTAAAAATCGTTAATTCAGTAATAAATTAACAAATGTATCTTCATTTTTTTTTAAAATGATTATTTTATTTTTGATATTTGGTACAATAACATCATTGTAACACCATTTATTACCTGATCTCCTATATAAATGCTATATCGTCATTTCGTGCTAATTCACTAAGGAAAAGACTGTTCCCGGTGAAAACGAACTGTTACCGGGCTTTAGTTTCGACTGTTTCCCTCACGTGCTGGAATTTCGTTTGCGTGACGTCATGTTGCTTTTTTCACCATAGGTTCCCATTATAAAACAAATTTTCATTTTCACTGTTTCGTACAGTAACATTAATTAGGTAATAAAACAGTTATCACATGTGTGTTTGGGGAACAGTCAAAACTGTTTTCCCTTGGTGTCGGGGATGTCAGTGTGAACTGTTTCCCTCGGCCTATCGGCCTCAGGAAACAGTTCACACTGCCATCCCCTCCACCTCGGGAAAACAGTTTTGACTGTTCCCCAAACACACATGTGATAACTGTATAATAAGGTAGATTTGGTGTGGATTTGGGAAGTTTAGGGGTAGATTTGGGGGAAATATGTAGATTTGTGTGTTTCGTGACACCCCACCTAAAAGCTTGAGTTTTTTTAAAAACTGTGTTAGTTTATCTACATACTAGTAACTTACATTTGTCCGATCATTAATATTATTATAAGAATAGTATAAAGCAAACTGTCTTTGCATTATATTATTAACTGTTGACTATATCATATTACACCTGTAATATACGGAAGCCTATGGTAGAATTAAAGACGAAATAATGAAAACTCAAATTATTATTTAATTATATGCAAGCAGATACAGCAGGTTTAGCATGTTTAGTGTCAAAAAGATACTAGATGCTAATTTCAATACTTGATAAACACTTCAATATTACCGTGTGTCCCTTTGACAGTCATATTTTTCACGAGGGCATGTTATAGTATTCAAAGACAGATAGGTATTATATCAAGGCATAAATAATATTAAATATAAACAGAAGTCATGATCTTGATTCAAAATCAAAAAAATAAAATCAAGTTGTGTTATTGAAAAACAGCATTACCTTGCATTTTGATCATTTAACGAAGAAAACTAAACACCTGCATGACTAAAAGTAATAAGATTTTCGTAAAGTCATTTTATTGCACCTCGCACAAAATCCTAGGAATTTCATTGGATTAGAGCAGTCACATGGTGACCATCTAATATTTTATAGACTGTCCCGGTCGTGAAGTCAAATTGCGTGAACGTCTCAATGACATTGACGCTCCATTAAAATGGGTTAAATATCGAAGTTTGCCTTAGAAAAGGTGCACGATGCAATAAATCAGTTATTGGGTTTGTTACTGACCCCCTACAGAAATATGTGGGGTCAGTCAGATGTATAGGGGACTCGGCTATCGCCTCACCCTATAAATCTCACTGACCCCACATATTTCTGTAGGGAGTCAGTAACAAACCCAATAACTAATAGTGTGAGCCATTTCACATTCTAAGATGCACAACGCTAAATACATGTTTTCTTAAATATGTTCATTAGTTACTTCCCTTCTTAATAGTAAAATACACAATGTTTTTGTGTGCTATTTACTTTTAGAATCCTATACAAATTTATCATCTCCCAAAATTAGAACCAACTCAATGATTTTGTATCAAACAAAATATATCACTTAAAGGAACATACGGCAATCCTGATTCTTTTCTAAACTTGCTGTGTCCTGTTAAGTTTTTCTACGTAACTGCATTTGTTCAATCAGTAATAATAATTATAAGAAAAATATAAAGCAAATTGTTTTTGCATCTTATATTAACTTTTGTTTATATTGCACCAATAATATATTTAAAACCTATGGTAGAATAAGAAGAAAAAATGAAAACTCAAAATTTTATTTTATTATATGCAAGCAGGTTTAAAGTAAACATGAAACCCTCATGTGTCCCTTTAAAACCAACAATTTAAAACTTTAAAAGTTAAATACATACTTCAAAGAATGGCACAAATCATAAATACAATTCAAATAATGGTAATAAAAACACATTACATGTCATGCATACTTTTACAGAAATGAATGTTGAATATATGGTATGAAATCATGCATGGTTACAATACAAGATTGATTGATTGATTGATTGATTGATTGATTATAAAATAACAAAATAAATACCCAGCAGCTACAATGATATGGAAAATATAAATAAATACAACAATTACAATTAAAAACAAATCTAATGTCGTATACGAAATGTGTTTATCTTTTTGTTGTTTTAATTCTTCAAGTACTGCTGGCATGAATGAGATAAATAAACACGCACAGTGATTGTTGAGATAAATGAACACTCATCAGGATTGTTGAGATAAATAAACACCCACAGTGAATGTTGAGATAAATAAACACCCACAGTGAATGTCGAGATAAATAAACACTCATAGTGAATGTCGAGATAAATAAACACCCACAGTGAATGTCGAGATAAATAAACACTCATAGTGAATGTCGAGATAAGCAAACACCCACAGTGAATGTCGAGATAAATCAACACTCATGGTGAATGTCGAGATAAATAAACACCCACAGTGAATGTCGAGATAAATAAACACCCACAGTGAATGTCGAGATAAATAAACACTCATAGTGAATGTTGAGATAATAAACACCCACAGTGAATGTCGAGATAAATAAACACTCATAGTGAATGTCGAGATAAATAAACACCCACAGTGAATGTCGAGATAAATAAACACTCATAGTGAATGTCGAGATAAGCAAACACCCACAGTGAATGTCGAGATAAATAAACACTCATAGTGAATGTCGAGATAAATAAACACCCACAGTGAATGTCGAGATAAATAAACACTCATAGTGAATGTCGAGATAAATAAACACCCACAGTGAATGTTGAGATAAATAAACACTCATAGTGAATGTCGAGATAAATAAACACCCACAGTGAATGTCGAGATAAATAAACACCCACAGTGAATGTCGAGATAAATAAACACCCACAGTGAATGTCGAGATAAATAAACACCCACAGTGAATGTTGAGATAAATAAACACTCACAGTGAATGTCGAGATAAATAAACACTCATAGTGAATGTCGAGATAAATAAACACCCACAGTGAATGTCGAGATAAATAAACACTCATAGTGAATGTCGAGATAAATAAACACCCACAGTGAATGTCGAGATAAATAAACACTCATAGTGAATGTCGAGATAAATAAACACCCACAGTGAATGTCGAGATAAATAAACACCCACAGTGAATGTCGAGATAAATAAACACCCACAGTGAATGTCGAGATAAATAAACACTCATAGTGAATGTCGAGATAAATAAACACCCACAGTGAATGTCGAGATAAATAAACACTCATAGTGAATGTCGAGATAAGCAAACACCCACAGTGAATGTCGAGATAAATAAACACTCATAGTGAATGTCGAGATAAATAAACACCCACAGTGAATGTCGAGATAAATAAACACTCATAGTGAATGTCGAGATAAATAAACACCCACAGTGAATGTTGAGATAAATAAACACTCATAGTGAATGTCGAGATAAATAAACACCCACAGTGAATGTCGAGATAAATAAACACCCACAGTGAATGTTGAGATAAATAAACACTCACAGTGAATGTTGAGATAAGCAAACACTCACAGTAAATGTTGAGGTAAATTAACACTCACAGTGAATGTCAAAAGTTCACACACCAGTAGTAACTAATTTACCGACAAACACGGTCACTGATGTATATCCTAGCATATTCACTTCAGTTAAGTTTAGTAAAGATATGTAATCAAACAAAAACCTTAATAATAATGTAAATTTACAAAATGTAGAATATATCACATAATATTAGAGGCAACAATGCAAGTAGCCGTAAACATCTATCCCTAATGGTCTAATAAACTGTTTTGCCAAACACAGCTCTAACTCCCCAGAGCTCTTATTGTCAAATATTCGGGGGTTTGTCAACCACAAATGATAAATTTACCATAACAGCTATTGTCGAATATTCTTTTTTCCCAACCATAGGTCTTATGGCCGACAATGCAATGACAGATATTGGTCATTATATTCTCTTGTAAAGATTACTCCCCTTTGCCTCACTACACTGGTCCTTCTAATTGGACTACTCTGACATTATTGTTGAAACACTACACATAACCATTCGCAACATCTCGTACCCTGCTTCGCTGCATTACTCGAATGTAAATCGAAGGTTTCCATATTGGTAACGTCACTGAGCCTTAGATTCCCGCCAAAACAAAATTTTGCAATGTCATTCAGCCGATTGCTGCATCAATAGGTTATTAACAGGAAAGCAGTGATAAAAACTTCATCTGCATTGTAAAAAACAAACATTAAATACAACACATGTCAATTCTGAAAGGGGTATCAAGTACTCATCTTTAACCTTATTATGAAAAATTGACAATTACCTTATTAACTTCATAGTACGGACAGGAGAAAAATAAATAATATTTTGGATGTCCGAAAATATATATCCTTCCGAAATTAACGTATATTTGCCGTTGTCCGAATTTTTCAACAAAATAAACATTCCACGGGGCATAGTGCAGTAGAACTGTATACAAAATTAATAAAAAATTTATTATGCTCTCAAATCTTATTTCTTTAGCATTTTAAAATAAACTTCTTTTATTAAACAGCATTTTAGAATTAGTATTTCAACCAAATATACACTCCCTTGTTTATAAAGGTTTCATATGTATTCATGATTTTCTGTATTAATTGGTTTTCGCTACATTTACATTATAACTATATAGAGATTATTTAACTGCTGGATTCGATTATAGGGAAATCCTTCACGAGATGGTAGGTGTGTGATTATTTAAATGCTGGATTCGATTATAGAGAAATCCTTCACGAGATGGTAGGTGTGTGATTATTTAAATGCTGGATTCGATTGTAGGGAAATCCTTCACGAGATTTCACTGAGAAATCCCATAGAATTGTAATAAATGTAAATACTAGTATATCTAAACAGACGGGTTTTAATTACCGGTGGTAAAAAATGAAATATTTTGTCCAGGACAGAGGTGCTAAAATAATTCTGAGGAAAAAAAGGTGCTTGTAATGTTAAAAATCACTATGTTTATTATTGAAATGAACCATCATGAGAAATGAACCATTGTGAAATAAACTATTAAAATCTGTCAAATAAACTAATTCTGCCTGTAACTTTTACTGAGTTTTGACTTTGGTTGTCTGGTGAAAAGAGGGAGCTTATTTACTTACAGTTTGGAATGCGGTGAGGGATTGGTTTAGGGGCAAGAGGGCATTTGGGGACAAACACTGTATTCATCCCCTTTGTGAACATTAAGTTAATTATTAGAAAAAAGAAAATAATTGTGAAAAAGAGCTGTCTTACAAGTAAGCAAAATCACAAGAAATAATAATCCTAAATAATTACAAATCGGACAAGGAATAAATTGCAGCATTATCAGATTATACTGTTTTCTGCTCAATTCAAAGATAGAATATTACATAGATGACGGATTTCAACTTCAATCTCAGCAGTTAGAACATTTGAAAGCAATTAACTATCCCTAATCATACACAACTGGTGTCAGACTGGTATTATTTTGACTCATTGAACTCTAGATGAAAACATTTCACAAGAAAAGTAATCCTGGTGAATACATTTTACCATTTATATTTTTTTTTCCCAACTTCACGCCAAAAACCATGTTGTGCAGCATCAATAGGCCATGTTGCATGTTGGGATTACTTTTTTGTTATAAAAGTTCTACTTTTAATGGCTATGACATGGAAAGCAAAACAATACAAGTCTGACACTATCTGACTATGGATGCTGTGTTCTAGAGTTACCGACTCCTCAGTTGTTAGGACACAGCAACCATACCAGGAAATCTTTAAACATCAGCCCCACTAAAGAAAACTTTCTGAGCAAAAAAATAAATAAATATATACAACAGTTAATCACATTCATTAAAATATTATTTAAAACACATAGAAGCACACAGAAGAGAATTGATCTTGTGCCAGTTCTTAGATATATCCTCTGTATTGCTGATGTCAGAGTATATTGACGACAACTGTTTGTATTATAATCCAGTTGCACGTGCTAATGTTTGTTGGGATGTATCGTATTGATTTGATTGGTTGAAATGGATTTCACTGACACCGGAAGTCATGTGGGAGGGTAAACCGCAACCAAAAACCTGTGTGCTGGATCTGGCAGACAAGGAGCACTCTGAGTAGGAAATTAGTTTTTCCCCAGGAAATCAAATGTTTTGGGAAATTAATTAATAATTAAAATTATGAATACCGTGTTAAGTTATTCCACCCTAGTGAATTTGGTATTGAATATACAAATGGGAATTAATACTCTAGTGCAGTAACCAATCACACCAGTAACCAATCACACCGAGACCTGTTCCCATATATGCGAGGCCTCCTCCTATAGATCTGAGACCTCCTCCTACAGATCTGAGACCTGCTCCTATATATTTGAGACCTGGTTCTATATTTGAGACCTGGTTCTATAATTATGCGAGACCAGTTTTAGCAAAATATGGATTTTCAATCTGTAACAAACAAGAAATGTCACTGTGACAAATGCCCCCGAAGTGGTTTTGACCTTTGACCTCTAAGTGTGATCGTGACTTTGGAACCACGGACCTGGATTTTGCGCGTGACACGTCGTCCTGTTGTAGTGAGCACTTGTGCCAAGTTATTTAAAATCCGTCCACGAATGTCAGAGTTATTAACCGGACACGAAAGCACTTCTTTTTGATCTTTGACCACTAAGAATGACCTTAACCTTGGAGCCACAAACCTGGATTTTGAGCGTGACATGTCGTCTTCTTGCGGTGAGTACTTGTGCCAAGTTATTTGAAAATCCATCCCGAAATGTCAGAGTTATTGACCGGAAACTATTGGATGGATGTACGGACAAACGGACTGATGGACGGTGCGACTACTATATGCCGCCCTTCGGGGGCATAAAAAAGTTAGATTTATAATAAATCTTAATAAATATGCTTACACGTACAACAGTGTTAAACACAATCATACTACTCTTAATAAAACATGAATAATTATATATTTTTGTCTTCTGCATATAGTGTAAAACTCACTACATAATTAAATAACCTTTCACAGAAAAGTTAATAAAAAGGAAATTGAAAGATGTTAAGGTTAAATTTGGCATTTTAACAAAAAAAATACAAAGCTTGAACAATACTAAAGCTGGATTATGTTTTGTACACATGCAAGGAATGTTACTGTTGCAAAACATACACAACTAAAATTACAGTGTTCCTTTATGGTCGTTTTTGGGGGCGAAATATGGCCACATTATCAATACCGAAAAAGTTTGTTGTTTTCCCACTAAGAAGAAGGAAATATTTTCAATTGCCTTCAAAACATAATGGGGAAATAAACCTCTAACATATATTTTATGAGTTGTCTTAATTTGCAAGTAAAACATATATATACAATACGTATGTATAGTTTAAACATCATTAAACCATGTTTGGTTTTTCCCAATTTAGAGGTATGTGATGCTGACTTTATCAATTATAAGGGCCCTCGAGGACCCCCATTTCCAAACAACACAAAAGGAACACTGACTTTTTATGAACTTCTAAACTTCTACCCTTACACATTTACAACTTTGTCCACTGACTAAAACGTGAGCAGTATCCGAGGTTTAAGCCACTATTTTAAATATATATACCGGGTCTTCTACAGAAATAATTTAAGGAATAGGAGAAAGTAAATTTGAATATCATGGGGTGGGTGTGGGAGGGAGATCCCCTATGGCTGACCACTATTTTTATGGATCATGATTTGTTTAGATGTAATTTGAAGTATATTTCAACTGTAAATAAAAGAAATTTAAGAAGTATAGCCTACAAGGAACGTTTTATAGACAGGCGTAATGCATTTTTTAGGCTTACTGATGTTGTTTTTTAAAGGGATAGGACAGAGAGATCAAAGGATAGGGGGTCAATTAGCGAGTAGGGGCAATTTAGGATTTTAGAATTTAGGAATAAAAGGAATATACTCTTAAATGCTCTGCGGAAGACCCTGATATATTTATATTGAAGTAATCGAGACATTTTGATATATTTCAATTTTTACATGATTTGTACAATTCATGTGCATGCAAGTCCACTGCTGAATAAATGTCACACAAGCAAACAAACCAACCTAATGCTGGTTAACCGCTAAGCATGACTATAATAGCCTTTGCGTTCATTATGAGTGACTGTCCAAAACACCCATTTGTCAAATACATGGAATGGTCTTAATTCAAAGAAAGAACAGTTCATTATATATAACATTATGTAGCGGGTTAAGAGTTTAGGCAGATTTTGTTACCAACTCATAATTCATTTTACACATCCAATCACATGTATTTTAAGAACCTATGAATAAACATATACGTTTAATTGGCACATACCTTATTATGACTTGAACACCTGGATAGTCTTAGTTGAATGGTTTTGAAGTGTAATTTTGCCATTTTTTGGCGGGTTGGTTTCTTTAATTAAAGACTATAATTTCCAGTGGAACATCAATCATGTCAATATTTATGATTTTATTGAACGTCCTTGTGGATTTGCTGTTCCCCTACCTACCCACAAATGAGGATCCAACGCAAAACTATTTATTGCAATTGTATAGGTATATTTTTTTGCTTTCTTTGAGAAGAATGGCCTTGAGAGTGAATTAAACAGCAGCAGAACAGACCAAGAAGTGTCCATCTAACAAGGTAAAATTTAGAATATAAATTTACATCCTCAACTTAACAACTGACACAAGTCTTGTGTAGTGTTAAACACTTGTTTTTTTGTTTTTATTATTTTATGCAAAAAGTGACCATTTAAATAACAAGTCCCTCAAAATGCCACTCCATTTCTATCCTTGCAGTACCCCAGACCAGACTGGTTGAAAACCATCGAGGTAAGACTAGCGTAACTCTGGATTAGGATTGGACCCTCGATCACCGTCACCTTCTCTCCGGGTCGTTTGCGGCTGTAAGCCTTGCTGACGGCCTGTATCAATGACTCGTAGAAGTCGTCGACGTTGTAGGTGGTGGTTTCCATCTCTTTGGGGTTGTATATTAGTGGATGGTGACAGTAGGTGGCCCAGGGTATGCTGGTACACCACGGGTTCCAGCGTTGCCCAAATGACGGTTCCTGGCCCCTGTTCCAGCGTATCTGTATACCCCCGTGTTCTCGATCGGTGGATACGACTCTAGAAATGGAAAAAGGAATACTGTAAAAGTTGAATACAGAATAAATGGATAAGATGACGGTTCCCTGCCCCTGTTCCTTTGTATATGTATATATGTGTACCCCGGTGATACAACACTACAAATGGACAAACATATTATAAAAAATAATAATACACTATATTTTACTATATTAAACAAAACAAATGACGGTTCCTCATCCCTGTTCACGCACGCCGTCACTGGATACAACATTACAAATGGACATGGGAATACTGCAATCACTGAATGCAGTATAAGTGGACAATTGAACGATTGCAAGTTACGAGAAAAACTAACGGGACGCCGTGACTTTTTAAAAATCAAGATTGCCATGTGTCCCTTTAACATCGCATAACAATCTTTCAGTCAGATTCAGGTGGTGTCTACTTGTAGCAGTGAGGTCAATGTTCAACTTTATACTGCTGCCACATAGTCACATGACATGATATCCCACATGTTCTAGTTATACTGACACCTAGGCCTAAATTCATCAATTTTTTGAGCATAAGAATCAGAATCAAGACTCAAAATCTATTTTTTTTTGCAAACCCCATCAACACAAAAGTTTGGGTAAGGATTGTGATATTCATACATTTTCTGTTAAATTACCTTTAAAATTACTCATTTCTGTAAGTAAATATAGTAATTTGCTAGTAAAATTGTTTTTATCTGGAATTTAAAAAAAATGAGATTTTGAGTCAAGTCCGATTGTTGTGCTCAAAAGTTTGATGAATATTAGGCCAGGCCAACCAGTCCAAGCACTACCCAGGTCCCATATATGCTGAAAATGTCAAGCAAGGGAGTCACTAGTACAGTGTTTATGAAGTATTTGGTGCAACCAAAGTGTTGTGTTGAAGGGATGAAAGATGTAATGTTCAATAAAGCATGGTAACAAGAGGTCACAGCCCTTGAAGCCCTCTACTGTAAGAGAGGGGACTGGTGTGGCTCAGTGGATTGCATCGTGGAACTTTGTTTGTTTGTTTGTTTGTTTGTTTGCTTATATGGTGTTTTACGTCATTTTCAACACATGCAAGGTTAAATATGACAGTCGATTTTTTGTGGTGGAGGCAGACCACCCACTTTTCCTTGGTAGAATGAATGAATGAATGAATAGTGTTTTACGGCACGTCGACACATAAATAGGTCATATTGTGCGCAAAAATTGATGAAAAATGAAGAAATGAAGTGTTATTTAAAAATTAATGTAAATATATGGTAGAACCAGTACTGTAAACCTCCCGCCATCCGTAAGAATCGACCTGAAACTGGAGGATGTGGGTTCAACCCTCATTACCTATGTAAACAAGAAATTCTGTGAATTTATATCCCCTGCCGAAGTATGTTAATTGTCTTCTGGGTAGAGTTTTTTCACTACCATGCAGTATGTATACAATGCTCAAAGACCCAATCCTCTTTCTCCTTTAAATGTATCCAATACTCATTACTGTGAATACATTATTGAGAGAGTAAGAGAGCAAGACTATTGTAAACTTTCTTAAACCTACTCCCATCAAATTTCGGCCGAAGTTTTCAAAATCAGGTGTACTTGACATGGTTGCATGGTTGGCTGGCTAATACACTGTATATGCTTAAAATAAAAAGATAAGCAGGATTTGTTTGATTTTTTATAATTCTGTCTTTTCTCACATCAGCACAGACTTTTTTATTAGCAAAAGAAAAAGGATGGTTCAAAGGGAACAACAATAAACGGTATTTTCAGAGAGCTGATTTCACTACTTCCTGAGGATGAACTTAAAAATGAAAACCACATTAATGATTATAACAGTCTGCTTAGATAAATCAGATGATTTCTTTCAAAAAAAGAAAAAGAACTTTCTATATATATACGGCATTTGTGGATTTTTTAAGAATAACTCTTCTATTAATATCTATGATATATGATGTATAGAAAGTCTTTGTTCTATTTTTAGAACATGTATGACTGTTTACTCCCGAATTTTAGTACTTCAGCAATGAAAACGTTTGATATTCTTTAACCTCGATGAAGGTCATCAAATGACCATTTCGTTTCATAATAAAAATAGTAAATACACCCGATTTTGGTCATTTATTCTACTATTCTTTGGTTTATTCTTGTTTTTAATTAGCAGTTTAATGAGCCCGAGTACATATCAATAACGCCTTCATCAGGCATGTTGACTGATACCTTTTTATTTTTTTAATCAAATACCAAAATATATTTATGGTCACTGGAAAAAAATGGGAAGGTTGGGTAACCACACAATAATTGTACATTAGCCTAACATTTATGTGTTGTTCATCCTGAATACATGTTGTCATGACTGATCAGTTCATGAATGATTGATCTCACAAATCATCGATCATGATCTATCATATCATGATCATTGGTCCAACATACAATTTAAACAAGATAATACAACTATTGTTATCGACATTTGCCTTTAAATCCAACTGAAATTATTTTAAGAGTTATAAATGTGAACATTTTTGAGATGAAATTATACCCTATCATTAAAGTAGCCATACTGCCAACAACAGCCAAATTTTACGACATATGTACACTGTTTCTAAACTTACTGACGACGAGGTATATATATATATATAACTTGCATATTTTGAGAATCCAAACTCTATAGACACAATATAAATGGCTTTAACCAGCCGGGCCTAACCCCCAAAACTGGAGCTTTGAATTAAGAGTTACCAACTCATGATTCATTTTACGCATATTCAATCACGGGTACTTTAAGAACCCCTTAAAAATATATACGTTTAATCGGCACATATACATTACTATATGATCTGAACACATGGACAGAGTTTCAAAAATGGTTTTGTACCATAGCTTTTGGTTTTCCTTTGTTCTTGCTTATGATATAATTTTCATAAACCTGAAGGTCTGAGCCTAAACCGTGCTATAAATGCCGGTATATTTCAGCCGTGCTATAAATGAAAGATTCATCAGTTATACCATGGTCTACTCAATTTTACGTGCGCGCAGTTGTAATGTTTACACACAACTTGTCAATCAAAACGACAAAACCATTACCAAAACAGCACTCCTTGACATTGCATTTGCCCAATAATATACAAAGGCGATTGGCTGCAATAATCAAAACATGGGTCATGCTCATGCTGCGTGATAATGCTACTTCTTGCTTGGATCGAGCTGCTATTTTTACTGAAAACTGCACAGCCCTAATACTTGCATAAATTGCTATGGTACAAAACATTTATAGCATATTTTTCTCGTATGCGATTTATACTGCTCTCGCAGGCCTACGCTCCTCAAGAAGCAGTATAAATAGCATATACTCGAAAAATTATGCTATAAATATTACTTGTACCACAATAGCCTAAATACCCACTATGCATCGTGTAATACCCGAGGACAGCATATGTTAGTTATTGTGGTACAAATACAATAGAGCATGAGTCTGGCACGTGTATGGACGATAATGCACTCGCTAACGCTCGTGCATTATCACCCTGTACACGTGCAAAACTCATGCTCTATTCTATACTTGTAGTGTAACATATATATATTAATGGGACTGGAGGAGACCTGGAAGAATAATAGATGACAATCCAAATACGAGTAAAACCATCATACTGTATATTCAATGTACTAATGCCCTAAAACAGGCCCCATGAAGGAATAGATTTTATTGTTGTTTAATGAAATATTGTTAATGAAATGGTTTGGTCGGGGAAAATAGATGAGTCGGCAAGTTTGTGGTGCATATACATGTATCATTAATTCATATGATGCTTTAAGGCTATAATAAATTCTTGTTTTGTGATCTATCTACGCTTTTATTTAATAATATATACAACTGGTACTGGTAGCAATAAACTCCATATACATTAATATTGATGATTTAAAAACACAAATACGCTGAGTCGTCGTATTTTCCGCTACATTTATATCTTAAATAAAAATTCAACAGAACCTTATTTCAGATCAAACTGAAGCACATTATGAGGGTTTTCTTTTGTTTATATAGCCAGGCAGTGTATTAGCCAGCCAAATGTACAGCCGTCTTTTGCATGGCCATTTTTGAAAAATCGCGGCCAATATTTGGTGGAGTGGGTGGGGTAAAAAAAAAGTGTTTTATTTTTGCTAAACAACACTTCCACTCTTACTTTCTCAATATTGTTATGTATTGTATACATTTATAAGAAAGCTGATCTAAAATGCACCTTTTCACCGTTATCTGTAAAAAATAAATTGCCCCAGAGACACCAATTTGGCGCGAACTGGCTCTTCAAAGCACGTTAGCAAATTATTTTACACACTTTATTTGCAGATTTGCACACCCAAGTCTTGAATTTCTGCCTAATACACTGTATCCTGGCAGTTATTACTCTTTCAGAATGCCTCCAGTCAGTCAGGAAAGCATGTTTTAAATTCAGAGATAATCGAAGTTGTCAAATGATAAAACAACCAATGCAAATTGAACAATATATATGGGTTGTTGAAGGGACACCCTGTCACCTTGTATAAAGCCTATTGTAAAAGAAGTTGATTTTATTAGATTTTGTGAATACAATATTAGTGGAATGCCACCCCAAAACAATATCGCAAACTGTTATTGTTTTAGTTTACCCAACTGAAATCATGAAATACCCAATTGAACAAGAAGCTGTCCGAGGGATGGCCATAGTCCCCTACCGGGTGTTGTGCTCGACACGTCGTCTCATTATGTAAGGTTAAGGAATGTTCGAGGAGGTAGGTCATGCAACAGTTCAGCTTCAAGATTGCGGAGAAAAATACTAAAGATAACTGGACAAGAACATAAATGATTATGACACTAGCATATACTAGCCCCTGTTATATAAAAAAAGTATTTTCCAAAATTAACAATTCAGAAGCTGCACTGCTGTCAAAGGTTACTGTTTCGTCAACACAATAATTGCACAAAATTAATGCCAAACTGTCTGTCAAAGGTGACTGGGTTTCATCAACACAATAATTGCAAAAATTTCAAAGAAATAAGGTTGTTATTAGCCAGTTTGTTAATTCTGAAGTTATTGAAGAAACAGTTATCTTTGAATGTACCCATATGAAAGGTTGAATGTACCCATGTGAATGATCATGCAAGGAATGTTGAATACCTTACCATGTTTAGCTGCAAAATATGTGTTCCTGTGTTCTGAAGGTATCGTGACCTTGACCTTTGAGCTACGGACTTGAGTCTTGCACGCGACACGCCGTCTCATTATGGTGAACATTTGTGCCAAGTTATTTCAAAATCCCATGATGCATGACAAAGTTACAGCCCGGACAAGCCTATTTCTGACCTTTAACCTCCAAGTGGGACCTTTACCTTTGAGCTACAGACCTTGGTCTTGCGCACGACACGCCGTCTCATTATGGTGAACATTTGTGACAAGTTGTTTAAAAATTCCACAATGCATGACAAAGTTACAGTCCGGACAAAAAAAACAACAGATGGACGGACGGGGGTGCAAACCTAAAGTCCCCTCCTGTCCGGATCGGTAGCTCTGTTAAATTAAACTTTTATTTTTGAAAATTCATACTGAATTAAATTAAACTTAAATTAAACAATTGAAAGAGACATAATTATTATGTAGACTTACGGCATAATAGACCACTCTGGGTATTTGAAATCGCCAACCAGTATGGTGTCTATGATGTGTAGACTAAGGCGACGGAAGTCCTCGATTTTGTTGGTGATGAAGTTGTATCTGAAGATGAGGACGGAGTTCTCCGTGAGTATCATAATCTTCTCTCTCTCGTTGTCCCAGTGGTCGATTCTGTAATTGTAGTAAATTTTTGTATCGACACTATATGGGCGGATTGATAAAAGAGAACGTTTTTATCAGAGCAGAATAACACAAGGTATGGTTTATATTGGGGCAAAACAAAAAACAAATATTTGTATGGGGACTGGTTTCCACAGAGAGAATACTGATATGAAGAGAATATACCAAAGTGGGCTTTTATAAGAACAACATCTCTAGAAGACTTTTTTTTTTAGCTGGGTGAACATATCTAAGATCAAATGAATTAAAAAAACAGTCTTTGAATTAACCCACTAGCCCGAAGCCTGGGGCTAGTAAACTGTCATTAGGGCTAGTGATTTTTTTTTAATTTATATAGTCGGGCAAAAGAAAATGTATGGGTTTTCATTGAGTATATAAGAATTCTGGCTAGTGACACAAAAAAATGAATTCAAAGACTGATATGACACAGGCTTCTATAGCAATATATATAATGAAAGAAGGATAGAGAAAAGAAGAGATAGTGTTATAGGATATGTATATAATTAAGTTTTAATTATATGCAGCACACATATACAGATACTATTACTCTTAACATACTCAGTGAGGAGCCAGGTCCCAGTGACACTGCCATCTACATCTGCTTTCAAGTGTTCCGTCTTACACATCTCAACTGCCCGATCAAACGCATTCTCCTGCAAAGGAATGTCAATGACCAATTAAATATTGAAGATCTATGAAAATGAACAGCTACTGTAAAAGGCTGAGTAAAACCTTTTGCCAGAAGTGGATATGCAAGTAACCCAACTATTAGTTATAGTTGTAGCATGGTTATAGTTGTAGCATGGTCAGTGAAAATTCTCTTTGTAATAGCACAGGGGTTAATCGTTTAATTGAAAATAACACCTGTCAGAATAAATGGTTTACTACAACTACCAGTTATTGGAAGTTAGAGTATGGTAGGGAGCTGAAATGGACATGCTACAAAACAAATAATGAGCATGAGCGTAAAGTAGTCGACATAGCTCCCTACTCAGCTAACCGGGCTATACATATTACGCAATACATACTATGGTGAAAACATAATGCGCTAATGGAAGTCACGAGATCGCAGAAAAGGTAAATACGGTGGGTCCCCACTTTATTTACAAATAATCATTAAAGCTTTTTTTTTTCAAACTCACTAATGTATTGTAACTACAGACTTCTTAGGGTCTATGCTCATGTTTTCATGTATACATTTCACTAAATAAAAGTCAGACAGTTATTTGGTTATGCTCAGTATCTGCTTACTTACGGACAGTGTCCCTTTAAAACAGGAATAAGAGCTGTGGCATCAAATGTGTCTAATGTTAATTGAGAGAGAGGTGTCAAGTTCACTCTCATGACACCCCAGAAACCACACAGGGTGACAGGTGTCAAGCTCACTCATATGGCACCCCAGAAACCAACAGCATGACAGGTGTCAAGCTCACTCACATCATGGTAACCCAGAAAACACAAAGGATGACAGGTGTCAAGCTCACTCACATGGCACTCCAGAAACCACAAAGCATGACAGGTGTAAGTTCACTCACATGGCACCCCAGAAACCACACATGACATGTGTTAAGCTCACTCACATGGCACCCCATAAACGACACAGGATGCCAGGTGTCAAGGTCACTCACATGGCACTCCAGAAACCACACAGCATGACATGTGTCAAGTTCACTCACATGGCACCCCAGAAACCACACATAATGACATGTGTTAAGCTCACTCACATGGCACCCCAGAAACCACAGGATGACAGGTGTCAAGCTCACTCACGTCATGGCAACCCAGAAACCACACAGGATGACAGGTGTCAAGCTCACTCACATGACACCCCAGAAACCACACAGGATGACAGGTGGCAAGCTTACATGGCATCCCCACAGAAACCACCCAGGATGACAGGTGTCAAGCCCACTCACATGACACCCCAGAAACCACACAGGATGACAGGTGTCAAGCTCACTCACAAGGCACTCCAGAAACCACACAGGATGACAGACGTCAAGCTCACTCACATGTCCCCCCACTCATATGTCACACCAGAAACCACACAGGATGACAGGTGTCAAGCTCACTCAAATGGCACTCCCAAAAAACACCCTGAATGACAGGTGTCAAATGGCACTCCCAGAAACCACCCTGAATGACAGGTGTCAAGCTCACTCACAAGGCACTCCAGAAACCACACAGGATGACAGACGTCAAACTCACTCAAATGTCACCCAACTCATATGTCACACCAGAAACCACACAGGATGACAGGTGTCAAGCTCACTCAAATGGCACTCCCAGAAAACACCCTGAATGACAGGTGTCAAATGGCACTCCCAGAAACCACCCTGAATGACAGGTGTCAAGCTCACTCACATGGCACTCACAGAAAACACCCTGAATGACAGGTGTCAAGCTCACTCACATGGCACACCAGAAATCACACAGGATGACAGGTGTCAAGCTCACTCACATGGCACTCCCAGAAACCACCCTGAATGACAGGTGTCAAGCTCACTCACACTGCACAGTGCACCCCAGAAACCACACGGGATGACAGTTACCAAGCTCACTCACATGGCACCCCTCCCACCCCCCACAAAAAAAACACAGGATGACAGTCATCAAGCTCACTCAATTGGCACACCCAACCCAATTAAGAAAACACAAAGGGTGACAGGTGTCGAGCTATGCAAATTTCATAATTTTGACATGTGATCAGTGCAAAACAAGGAAATATTTAGAAAAGCAAACAAGAAACTGATACTCCAAAACGGAAGGCGAGTTGGTTGTTTAAATATATAAAATAGTTCATTATAATCTAGTAACGCCATTACCTTGTAGCAGAAGTATAGCCCCGTCTGTTTGTCTGATTTGAACCCACCCGCCTTCATTGAAGTCCGACTGGACGTACTGCGCACTGATTGTCGGCCGATCGTCGACCCGGGCCTGTTTCGATTGAACCCTTGTCCGGTAAATTCTACC
Organism: Cyrtodaria siliqua; assembly: GCA_037043455.1. Taxonomy (NCBI): domain Eukaryota; kingdom Metazoa; phylum Mollusca; class Bivalvia; order Adapedonta; family Hiatellidae; genus Cyrtodaria; species Cyrtodaria siliqua. Next base: position 39,852 of record JAWPHD010001293.1, read on the forward strand.
TCTGGCACAGCGTTCTGACGCTCGCCGGCTATTTCAAGAGTAGCCCCTACAAACTCGCTCTCCTCTGGTATTTTTTCATCTTCCAAATGGACGTCATTTGCGTTTTGATTCATGTTGACGGAAGTTTCTTCTCCTTTGGACTCCATTTTGAAATATACGGATGCCAATTAAGCAGAGTGATCTTTCCTTTGATCAAAGTGTTATAGTCTGTTTCACTTAATTAACACAACGCACACACAATGCTGAACCCATGCAGCAATTTATGACCTATGCAGATCAAAAAAAAAAATCCTAGGTGAGTCTAAAAAGTCTTTGTTATGGACATGTAAACGTGTTTTCCATTCGTTTTTTTAAGCACTATTCTTTTGGCAGTAATTATATAGTTCAACAATTAAATAAGAAATATATTTGGGGTTCAGTAGGCGATGCAATCGGTATTGAAACCTCATTTCAGTTGTACCGCAGCACTGTATCTCGATAGTTCGAGTCAGATTTTTTCTGAGAACTATGTTGATCAGCATGTTTTTGTGTTTAATTTTCTAGACAAATGTAAACAAACGGGCATCTGAAAGTTTAAGCCACATAGAGCTTGTTTAAATAGCAAACCAGGGGGAAATATGGGAGGGGATTAAGAAAAAAATGGCTACGACTTACTACGGGTTATGATACTGGCTTATGGGATGATGAGTTGTCCGTCGTCCGTCCATCCGTTTGCCTGTCGTTAACTTGTGCCTTGTTCACATACTAGAGACTTCGTATTTAATCCTATCTTTACCAAACTTTGTCGGTGTATATATCTCAATGAAAGTGCGTTTGAAACTGGTCTCTCTCCGCTGCGGTTAGAATTTCACTGGGAACGTTTTTAAATGATACTATCAACATCAAAGACTTACATAATACTGAGAGAATGGATCGTACAAATGGTAAGAAGGGTGGTGGTTTACTGATAATATTTGTTATTCACGTAGAACTGACATTGAAACTACTCATATTGAATCATTGTGAATTCAAATCAATGTTGCTAATAACAAACCATTTTTGATAAATTTTGTCTACATGCCACCTGATTCGCCACAATCTTGGATAGATAATTACGAAACACAATTAGCCCGGGTAGATTATTTAAAATTAGAAACAATTAAATGTAATTGGTGATTTCAATATCGAATATTTTCCAGGCGAAGGTTTCAAAAATACGAAATGGAATGCTGTTGTTCTTGCTTATGGGTTTTCGCAAGTTATTATATCACCAACAAAAGTAACAAAGAATTCATCAACTATAATAGACCACAGTTATAGTACAAATCCAGAAAACTTAAGCGAAATTAATGTACCATCGTATTGTATTAATGATCACTTACCTGTTACTTTCACAGGAAATATTAAGAATGGACTAATTAAAGAAAATACCCACAAACGTATGACCTATAAATGTTATAATAATTTTGATGAAACTAGTTTTTGTCTTGATTTACAAAACAGCTGTCTTGAAGTTTCCGAAATGTTTGCTGATCCAAATGATTCATTAAATTTCTTGCATAAACAAATTAATGCTGTTTTAGCTAAACATGCTCCAATTAAAACAAAACGAATAAAAACTAAAACTCTACCAGGATGGTACACTGTTGAAATTCACAGAGCAAGGGCGCTCAGATATTTAAATCATAAATTAAAAAAGTGGGATCAATATAAAATGTGAAGAAATAAGACATCATTAATTAAAAAAGAAAAGAAAATATATTCCAACAAAGCTGTTCTTAAAAATAAAATTTCAACATATATTTGGAAAAATCTCAAAACAATTTCGAACAATGTTGACAGTGAATTAACTACACCTAAACAAATTTTAATCGATGGCAAAGTGATTGAAGGACTCCCAAATATTATAAATGCGTTTAATGAGCATTTCGTTAATGTTTCTAAAAATTTAAACAAAGTTAAGTACAAACCAGAAAACTTTGATAAGTTAAGGAAGTTTTTAGTGTTCAGTATTTAATTTTGATCTTATCATACCTTTTGAAGTAAAAACAATAACTGATAAATTAGACGTAAATAAATCTACGGGATTAGATGGAATAGGTCCTAGAATAATAAAATTATGCAGAGATATGTTAACTTTACCAATAGCTTCTTTGATAATAAATGTTTGAATCTCGGAGTTTTTCCGGATATACTTAAGGAAGCATTTGTTCTCCCTATTCCAAAGAATGTAACATAGATGATGTAAATAATTACAGACCTATCTCAATACTTCCGACAATATCAAAAATATTTGAAAGATTTATTGCTAATCAAATTCTTACCTATTTCAAGAAGACATCCATCCTATATGCGCGTCAATCAGGTTTTCGTAAAATCAACTCTTGTCAAACGGCACTTATACACATTGTTGATACATGGCTCAAAGAAATAGACTCAGGAAATCGTGTAGGAACACTCTTTTTAGATCTTAGTAAAGCCTTTGATTTGATCGATCATTAAATCCTCTTGTTTAAATTAAGACTGTATCATTTTTCAGAAGCATCCATTAAATTATTTCAGTCTTATCTTTCGAACAGAAGCCACGTTGTTAAGGTCGGTGACACAATCTCAAATGTTCTTCCTGTGATTTCCGGGGTACCGCAAGGTTCTATCTTAGGACCGCTACTCTTTCTGTTATATGTCAATGACATACCATTGTATATTGAGCACACCAATGTAGATATGTACGCTGACGATACAACACTTTGTGCATTTGGGAAAACAATATCGTGTATTCAGACTAAATTGCAAACAGATTTAAACAATGTAAATGATTGCTGCACGATAAATAATATGATTATTAATCCCATTAAGTCAACTTGTATGATAATTGGACCAAATAAAACTTTAGCAAATTGTGCAGCATTGTTGCTTCAAATTAATAATACAGATATTCAAAATGTAAAAGTACAAAAGTTACTAAGCATCTATATTGATGAATCATTATCTTGGAAAAATCATATATGAAAAAATTGTTTTATAACTCATATATTATGTCTACATTTGATTATGGCTGTATAACATGGAGCCAAACAAATAAATCCTCTATTAATAGAATACTTAAAATTCAAAAAAGGGCTGCTAGAATCATTCTCATGAAGCCTATAAACACACCGTCTAAAATAATGTTTAAAGAACTGAAGTGGCTTACCTTTCAACGGAGATGTTAATATCACACATGTGTTATGATTTATAAATCACTAAACAATTTAACACCTGATTACATAACCGATTTAATACCGTTCTCTACAAATTCTAATTATAATTTAAGATCTGTTGCTAGAAAGGATATTACCCATTTAACACTTAGGACAAACATTATTAAACGTACTTATTTAGGAATGGTAGTTTGGAACATGATCCCCGTTGATATACGAGCCTCGCTGTCTTTAGTTACATTTAAGAGAAAATTAAATCATTTCTTTTAATGAAAGAGTGAAACCCCAGTTCGAATTATAACCTTATGTTACAAAAGTATGAAAATGTGTCTGTCTTGTTGAAGTTATAAATTGATGCATGTATTGTTTTATCTTGCATTATATGCTTACATTGTTATATTTTGTTGATTTATAGATAAAGACTTGTGTAAATGCTATGTCTTAATATGTTACCTTCTTGAAATAAAGTTATTATTATTATTATTATTATTATTATTATTACTTATAAGTCAGGAAATGTTGATTCTTGCGGATGGCTAGGTACGACTGACCGACCGATCAACCATCCAACCATCTGGCACAGAAATCAGGAACCTACACCAACACAACCTTTAGCATTAAATTTGCTTTAGTGCACATGCACTTCATCAACAGAGTATAACAACCTAGTAGCAACTCGCATACAGTTACAGGCCGTAATGTGCAAAACGTGTTGTTATTTTCGTTACATTATTTACATATTTCCTTTTTAAAGTGATGCATTTTGACCCGTATGCCCACAATTAATAAAAAAAGGAATGTGAAAGTGGGTGCGAAAGAATTGGAAAACGAATGTTAGAAAAAATACACTAGACTCGTCGGGGTGGGGGAAGGGCCCGTCATTAACACCCCACCCACTTTCAAAAACTTGGCTAAGGGCTTGTTCAAAAAGGCATATAACATTATATGTTTGCAAAAAGTTTTATAGACATACAGCACAACATTCATTACAAGTATAATGATTGAATTGAATTGATGAACACACCAGTTTAAGTTATTTAGCCACCCATGGAGGGGACGGAATATATATGAATCCTGGAATCTCGCCATATTCCTACCATGGAATACATTCCTATGGGTTTTTAACGTGCTAGTGGGAAACACGTATTTTAAGTATACATAGTTTTTATGTGCTGGTTAGCAACAAATCTTTTATTTTTGGTTTTCTGCAAAAGAACTACCAAGTTGCCTTTTTTTCTTTCTTAAAAATAATATAAAACACACATTTTCGCTTTTCCCGTCTATCCAGTACCCGCAACAACCGTTTGCTGTACATACGACTTTTGACTTCGTGAGCATATAGCTTGTCTACGAAGTGTAAGCATATGGGGGATTTCAAAACTGCTACACACATAGAAATAATTATTAATATGCTCTAAGCGAGTCAGATATTGCGTAGGACTATTTCGGAATTGCCCAAGGGGTGAAATGTACCAAGTGTCCCTGCGCAACTTCGGGAATGCATTGGATAAAGTAGAAATCCGTGCTGAGATTTGAAAAGGAGGATATGGATTCTTAATTCCATATTCGTATTTGCTTTATCCGTCGTTGATGAAGACATACAGGTCTCACAACACAGTACACTTTTACTATGTTGGCCTATATGAATAAAGTTTACTGGGCCATTTCGAACCTAAATTTTCCAAGCTAAAAGTCACTTATTTAGTCATTTGCCCACACAAAAATGTAAAAAATATGTTACGTTGACCAGGTTGGTTTTTTTTTAATTGGAGTGGTGGCATCCTTTGCACTATTTTGGGCTTTTACTCCAGAGTTTGTACCAGAATTCCTACACTGCTTCAGCCGCCATAAAACTGTCATATTCTGGTGTCAGTGTCATCTAATAGCTGCACATCCAATTTCAGACTGTGTTCATCTCACCTGCAACAGCAATACATATATCTGTCAGCAATTATTAAAAATATTTAAAACCGAACAACACACTACTACTTTTTATGGTGCAAGTTTTACCCTACCGTGGCTTTCCAGGGAGCTAACTGTGTAGTGAGACCTACAATACACCCTATTAGGGATATATCTTAGCTAAAGCTAAATGACGTCACATACTATGTAAATCTCTCAATCCGATGTCCGACGTAATAAACCTAGATACTTTTGTATATATATCGTGTAAGTAATGAACTGTTTGTCCGAGTCATTGACCGTTATAGTTTATTTGATCTGAAATATAACCCTATTAGCTATCATACATAGGCGTATGAACGTTTCAAGTATTGGGGAGGTTGTGTGTGTGTGTTTGTTTTGGGTGAGGGGGTGGGGTGTAAATAAAAAAAACTGACAAGCCAAAAAAGCACAGAAAGGTATTTTCAAATATGGCGAGTGGGGTGGGGAAGGGAATGAGGGGGGAACTTTTCGGAAAGCTAGCCATTTTCCCCCTCAAATTACAAATTATTTGGGGTGGGTGTGGGTGGGGAGCAAAGCATACTCTGCCCACCCACACTATGAACATCGGGGTGAGGGGGAAGGGTGGGGGTACTACTCCAACCCCAGCTCCTACGCCTATGCAATATGACAATAATAATAATGAAATCCTATAATATTCGCCATTGTTCGTTTTATATTCCGAACTCCGATTTCACCAAACTTTTTTTATCCGCCGTCAACCGTACCCTAAAATTGTGACACCACCCGTAGATCACGCAATACTTCATTCAAACTCGGGTGTTTTAACGCATGCAAACTATGTTGTTACGGGTGCGTGTAAATCCGTTAAAACAGACATTAAATATCGCTAATAAACAAAGAAAGCAACAGTTTTCTTCAATTTAGAAGGACTTTATCATCAGACTGTCGCATTAAAAAGCTGATTTTATAACTAACAGTATATTAAACTCCATATTTATTTTTTATTTGTTAAGAGTGTAAATATTAACAAACAACTATCGCTCAAAAGTCCGATTGGAAAACACGATTACGTGTCCACAAACATTACTTTTTAGACACAACTAGGGACTATTTTCACTGGCGGGTGATTCGCGTTCGTCGTATCGCTCCGACGTGGTTTTATCCGGATACCGGGGTGATATTGTGAGCTGTAAGATCACAGACATATTAATAAATTATTAATATTTGTTATTAAGACTGTGGTAAGATCTAGATATGAGGGCCTCTCAGAGGTTTTGGGGAACAAAGGAACGTGGCCATTTATTTTTGGGGAACAAAGGAACATTGTCTGTCATTTTCAGGGAAAAGGGAACATTGGCATACTTTTAGAGAGCCAGGGAACAATAGTTACATGATATACAATTCTAAAGCCTAGTTTAAAAAATACCCCAAAACTTTCACTTTCACAAAAGGTTAACACATAATATAAGTTCATGTGCTCATAAAATGTTGTCAATAATTAGCGTACAGTAGGCCAACTTGTTTCTTAATTGATCAGAATACATTTTGGGGAACATTTGCAAACATGTTTGGGAACAAAAAAGCATTGGAAATACTTTTAGGGAACAAGGTGTTACCTATGAGTGTTTATAATGACGATAAGATGTTGACATGTTATTGTGTCATCCAAGGCCATACATTGAAAATTGGTAAACATAAAAAAGTTTCTGGATGGGTAAATAAGATGTTTACATCACATGATGTTTATTGTGCTTCTGTCATTCAAGATCATTTAAATATTGTTTATCTCAATGAATAAACGCTTATATAGCCTGTTATATGACGTTCTATAAAACGGCCTTTGGGGTTGATAAGTGTTCAGTATTTGGTTCGTTATTTACTTCAGTATAAAGTTAAACGAAACATTGGGAAAATATTTTGAAGAATATATATTGTGCGAGGAATTCTATTAACAATTATTGTGCTCATATGTACTAAAATGTGACATTGGCTTATTTGGACTATTGTGAATAAGACTCAAAATAAAACTGGAGTAAAGGGACACTTGGATGAAACGCCAAATTAACATAAACTCAATTAACTAAACTTCCAATTCAATTGAAGAGGGGTCTAATTCAGTATTGAAATTGTATCTCTCTTCAATTGCATTGAACCTCTCTTCAATTGAATTAAACCTCTCTTCAATTGAATTAAACATCTCTTCAACTTAATTAGACCCCTAACTCTTCTATGGTACTCAAAATTAAAACACTCACATAATTGGACCTCTCTTCAGTTATTTGAAGAGAGATCTGATTCAACTGAGGAGAGGGCCAATTCAATTGGAGATTGGAGAGGTATACATTAATTGAAAAGAGGTTCAATTCAATTGAAGAAAGGCGTAATTTAATTGAAGAGAGGTCTAATTTAGGAATAGTACCTCTCTTCAATTCAACTGAACCTCTCTTCAGTTGATTTAGACCTCTCTTCAATTGGATTAAACATATCTTCAATTGAATTAGACCGAGGTTTAATTCAGTTGCAATTAAAGAGAGAAGTGCCAATATTATTTGGACTTTATTCTTAATCTGGCTTTAAAGAAATACTGGATCTAATTTATGTAAGTGAATATTTTTCATTGTACTATTTGAATACATTTGTTGATTATATTTTAAAATAGTTGTATTACCCGTAACAAAGGGAACACCGAGAAAATAATTTTGGGGAACAAAGCAAATATTTTTGAGGAACATAACAGTACAAGCTTGCTTTCATAGAAATTCAAAGTTAAAGAAGGAATAATTGCCTCAGTCCAAATTCATTAAGTTTGCAACATCTTCAGTTGGTTGTGATGATATGTTGTGTCATGGCAAAAGACTTAGAAGAAGTTGTGCACACAAGTTTATTTTCACAGACATGTTCAACGGGAAATAACTCTGGTGATCAGTCGCGGTGCTAATGGATGCGTTCAGTGTTCTCCCATTTAACCACGTCGGTTAACTTCGGGTAAGACACCAATGGCCACGATGGTAACATTTGGTAACAACGAGACCACCGATACTACCTCAAGTGTAAATTCGCGGGAAGATTGATTAACAACGTTCTATCTATCGACGAACCGACGGCTAACGACGGTGACCTATGGTAACCATGGTTACCGAGAGTGCTTTCGGTAACCGATGGGAGAACCCTGAACGAACCCAGTGTATAATATGTTTATTTGGACGAGGTGATTTCTATATATAACCTCCACTTCTTTGCAGCATTGGTATAATTACTGTGTACAGTGGTTCTTGAAAACAAGGTTTTCCCTCTATAACTTATGTCTAAGTCTTTATATTCAAGTGGGGCGACTACACTGGACCACGGGTTCGCCATTTGAACACACTTTGTTAAGGACAAACTGCAAACTATCATATATCTAGGCTTCGCAGTTTTTGAGAAATTGACATGTTTACAGTTTTCAATATATAACCCTATGTAAAACATGTAGCCCCTAGTGCACGCGGGACTCTTTGGGTAATCATTTGAACACTCTTTGTATACCACTGTACGAGGACCAAAAGGGTAATAGGCTACATGCATACAATTAGATTAATTGGCCTTTTAGTTTCAAATTAGAAGAGTTTTTAAGTGTTTCCTTTATAACTCAAATTAAAACATGTAACCCCTGGGGTGATACATTTTGACACCAGGGTCAACATTTAAACACTTGGTAAAGGGCTATAAACTAATGCTTCATGCAAAATAGTAACATAACCATATAAGTCCCTGGGTGGGATCAGATTTGACCCCAAACAAGAGGTCAATGACCTTGAAGCTCTACTGACTGATTTTGATTTCAGGAAGTAGTCGCTACAAACTTTTTTTTGAAAATCTATTTTTAGCCGTGGCGGCCATCTTGAATTTCCGGCCGACCTGAAATTTTGCTAGGATCAATTAGACATCAAGAGCAACATTCCTGTGAAGTTTCATGAAAATCCGTCAAGTAGTTTCAGAGGAGTAGTCACTACAAGTTTTCATTACATAACTCTATGTAAACAAAGATGGCCGCTGACAGCTATGTTTAACGTCGAATCAAAATAATGTTCGACTCGGATAACCATCATGTCATGCTGATCATTTTAGAAAAAGTCCCATATCAATATCACTTATAGTTTTCAAGAAGTAGTCGCTACAAACTTATTTTTTAAAAATCTATTTTTAGCTGTGGCGGCCATCTTGAATTTCTGGCCGATCTGAAAATTTGCTAAGATCAATTACACATTAAGAGCAACATTCCTGTAAAGTTTCATCAAAATCCGCCAAGTAGTTTCAGAGGAGTGGTCGCTACAAGTTTGTACTATATAACTCTATGTAAACAAAGATGGCCGCTGGAAGCCATGTTTAACGTCGAATCAAAACGATTTTTGACCAGAACCAACATTATGTCATGCTGATCATTTTAGAAAAAGTCCCATATCAGTATCACTTATAGTTTCAAGAAGTAGTCGCTACAAACTTGTATTTTGAAAATTTATTTTTAGCCGTGGCTGCCATCTTGAATTTCCGGCCGATCTGAAATTTTGCTAGGATCAATTACACATTAAGAGCAACATTCCTGTAAAGTTTCATGAAAATCCGCCATGTAGTTCCAGAGGAGTAGTCGCTACAAGTTTGTACTATATAACTATATGTAAACAAAGATGGCCGCTGGCAGCCATGTTTAACATCAAATCAAAACGATTTTTGACAAGGACCAACATCATGTCATGCTGATCATTTTAGAAAAGTCCCATATCAATATCACTTATAGTTTTCAAGAAGTAGTCGCTACAAACTTGTATTTTGAAAATCTATTTTTAGCCATGGCGCCCATCTTGAATATCCGGCCGACCTGAAATTTTGCTAGGATCTGATCATCATCAATAAGACATCAAGAGCACTTGCTGTTCTATTCCTTGAATTTCGTTTTGTCAAGGGATAGAAAATCGGCAACGGCTGGATAATCACAATTTATTAATTTAAAATGATGAGAATGAATATAATTGAGTGATTATAATAATCAATGAATTAATCATAAATATGCATATGTGTATATTTGTGTACAGAGTATATGTATATGTATATACACATATAATGTGTATGTATATAACTATGTATGTGTGTATACAAACGCATGCATATGTATATAAATGGGTGAACCTGAGGAATGAATGAATGAATAAATGATTGAATTGAATTGAATTGAATTGAATTGAAATGAATTGAATTGAAATGAATGAATGAATGAATGAATGAATGAATGAATGAATGAATGAATGAATGAAATAAGCGGGTCATTGACTATGGCAAAAAGAAATGATAACAAAATAAACGTATGTTAATTTTTCGTTTGTATTATGTATGTGGCTTAAAATGAAGCATGTAAAGACACATTTGATAGGCTTTAAGAGTATGTACACTTTGTTTTTTGTTTTGTATATATATATATTAATAAACGGGCCATTGATTATGGTTCAAAAAAAAAAAAAAAAGAAAAGTGTAAAGTTTGGTAACATATCGTGTGTATCATCAACTGAAGATATAGATACAAAATATTCATTTAGGCAGTCCGCCTTTTCTTGATCTGAGATATGATAACTGACTTCACCATTTGGTAGTTGGATTTTTAAAGGTGGTATGGTTTCCGAGTGTTTGTTAGTTTTGATAAAGTACTTTAAAAGTTTCCAATATTGCCGTTGGTTAGTAACATTTGCTTCAGTGATAACTTCTTCGATATTGTTATAGAATTTTTCTTTTGCATGTTTCTTAAGATTATTGACTTTATTGACCTATTGTATAAAGAACGATTGTGTCTATAATCAAGGTTGCAAACCTCTAATAAAATATGTGTAATCCAAAAAAAAAAAAAATAAGACATCAAGAGCAACATTCGTGTGAAGTTTCATGAAAATCCAACAAGTAGTTTCAGAGGAGTAATCGCTACAGGTTTTCGTTATATAACTCTATGTGAACAAAGATGGCCACTGGCAGCCTTGTTTAACGTCGAATCAAATAATGTTCGACTCGGATAACCATCATGTCATGCTGATCATTTTAGAAAATGTCCCATATCAATATCACTTATAGTTTTCAAGAAGTAGTCGCTACAAACTTATTTTTAAAAATCTATTTTTAGCCGTGGCGGCCATCTTGAATTTCCGGCCGATCTGAAATTTTACTAGGATCAATTAGACATCAAGAGCAACATTCCTGTAAAGTTTCATGAAAATCCAACAAGTAGTTTTAGAGGAGTAGTCGCTACAAGTTTTCATTATATAACTCTATGTAAATAAAGATGGCCGCTGGCAGCCATGTCTAACGACGAATCAAAACGATTCTCGACAAGGACCAACATCATGTCATGCTGATAATTTTAGAAAAAGTCCCATATCAATATCTCTTAGAGTTTTCAAGAAGTAGTCGCTACAACCTTGTTTTTTAAAAACCTATTTTTAGATTTGGCGGCCATCTTGGATTTCAAAACAACATGAATTTTTGCTAGAATCAACTAGACTTCATGGGCAACATTTCTGTAAAGTTTCATGAAAAACCATTCAGTAGTTTCGGAGGAGTAATCGCTACAAAAAAAAGTTTACGGGCAGACGGACAGACAGACAGACGGACGGACGCCGCACCACGGCATAAGCTCTGCTGATCTCTGATCAGTCGAGCTAAAAACCAGGGTCACCATTTTAACAAACTTGGTTGAGGACCATACGCCTATTCTATACATGCATTATATGTGAGCTCTATGCCTTGTGGGTTTAGATTCCCTTTATAAGTATATAAACATGTGTGCTCGCTATATACAAACTTTGACCCCAAGGGCGCAACGGGCGCAGTATTTTTTTTTCACTATGGGGACGTCATTGCAATAACTGTATTTGATAGTCTATGCGTTCATTAATAAAGAAAAACTGTCGAAATGTGTTTTTTTTTAAATAAGAGTTCGACCTCCTTGCCTCTCGCATCTAGGAGATCGACTTGTAAGTGAGAACGTGTCGATTCTGGTGGGAGGTATATAGTACCGATTTCACCCCGGAATAAGAAGATGGTCTGCCTCCACCATTAAATATCGTCCGTCATGTGCTGGAAACCATTCAGTCAATCATCAATCTCTCCACAGGATATATAGAGCGGACTATAACCAAAATGTATTGATCCTGCTTCATGTGACGATTCATCAAGTTGTTCGTACAGATCAATACATTTAAATCAATAAATCATGAAGGTGTATACCTTGTATATAATACACTTGAAGACACTGATTACTGGCCTTATGTCTGTGAATCTGATAGGAATGTGGCGTGTGGAAACGCATGTACGGAAACGTGTATATGCCGTAAATATCATTGCGATATATAGTATAGAGAAAAGAGATAGTGTTATAGTATATGTAAACTTATATTATACATATTAGACTATAACTCTATATCTGTCCTTCTATACTGAAAGGAAAAAGAAACGCATAATCAAAATATTGCCTTTACTCGCCTAATTCCACGTAATATTCCAGATATATCTAAACGCGTTTTGTACAAGACGGGGCTACAACTAACCACAGAAAGGACAACTCTGTCATGTAGTAGACCTTTTAATCAACGGATACGTTGTTAAAAGAAATTCATAAATGCTTAAGTTTCGCTTGAAAACAGTATTGTGTTTAATGTTGAGAGAGTGCAACGTCTATAGCCTAAGTTTGCTCACCTACTTGATGCTCACCTGCTTGAGCCAAATTCGCATTTTGTCGATAATGAAACTTTAAAGGGGTAGTCATTGGTGTATCCGGTGCTGTTTGAAGATTCTTTCCAAAATGACAGGCCTAATGTCGCCCTGTACCATTCGATTAACATACACTATATAGCGGAAATACCCATTATGCGTTTTAATTGATCAAAAATCGTTTGAGTTACATATCTGTATTATTCTCATCCACTTGTATATTATAACACTATCTCTTCTCTCTATTCTTCTATACCGTGATGCCACTGGAGATTATCCACTTGTATACTATAACACTATCCTCTCGCCATCCTTCTATACCGTGATGCCACTTGTATACTGTAACACTATATTCTCTCTATCCTTCTATACCGTGATGCCACTGGAGATCATCCACTTGTGTACTATAACACTATCTCTTCTCTCTATCCTTCTATACCGTAATGCCACTGATCCACTTGTATACTATAACACTCTCTCTTCTCTCTATCCTACTATACCGTGATGCCACTGGAGATTAAAGGACCGCTGGACAAGCTTGAAGTAAACACCAGCACCTCGATTTATTATATTATATAAGTTTATTTTGACTTTTTACCTGCTTGCATATAATTAACAAAAGGTAATCATTTTGAACGGAGTTTCGTGTTTTCTTCTTTATTCTATTTTAAGGACATTTCCTACATTTTCCCCCAATGAATATATTTGTTTTCGCCATAGTTTCAGTACAACCCAATTCATACACAAGCAAAATATAACAACTAGAAATTTAAACACAACAATCAAATCAAATTACATTAATTTTCATTCTCATTGTACCTGTATATGATCCTGTTCTATGTATATATGAAGAACAATGCAGGATATATATATATATATATGACGAAATAGATTGGAATGCTACTTTTACCGCCTTGCAGAGCCTCGAAATTTTGTTTTGGGGAGTAACAGACACATTATAAAAAAGAAAAAAGAAATCCAACGAATCGTTTTATTTTTCTCTTTCCAACTTTGATATATATCTCGCGGTACTTGTTTTTGAAAACAACAACAACAAATTTATAACACTGTTACTTCTGAAAAAGTTAAAGTTGGAGTAAAAAGCGCTAACTTTGTCTTTAAGCGTTAACACTATGATAGGGCATACACGTTATACTCATTCATATTTATTACAAGGTGAGCAATTACCAGAATGTATACCCTGCTTTGCACCGTTAACGGTCAAACACATCTTATTGGAATGTGTAGACTTTGATCCTATGCGTCAAAGGTACTACAATGTTAATACAATGAAAGAGTTATTTGATACTATAGATTTTAGTCTTGTTTTAGGTTTCCTAAAAGAGATCAGACTATATAAATCATTATAATGTGTTCTTATATATATGTACTTGTTTATATACCCGTTGACGGGCGTTTGTTGATTTACATACATAGTTTATATTACACCTTATCATCCCTTATTTTTTAATAGTTTTATCTTTAAATAAATATATTTACATTAATTTTTAATTAATACTTCATTTATTTATTTTTCACCAATTTGTGCGCACAATATGACCTATTTATGTGCCGACGTGCCGTAAAACACCATTCATTCATTCTATGATATACATACCCTTTTATTTTTTATTTAAAGAAACCATATGATTCGACGCTCCAGTTTTGGGGTTTTAACTGGCTGGTTAAAGCCATTTATATTGTGTCTATAGGGTTTGGATTTTCAAAATATGTATGTTATATAAATTATATATCCCGTCGACAGCAGCTTTAGAAATGGTGTACATATTTTGTAAAATGTGGCTGTTTTTGGCTTGATAGGGACTTATTATGGATTCTAAACGTGTAAAAATAGTACACAATCTACACGCCAGTAATATGTCATGTTAGGGAATGTAGCGACACAGCCAAACAGCTCTATTATTGAGAGTTCTGAAAAACTTGGAAAAAGGTGATAGAATTATCAAAATCGGATGATAAACAAAAAAGATATGACCATTTAAAGGTTGTTCTAAAACGAATATGGGAGCCGCCATTTTTAGAACTACGACGTCATAGTTCCAAATTACCATATATGTAATATTGATAAATATCATTTAAAACGAAGAAAATCACTGCAAATGAATGGGTTTTTTTTACTGGTCATATAAATCATTACTGCCATTAAGTATTACATATTTTTCATACAGTTGCTGTCATTTTTCCCCTATAAATCAGTAATTTTTCATATTTATAAATATTCCATATATGGTCATTTAGAACCCTGATGTCATAGCTCTCAAAATGGCCGCTTCCATATCCGTTTCAACAGAAACTTCAAATGATCATATCTTCTTTGTTTATCATCCGATTTTGATAATTCTTTCACCCTTATTCAGGTATTTCAGAACTCTCAATAATAAAGATGGATTGGTTGTGTTCCGTTAATCACTTTATAGTCGTTAACAAATAAATTATTATATTATACCTCATTTCATTTGCATATTTTCTTCTTTGCGCAATGTGACGTCATCCGGTCACTATTATGACCGGCCCACTATTATGTAGGTTGCGTACAGCTATAGGTTGCGTACAGCTAAATATAGCCTGGCTGAAGCCCCGCCTTTTGTTGTGTACGATTCAGTACAGAATTGAAAGTTCACAGAGTTCACAGAGGTCAGCAGATATAACTTTGAAATATTCAATATGCATTTTCAGGAAGGATAAACTATAGGTAAAATAATCCCCATCAGCTAGGATCATTAAATTAAATATAAAAATATTTTTTAATGTTTTTGAAAATTTAACATCCATTGAAATTGCATGTCAATATTCAGTGCGGATTCAAAAGTGTTTGTAAACACAGACATGTGCAGAGAGGTTGAGCTGAAAAAGTTGTCTTTTTCACACTTTCAAAGACTTTGTGATGGTAATATCTATGAAATAAGGTAATTTAAAGAAAATCTGGTGTATATTTCTTGAGATATTAGCTGACAGGTGCAACAGGAGGTCTATGGGAAAGTATTTAGTTTTCTGCAACCTTTAATAGTAACCGGCCCCGGTCTGATAGCTATAATTTCGGACGTGTGAAAAAAACGACGTCAAATTTAAATAAAACATAAAAGGTAAGGTTTTAATTTGTTGGTCAGATTCGGCATAATATAACAAATAATGTATGGTGCTTCGATTCATATGCAGTTTATGGACTTGCATATGGACCTCAGCACCATACATTATTTTGTTAAATAATTGATAACCGTCTTTATTAGCTAATTGGGTTCATAATTATGAAAACTAGTGAAAGTACTAACTTTTGAATAAATATGTAAAATCATTGACTATGTATGTAGGTCTATGGTAAAATGCATATAATCCTTAATGGGCACTTGTCAATTAGTAGTATGCAAAAGCAACTTACTTTGAACTATTAAAATGATTATTAATGATGATTTACAAATATGCAAGTTATGTAGAAAGGTGATTTAAGAAGTGGTTTATTACGTCTCTGGAAAAACTAACGGGACGCCGCGAGTTTAAAAAATCAATAAAAAAATCGCTGATCTTAACTTCCTTCTTCTACTCTCATTTTATTTATTTCCGGTAGTAAGCTGTAAGCTGGCCAAATTTAATATATAGTCTACCTTATCATGATTAAGAAGCATGCACTTTAGCTGCAGAATGTATTCATAATTTTCATAGAGCATCATCAAAAAAAATGACCGATCAGTGACCAGAAATAAGACATACCAAAATCCATTCTTGTAGGTGATAAACTCGGTCTTTATCCTTGGGATCCGTGTCAGTAACTTTTGAGTACGGGCCTATACAACTCGCTTAAAGTTAATATAGGAACAGCCATGTCTGGGTACTTCAGGTAGAAATATTAACACAGTATAAATATATGTGATAATATAGATATCTACTAGATAAATTCATATGGAAGTAATCCAATGAAAATGTATTAGCACATTTTAGGCCACATATGGCATCCAAGTTACAAGTATAGGTCGGTAGATAGTAGATACATGCTCTCTCATGCCGTGCAGCATAATCAAATACAATAACCCCGTATGGTATAATATAGGAAAGCATAATTAATAACCATCTGTACTCAAAAGTAGACAGTATTACAAAAGGGTTTAGATAATCTTGTAATTTCGTTTCGATAAGGTATAGAAGGAATCCGGTGTACAATATTACGGTGGCATATTTCTCCCACGAGATAGCTAGTTAATTATCATGATAATTTCGAGATACCAGCATCTATTTTTCGAAAAATACATGCTACTATCTCGAAATTATCATGAAAAATAGATACTACTATCTCGAAATTATCATGATAATTAACTAGCTATCTCGTGGCGGAAATATGCCACCATACAGTTTACAAATAATACATGTAGTCACAAGCAATGTTTTACGCAAGCGTAACATATCTGCCGAGAGAAAATAGCATTATTTCTGGGTAGGAACTGGGGGCAAAGTTTACACATAATAACAGACCAGGTCACGGGTGTTAAAACGATATTCAAAAAAAAGAGTTGTCACGGAGACGTCATGACCGTTTTTTTTACCAGACACTTTCATCCCAATTTGTGCTACGAAACATTTTTAATCAAGGTTGGCGAATCCTTGACATGCCTTACAAATTGATGCAATATTCACCTTTGTAGCACGACGTGCTAAAGTACACATCAGCACAGAAATACAATCACTCACATGTATGGGATGCGATTACAACACAGATAAACTGTTCATTGCTACCATGAGTAATTAAAGATTGCGTTATTACAGTGAAAAAACTCATAGAAACTATTCATTACTACCAAGGATTTGTCAATATCCTTGTTACTACATTACTAAAACAATATAAGAGATACCCATTATGCGTTCCGGCAGCGAATAATTAATTCCGTAGGTTCTACGTACGAAATGGTTTAAGGGCGGAAATAATTGAATAGGTAGCGTCCATTGTATGACGTTTCGCGCATGCGTACTTCCTTCTTTCTTACCGGCTGAACCGAATAGGTAATGGAATTTTTGAATTTCTTTATTAATTTAAAAACACATGCAGTAAGTATATTTTCTAACGCATTTTAGTATTTGCATGTTGACTAATATTTTCTTAACTGAATTAGCTGCTTGGCATTTCTGAAATATGTATTTAAGACGTGAAATTCGTTCATATAGATCGACCGATCCTGTTTTGGGAGGATTGAACTCGATAAATTATGCAAACGGGATAATTTTTTGTTAAATATCAGGATAACTTCACCTTGTGAGATTTTGTCATTCGTCTTTGTTAATTTGTGTGTAGTCTATCCTGTCTAATAGATGGAAATTTTAACGTAAAGAAGGGGGAATTTTATCGTATCACAGAAAGCATTTGTGACCTTGAAGCAAGGAGGCTTGAAAACATGGCAAGTTCAAGGTCGATACATATGACTTTGTGCACTAACTGTAGATCATTGAACAAGGTGAATTTGTTTGGTGAACATTGGTGTTACGAAATAACTCGTAATTATAATAAGACGATTTACTGTCAGGTAAGCCTTTATTTCTTTGTTAGCATTTACTAGTACTGAAGAGGGGGAATTGAGTAGTCAGCATTTTCTTTAGTCAATGGGATACTGAGATAGTGCCAAATCAGCAAAACAACCAGTTTACGTCAGAAAGTGCAAAGGGTGTGGTACAGTTGTTTAAATACAATTCAGAGTTGTTTTCGATGGAGTCGGGGTGTATAAGATTTATTAATAAGGAGTTTGATGTAAAACTTTGATGTTTCGGACAATCAGTCTGGACGTTTTGGACAAGTTTACTGGGCGATTGGGACCATGTATTTTGAGGAAACCTTCACAGCCAATTTCCAAGTTGTTTCAACTAATGATTTATCTTGAAAGTTGCTACACCATATCCTATGGTGTGATGGTGGTCATTGTGTCCCTGCATAGGGTTACATAGGCGCTTTGTCCCTTGACTGTCCATCCGAAACTATCATGTTTCGGCCATTACATTGAAAGTACTGAAAGCAATTGCATGAAACTTCACAAGAAGGTTAATCACAATGAGAATGTGTGTCTCACAAGAATTTGGTTCATACCTCAAATGTCAAGGTTACACTTGGAGGTTGAAGGTAAAAACTTTTGTGGTGTGGCGGGACATTTGTCACATGCATTTCTTGTTAATTGAATAATTACTTTAGACATATACAGCATTAAAATGGCTACAAATTAAAAAAAAAAATACCATGTGCAACATGCAAGAACCATAACTCAGTGAAGGTTTTTCCAAGAGCACTTATACGATGGCGGGCCATCACGCTATCGGCACATACTGCCATGCAAAACAAGCGCTGCGACGTAAAAATTGTCAAGCGCCACATAAAAAAAAAACACTAATAAATTTAGCAAACTTGATGAAGAATACCAGAAATTCATCTGGACGAAAATGGGCTTGTGCAACTGTATGAATTGACGCAACAAACACCATAACGTAACCTGAATCTAGACCGATTTGGTACTCTGGTTACCTGTGGTTAAGTAATATCATGCAGATGCTTGTCATTCAGTCTTTAACAATAAAGCAAGCGTCTCAGTCATATTGACCGAACCGTAACTCTCTTCCAACATCCGAGTGTCGCTGTCAAAATGGCATAAAAACCCGCAAAATAATGGATTTGCACCGCCACCCTATAATTTCTAGACTTGGTGAACCCTGCATTGTGGATTTTTGACACTGGTTTTGAGCAGAGCTTAAGCCGTGGTGCGGTGTCCGTCCGTAAACTTTTTTTGTAGCAACTACTCCTTTGAAACTACTGGATATATTTTCATGAAACTTTACAGAAATGTTGCCCATTAAGTCTAGTTGATCCTAGCAAAATATCATGTTGATGTGAAATCCGAGATGGCCGCCACGGCTAAAAATAGATTTTAAAAACACGTTTGTAGCGACTACTTCTTGTAAAACTATAAGTGATATTGATATGGGACTTTTTCTAAAATGATCAGCATGACATGATTTGGTCCTTGTCGAAAATCATTTTGATTCAATGTTATATAGTAAACACTTGTAGCGACTACCCCTCTGAAACTACCTGATGAATTTTCATGAAACTTCACAGGAATGTTGCTCTGAATGTCTAATTGATCCTAGCAAAAGTTCAGGTCAGCCGGAAATTCAAGATGGCCGCCATGGCTAAAAATAAACAAGTTTGTAGCGACTACTTCGTGAAAACTATAAGTTATATTGATATTGGACTTTTTCTAAAATGATCAGCATGACATGATGTTGATCCTTGTCGAAAATCATTTTGATTAGACTTTAAAGATGGCCGTCAGTGGCCATCTTTGTTTACATAGTGTTATATAGTAAAAACTTGTAACGACTCTTCCTGAAACTACTTGACGGATTTTCATGAAATTTCACAGGAATGTTATTCTTGATGTGTAGTTGCTCCTAGCAAAATTTCAAGATGGCTGCCATGGCTAAAAATATATTTAAAAAAAATAAAATTGTAGCGACTACTTTCTGAAAACTACAAGTGATTTTGACTTTTTCTAAAATGATCAGCATGACATGATGTTGGTCCTTGTCGAAAAACGTTTTGATTTGACGTTAAACATGGCTGCGCGGCCATCTTTGTTTACATAGAGTTATATAGTAAAAACTTGTAGCGATTACTCCTGAAACTACTGGATTTATTTTCATGAAACTTTACTGTTGCCTATTAAGTCTAGTTGATCCTAGCAAAAATTCATGTTGATATGAAATCCAAGATAGCTGCCAAAGCTAAAATAGATTAAAAAAAAAGAGTTTTCTTGAAAACTATAAGTGATATTGATATGGGACTTTTTTTCTAAAATGATCAGCATGACGTGATGTTGGTCCTTGTTGAAAATTAGTTTGATTTGATATTAAACATGGCTGCCGTGGAATATAACACTAACACTTGTGACACTTTTAGCATGTTAAGGGTCAGTACGTCGAATGTTTAGGTTGCTCCGACTTCTTATTGATATATGCATTTCACGTGATGACTTTGAAAGAGTTACCACGAAAGCTCATGAAACTTCTTTTGTACATTACATTGTATTTTGTAAAAGGAGAAAACTATTGCCTTTGGGGTCAGTAATGTTAAAGGTCAAGGTCATTATGACCTCATATGGACTTGCGCATTCCACACGATAACTCCGAAAATATATACCCTATCTCATGAAACTTCTTAGGTACATTATCCTTTGGGAGAGGAGGAACCCAGTTGCTTTTGGGGTCAGTAATGTAAAAGGTCTAGGTCACCATGACCTCAACTGAACGAATATAACAATCATGCTCATGGAATTGAATGTTCTTTAACGGCTCATCAACACAGTATAGGTTATTTAGAGCCACCCCAGAGAGAGTGAAAGGATACATAGGAATCTGGGAACCGTGCCCTACTCTTATTTTCGAATAGATTCCTATGGTTCTTTAACACGCTCGTAGAATAGACCGATCCACGGGACCGGCCAGTTTACGTCCCCATCCTACGGACGAGGCTAAGGGAAAGTGTCTTGCCCAAGAACACACCGACGAAACTCGGTGGCACCACGGAGGATTGAACCCGGGCCTCTGGTTACAAATCCACTGCACTACCGACTGCGCCACGCCAGCCCTCATGGAATTTTATAGGTTCTTTGTTCTTGTTGAGAGGAAGAACCCTATTACTTTTGAGAATCATTATTTTTTTTGAATGCTTGGTCAGTATAGTTACTTTCTTATTTTCGGGACGCATTGAATGTTTCTATACATCTTTTCTAACATGGCAACCCCTAATGGTGGAGAACAGTCTGAACTCTACAATAACATGATCAGGTCAAATGAAAAAAAATTGTTTGGTTCAGGTTACATTATGAAAAAAATAGGGAAAATAGGTCGGTAAAAATCTGTTTGTTTATGGAGACCGATTTTTGAACTGGTAAAATAAGCCTAGCCTGCAAATAGGTCTTGCTTTTACCTTGTTTGGTCCACCGTCGTACTAGTGTTGATAAATGAACGTAAATATCTAATGACGTCCACATCGTGATGTTGAGCTGAAAGCATCTCCGAAAAGGAATTAACTTTACCATAGTTGCATCACTTTCTGAGTACGATGATTTGCCCCATATACTTTCAGTACCACCCATATTATTTTATTTGGCCTCAATAGAACTCTTTCTTTTCACCTTGAATAGTTCAAGGCCTAGCTAATGTTGCCAGTGGTTCATGATGAGCAGAAGTCACTGTCGCCTCAAGTGGTTCAAAGTAGTATACAAGTAGCTAGAGTTGAGTGAGATCCTGTCCATGGTGAGTTTTATTCTGGTAATTGTAACTATAGTTACATTGATTGTATGCAAAGAGTTAATAATTAAGACATAATCACAGTGTTTTATTCTATTTTCAGAAAAAGTAACTTTCCACAATGACTATTAAAGTAGGAATCAATGGGTAAGACACCAATTTTTGCATAACATGTTTCATAAATGATATCAATTTATGTTACTTAACGGTATCAAAATGTGACCTCTGAAAGGATATGAATTTATATTTAAGCTTTGCTTGTTTTCAGATCCATAGGCCAAAAAAAAAATAGGTGGGTCTCCTATTGCATGCTCTAAAAAATAGGGTAGGTCGGTAGGCATTTTTTTTTTTTGGAGGAAGATATTGTGAGATTCTACATGTATTTATCTCATAAACCACATACAAGTTGATGATACAACTGAAAGTTTCTCTGTGATGTCAGTTTACCTCGATATATTGTGATAAATCATTGTTCAGAACAAATTAATTTATTTTTAATATTTATTTATTTTCTTAAAAAGTTTTAGGCTCGTTTGGGCCACCGGAAACACAGATATTATTTTTTTGGCCTTACTCTTAGAATTTGTATATACTATGTGAACATTATGAAATAAATATTTGTTTAAACCAAATATTGTTTCTATTTAGTGCTGCATTTCAATGGTGAATAGCCTGTCTTTATTTCCAGTTTCACTCGCATGTAATGTCAAGAATGATGAGGCCAAATAACAGGGGTGTGATTCTTCCTCGGAATCGCTGATTTCCGCGGTTCCGATGGTCCGAGGGGTCACTTTTCCAATTCGTCCAGATCCGAGGAGTTTTTTTTTCAGGGGGGGTGAGGGCCGTATTTTTGGCCGAAAAAATCCGACTTTTACACGTTTGCCCCGTAATATCCTGTAAAATCCGAGATCCCGAGATCTACACGTTTTACATCCTGGCAATTTCTCAATAGTTTTCTGTCGCGAGTTTTCATTGGTCTTTGTTGTTTATCTGGTCCAATCAAAGCGCCTCTTGTAATGTGAAGCTGAGATAAAAAAAACAAAAGAAAAAAATGTCCGCTGTGAATTTGTTTGTTTTGTTTTGAGAGATGGTTACGCGGAAAACATGGCCAAAATCTTGGAAAGATCGGCGGACACACTAGAGATCAAAAAAATAGATAGTGATTGTAAAAATAAGTTTAAGTGGGAGTGTAAAATGTCACACCAAACAACCCATAAGCATATCAGAAATGGACTTAAAATGATTTAAAACAGCTAAAATCCAGGAGCTTTCGGGGGCTTCGCCCCCTGAACCCCTACAAGGGCGCTGCACCTTGACCCCATAAGGGGACTTGCAGTCCCCTTAACCCCTCGCTCAAATTTTCCTCCCTTTTGTTCAAAGGCCAATCACACCCCTGCAAATAAAAAATACCTGTGTTTCCGGTGGCCTGAACGACCCTATTTTTAAGGGGCTGACCCTCAAACTTTTTATGATTTTTGTTTGTTTGTTTTTTCAATTTTATTTTAATTTTATCACATCTCTTTGGCCAAAAAAAAAGGTTTGTTTCCTGTTACCTGACCAACCGTGATTTTTACCCCTTTTTTTTATAACAGTAATTTAATTTTTTTATAGCTGTAAAAAAAATAGTGACGATGATGCAAATGAAATATACCAGTCCCGTCGCTTAGCAATGACCGTTTTTGATTTTCAACACATATATCTTCTTGGCATTGAAAGTTATCAATTTGAAGTTCACTTTTCTCGTCAAAATCAAGCATAAGAAGTCAAAAACGTACAGAAATCTCAAGATGAATGTTTTAATTTAGGCCACATAAAATAATATGTGTGGTTCAGGTAACCCGACCGACCCTATTTTAAGGGGCCTTAAAACTTTTTATGCAAAAATTAAAAAAATGTTTGTTGATAATATAAACAAATCGAACTCAAGGTATAGTAATTTAACTTATTGTATACTTTCATATTGTCACGTTTAGTTTGTGTAGAGCTAAGTGTGCAATATTCTACGATATTGCACACATTGATATTGCACCAGAACTTTTTCTCGCGCTTGCTAAGAGCCGCGAAATAGAAATATTGAACTACTTTCAAATAAATATAACGGAATCCTTCCTATAGTGTCAACAAAAAAATAACACAAAATATAATGAAAAGTAATAGTCATAAAATTAGCATTGATCGAAAACAATATGAAAGTATACAATAAAAAGGTTATTGAATTTGTATGGCTAAATATTACTTGGAACTCGTTGCTTTGGTGCAGCGAGTCGTCCTGCGCCAAAGCAACGAGTTCCAAGTAATATTTAGCCATACAAATTCAGAAACCTATAATATTAAATTCATTATCAGAATTGAACTCATTAAAAAAAAACTAAAAAAAAAAACTACCTACCTACCCTATTTTTTTTTGCCAGTGTTACCTGAACCACACATATTATTTTGTTTGGCATTACTTGTTCCGAAGACAAAATTCAAAATCGTTTGAATATTGTGTTATACACGCGTTTAACATGCGTTCCACATTCGCAGATTAGGTCTAAAAAAACGTGTGTTTCCGGTTTCCCGCCGACCCTAAATATTTTTAGCGAAAAAAAAATGAAATTTTTTATTTTTTATTTTTTTATTCAAATAATAATTTTATTAGCCAGAGTTGTTAAGCATCTTATCTGGATTGCAAAGGTTATCAAAAAGTTGACTTATTACAAAAATGGCATAATATATGCGAACAATATATATAAAAAAACTATCTAAAAAAACAACTTTTTCCTACCTACCCTAACTTTTTGACAGGGTGAAACCAGGAACACACATATTATTTTTTTTAGGCCTTACACAAAATGTCGGCCATTTACATTCAATATTATCATATTGGTTTTTTTCAAAGCATATTTCGCCTAGCCATATTATGTTTGTCTGAAATGTCAAAGGTTAACTACTATTTTAAAACTAAGAGAAAGATAGATGATGGATGTTCTACGATTCGGAAGATTTCAATGGATGAAAATATACTATTTTTGGAAGGGGCTTCCCCAAAATACATATCATGTGATACCTTTAAACTTCCAATCAAAATTGAGCGCACTTTCGAGAAGCAGATCGACCTATTGCAAATATCGCGTGTTGTTTACATAATCTACTGTAGACCGCATTGCACTCGACATTTACACCAAGACGATTTGGGGTAGGAATTTGGGAGTTCTCCCGGAATCCTTAATATTTTGTGACGACAGAGTACCTGTATCTGCAGTTCTCTATGTGTACTGTACCAAAGAAACACAAACAATATACTTGTTTTATGCAACAGTCAACTTAAAGTCTTTAATTATGGTGTTATGTTATTTGAAACACTGGTATTGAGGTCTTAAAAAAAAAGTCCGACCCACCGACCCCCGTTTTTTTGGGCATGTAACAGGAAACAAACCTTAGATCTTTTTTTTTAGGTCTTACATCATGCTAGGCTAGCGCTAGGATTTTAAACCCTTTAGTCAGATCTGGCTAAAGCCCTAACAATTTCTTTAGCAAGATTAGAATGTCTTTAGCCAGACTTTTACCGAGATATTTTGAAACTTTAATTGAAGTCGCTAAAACCTCACGTTTGCGTACACATCAAAAGTAAGTTAAAAGACTATGGTTTAATATTAACCTGTAGGGTATCAATATTTCCATATCATATGCATGCTGCAATCTGCTTTAGTGCTTATAATTATTTAAAAAAAAATGGATTTTATTTAATTTAATGTAATTTAATTTTTAAAAATTGTCTAGACTGTCATTTTAAAAAGGACAAAATGAATGCATGTTGGAGTCTGTGACAGAGGTTTCAAAGAAACTAGAAAGATCTCATTGCATTGTGAGACGAAATTCAGAAATGCTTCGTACACCACGACTATCATGCATAGAATAAGAATAAGTAATAAAAGCCACTTCATTCTAAAATTGTACCAATATTTTGAGTAATCGCACCTTTTGTATTGACTATTGTTTCATGTTGATTGAACATCAAACATAAAAATTTCACAATTTACAGACATCAAACACGTTCACACTTGCCATTGTTTCAGTTTACGCAACTGTGTGTACAATTAATTAGTGGGCATTCCACACTTACCAGTGATCGTAAAGTTCAAAAAGACCGTCAACCTTTAAACAGAGCATCTCTGGCTGATTAATTCTTAAACAAACAGTGTCACACTTCATGCACTTTCTGTTTTGATCAGCCATTTTGGCCATAAGAGGGCGCCTCATTATTTGATGTTTTACCCGGATCGATAATGCAATTAAATATATGGATAATATTGAGCGCGGGGACACAAACTAGTTGATTGACAGCGAGAGGCAAAACAGTGGGCGGCGTCTATCGCACACGCAACAATTTGACAGCGGTTTTCAATAAACACTGCGATAATTAGTTATCGGTTCAAACTGATTGTCGCTAATTAGCTAACAACATGCAGCAGGATATTTGCTTATAAGCAGTCAAAGAAAAATGAAAAAAATGCCTGCCAACCTACCCTATTTTTTTAGAGCATGCAATAGGAAACACACCTATTTTTTTTGCCTACTTAAACCTGAACCAAACTTTTTTTTTCTCATTTGGCCTGATCATGTTTATTGTAGAGTTTGACTGTTATCCACCATTAGGGGTTGCCATTTTAGAAAAGATGTATAGAAACATTCAATGCTCCCCGAAAATAGAAAAGTAACTATACTATATATATTTTTGGCCCGAGGACCATTTCTCAACAAAGAAGATAAGTATAATTACAAAGTATCTTTACAGTTGACACCCCACCAACTGAACCTCATTGAATCACGACTTTTATTATTCAGTGGTAGTCTGAGATGGTTGTCACTTAGTGCATGACCTCAGATTTGTAGAACTTGTTTATAGCTTAAATATTTACTTCTTTAGGACATTTCATCAGATTATTTATATAAACATCACTATTCAGTATAAGTGTAACATTATTTCTGACGTATGATGATGATGATCGTCTTTTCTTCTTGCAGATTTGGTCGTATTGGACGGCTTGTAGCCAGAGCTGCTTTAACTGAGGGTGATGGCGTCACCCTCGTTGCCATCAATGACCCTTTCATTGACCTCGCCTACATGGTGAGTTGTGAATTTTGTACAGCTACACATAGTATCTGGTATGGTACCTTTTGCAGGATTATTGAATATACTTACTCCAGAATAGGCCTCTCTTGGCTTTTAAAGGTTACAAACAACTTGTACTATTACAATATTCGGCGCATGCAATGTTCCCCAATTTTTGTTTTCAGTTGGAAATTTGGCTTATCTTGTTTGTACTTACATGGACAACCCATATAGACCAATTCCGGGGAGCTTTTAGATACATGCTCGTACCTGCTGTTTACTAGAGACAGCGCCTCCGTGGTCGAGGTTAACAATCGCACTGGCGCCCGTGTGGTTCCCGGGGGCCCCCGTTTGGTCACGGGGCAAAGAATAAGGCCTCTGCAGATCCCTTGGCGGGGTAGGCAGAGGGGTAGAATCCCCCCAAATTCATGTTCATTTTATCATTTTTTGTTCATGTTCATTTAAGGTCTTCATCATGATCCCTGCATTGTTTCAGGTGCTATCTCGCTCGCATCAAAAGAGCAGTGGCAGAAAAAAAATAACGTGGCTCCAGCGTAAATGGAGTTTCTACGATAGAATTTGCAGCAACTCTGCAGTTCAGGGTGAGAAGGTTCTAGGCCCATTTTCCATATTTAACTCGATGTACATGGAAGATGAGCCTGGCTTGTTCATGCCTGTTAGGCGCCATATAACCTTTTCGTGTGTTGGTGCGCCTTAAAACCCCAATTCAATTCGAATCGCACTGGGAGCTCGACTTGTGAGAATGTGTCGATTCTTGCGGCTGACAGCAGGTACCCAGGAATAAGTGGATGGTCTGCCTCGTAACACAAAAAAATTGACCATAATATATGGCCTTACATGTTCTAAAAATTACGTAAAACAACTTTCAAACAAAAACAAAACAAAGCCATTTACTAGAGACACCCTACCTTGGATGTAACCTGAACAAGTTTGGGATTAAATAAATTGGATTTTGAATATATACAAATGGTGTTACTGGTATTCTCTTTTCCTTCAAATGACATTATTTTTTTCAGTCTTGATCCAATGTGTTCTTATCTAGGTCATAGATGATTTTGCGAATATATGTGACAAATATGACGTGTTTATTTTGCAGGTTTACATGTTCAAATATGACACCACACACGGCCGATTCAAGGGCACGGTCTGTGCCAAGGACGGTAAACTCGTGATCAACGGTCAAGAAATTGCTGTATTCAATGAGTAGGTTGACTTTATTATATAATTATTTTTTTTTAATTTAGTTTGATTATTAGAATGTTTTAAGTGTAGTTCTCGAGGGCCGTAGTATAAATCGCATACGAGAAAAATATGCTATAAATGTTTTGTAATTTACAGGGCTCCAAGAATAGGATAGCCCGACACCCGGGGATAGTCCAATCTGAATCCGGGAGAGCCTCTCTTTTAAAAATGGTTGCCCATCGGGCTAGTCTAAAAATATCTTGGGACAATCAAACTTCCAAGCAGAAATTGTATTTTATTGCAATTTGAAGCCTTATTTGTTGAAAATTATCTCCCTTCATTAAAGTTCCTCAATTTGAAAGCGTGCATTTCATTGGTTGATTACATGATTTGAACCAATCGCATTACAGCTTTCATAAAAACGCAAATTTAGCAAGTCTGTATCATAAAAACGCTTAACAACAAACGCTTATTCACAAATGCAAGCTGCTAATAACAGCGGGAACGCGCACCTGTTTTAGATGGTTTAATTTGCGGGACCCGGAACGGTTTTTGACGTGATTTGCGGCGCGATCCTAAAACTGTAAAAGAAAATAATATTGTTTTAGTTATATAATGCAGTGGATAAATAAAAGAAAAATATAGGAAAATAGAACCTTCTTGTTTGATTCTAATCACGTGTATTATTAATGAATTATAAATAAAACATGTAGTATAAAAGCAAAATATTCAATATCGACAAAAATTATGTACTGGCAACTATTCATTGGTAATAACAATTTCGTGGCAAGTTAAAAAAATCAGGGCAAATGACTTTTCAGTCAGGGCAAGTGGACTTTTGAAATCTACTTCCCCAATTTTAATTTTCTTGGAGGCCTGCTATAGCCATTTATCCAAGTACGCGCGTGCAAGAAGTTTTAGGGCGTTGCAGTTTTCAGTAAACATAACAGCTTGATCCAATCAAGAAATAGCATTATCACGCGGCATGAGCATGACCCATGTTTTGATTATTGCAGCCAATCGCCTTTGTATATTATCGGGCAAATGCAATGTCAAGGAGTGCTGTTTTGGTTTTGATTTGACAGGTTGTGTGTAAACATTACAACTGGACGCGCGTAAAATTGAGTAGACCATGGTATAACTTCCGATGCACCGCTGAAATATACCGGCATTTATAGCACGGTTAAGGCTCAGACCTTAGGTTTATGAAAATTATATCATAAGCAAGAACAAAGGAAAACCATTAGAGCTATGGTACAAGGTAAATTACTGCATACACTTAGATTTTGCTGTGCATATAGTGGTAATATATATATTAAAATGTGTTTTATTTTAGGCGAGCCCCTGAAGATATTCCATGGGGAAAGAATGGAGCTGATTATGTGGTAGAGTCTACGGGAGTGTTCACTGTCATAGATAAGTGCAGTGTGAGTACCTTCTATATTGTAATACTGTCATAGATAAGAGCACCTTAAGGTTCCTCTCACCTGCCCAAAATGAAAAAAAAGTAAATTTAGTTTTATATGTGATTTTGTTGGAGTTTGTGCATGTTTTGCATATCGTTTTAAGCGTCTTCGAACAAAGATTTTGAAAATAATAATGTTTTTGCACATTTTTTTTATTATTATTAATATTTTGTAAAAATGTAACCGTAATTTGGGCATCATACGACGGAATCTCAAGTTTTTTTTATTTTACGGCTTTGTGCAAAATATAAATTATGAAGAAGTCAACTTTAGTGTCTATCTCAGGCAGTGCCATTTGAATTTTGTCAAAATTTAATGTCACAATACCCATAATTTATAAAAATAAAACACCTATATTCACAATTTGGGCCTATTTTTATATCTTCACGTGCATGCTTGCACGGGATTTTATGGAGGTTTGACAGCTGGATAACAGTACGGTTTAATGAATGTTTCATGCTGATCGGGAGGCGATCGCATAAGCAACCAACTTTAGCTAGGTGAAACAATCATATAGCTACATTGCTTTGTCAAATGCTGCATAGAAATCGTCCATATCCAGAAGAAAATTGCAATATTATCATCTTTTTCGCGATTTCGGAAGTGCCAAATATGGCCAAATAACATACACCGGAAATTATAACCGAAAAAGTAGGTCCCACGTTGCAGGTGCACGTCGTAAATGTGAAAATATTAAAGGATGTAGTATTAAACTGTGTATTAAATATTTATACAAAATAAGGATGTGTATGATCTTAAATAAACACGGAAATAGAAAACTTTATTCAAATTGAGAAAAACTCCCCATCTTACTCGATGAGTTTGAGAAGACTATTTCTGGCGTAAGAATACAATTTCGCGAAAACAGAGTGAAGCCGGAATTTTTTTGTTAACAAACGTAGGCGAACCAATAAATAAAGCGACATCATATGTCCGATCAAAGAACAGTATTGACGGTAAGGTTAATATAACAAGGATGATATATTGCATGTTCATCTTTTACTAGAAACCTCACTTAAACGCGTTTATTTGGTTAATATGCATCACCACTGT
Organism: Cyrtodaria siliqua; assembly: GCA_037043455.1. Classification (NCBI taxonomy): domain Eukaryota; kingdom Metazoa; phylum Mollusca; class Bivalvia; order Adapedonta; family Hiatellidae; genus Cyrtodaria; species Cyrtodaria siliqua. The sequence goes on from JAWPHD010001293.1 coordinate 70,772, forward strand.
CTAGGGCAAAAAATGGCGACATGCAGTTCAACACGAGGTCACTTTCAAGGTCAAAATACGTAACGTTATATTAGTTGGTATTCGATTTCGCCTTCAGTATATCAAAACAGAATTATTTTCATTATCGATTTTCATTTATTTCTCATTTTGAAGTACCGTAACTTGAGATTCCGTCGTATGATGGTCAAATTACTGTTACATTTTTTACAAAATAGTAACAATAATAAAAAAATTGTGCACAAACATTATTTTCAAAATCTTGGTTCGAAGACTCTTAAAACAATATGCAAAGCATGCACAAACTCCCAACAAAATCACATATAAAACTAAATTTACTTTTTTTTCATTTTGGGCAGTTGAGAGGAACCTTAAGTACCTCTCACATAACATAGATGAGGATCAGAGTGTCTGACGTATTTCTGTAGTTTCTTTTTCAATTCTTTATTTCTTTTTAAATTTGAACACCAGTGAGAGATTCAAGAGTTTCAAGCATCATATTTGACACTTTGTGAAAACATAAAATTTGCATCATATAAACTGACGATTGCTTACACTGCTGCTACAGCAGAGTTGATCAGATCTATTTATAGAATCGATGTTAATAACATTTGTTATGCCCATATACAGGCTCATCTAAAAGGCGGGGCCAAGAAGGTTATCATTTCTGCCCCCTCGGCTGATGCACCAATGTTTGTAATGGGTGTAAACGAGAGCAACTACACAAAGGACCTTGCAGTTGTCAGGTTTGTGCATACATAATTGCCATCATGAAAATAATGAATCTATTCCATAGTAATATTTGGGCGATTTTGTATCCTATGTATTCTTCTGTGTCTCTCTGCAAGGGCTCTAAATAATAAACAAATACACTGCAATTAAGTTGAATGTAAAAAACAAACACGTTCTGTCAGTTCTAAGTGAAACATGGAAGCATTGTCAAACTAATTGAATATTATTTTTGTTTAGTTTTGTTTAGTTTATTAAGTCATGAACAATAAAGGGGAAATATATACTGAAAGGAAAAAGAAACGCGACACGGGAATTTCCGCTATATATTGCATGTACAATATGCTGCTGTTAAGCGAATGGTGCATGGCAACGCAAGATCTTTCCTTTTGGAAAAAAGACTAAAACAACACGTAACACAGCAAATAGTATTCCTGCAAAGTTTCATTATTGACAGAGTACGTGTTTGGCTCAAGCATGTGAGCAAACTTAGGATGCAACATTTTGCAAACTCTTTACGTTAAATACAGTACTGAACTGGCTCAATTTTTCAAAGTTCACTTCAACATTTATGAATTTCTTGTTAGGCCAAATAAAATTATACCTGTGTTTACTGTAACATTGCTGAAAAAAATAGGGTAGGTAGGTAGGCATTTTATTTTTTTATTTTATTTTTTGGCGAAGTTACATTTAAAGTGGCGATGAGCTTTGATGAATGGGAAAATGTGGTATTTTAAAAACTACAATAGATAACAATATGAAATTGTGCATGTTTTATTGTTTCCCAGAAGGCCTGGCAACAACTGGCTCTTTTCCCAATCACTTGCAATTATTGCAAAGGAGTAAAACAGTTTAATTTATTTTTCGCAAGTCAGGAAGAGGGTCAGTTCCAAAACAGCAGTACAATGAGCACATGAATCGGCCGTGATTGCGTGAACATAATTATTTTTAAAAAAAAAAAAATCATTTTTTTTTCAATAAAAATAAATGGAGTCGGGAGTGTTTTCAGAGGGTCGGTCGGGTAACAGTAAACTCAGGTATAATTTTATTTAGCCTTACAACGTGTACTGTGATTAAAACGTCTACAACATCACAGTTGAGTGTCCTTTCTCTAACTAACTGCAACTTTTGTTTTTACAACACATCATGGGATTTCCTTGGAATATATATGGAATTAAGTGAGCAGTATATACAATATATAGCGGAAATTCCAGTGTCGCATTTCTTTTTCCTTTCAGAATAATAATTGCAAAAAAAACAAACTTTACAGTATTCGGCATTGGTTTGCTATTTACGTATGATGGTCTATGTTTTTCCAGCAATGCCTCTTGCACAACCAATTGTCTAGCTCCATTGGCCAAGGTGGTGAACGACCAGTTTGGCATCGTCGAGGCTCTGATGACCACCATCCACGCGTACACAGCCACTCAGAAGGTTGTGGACGGTCCTAGCTCCAAGGACTGGCGAGGAGGCAGGACAGCAGCCCAGAACATCATCCCATCTTCCACCGGAGCTGCCAAGGCTGTGGGAAAAGTCATTCCAGAGTTGAACGGGTCAGTATTAGATAATTGGTCTTATAAGACCATCGGTCTGCATACCTCAATATGCTTGCCTGTGAATAAGAGAACAACATAATACTTATAAAATTTGTTAACTCAAAAAATCAATTTTAGGCTATTTCTGGTGAACCAGTGATTAAATGGCCACTCATCAATCTTGAGTATACTACTCAAAATTTGTTGTCTAAATTTCTTGCTGAAATAAATAGCATTATTTCTATTCTACATGAAATGTGATCTCATGACTTGATTCAAATTGTGGAATTGTTGAAGTATCAATGAAATTAATATCGTTATTGTGAATTAATTTCTAATAAAATTATATGGAAGAATAAAAGTGATCCTTAGCAAATTTTGAGTAGTATATTTATAAAGCATTAAAATAAGAGATTATTTTCTCCCATTTCTGCTCATGTGAGATAGGCATTTTCCTCATGTGAGATAACTCTATCTTACATGACATGTGACTTATGACGTCATGACGTTACGTCGACGTTGCGTTATTCTGGCGTTAAATCAGCAAAGTCATTGATTTTATGCGGTAATAAACACATAATGGGAGAAAAATAATCCATCATAAGACTAAAGTGATCCATATGAGATAGGGAAATCTCACCCTCGGGATCAGAATTGCAACCAGGCACTCGGCAGAGCTTGTCCCTGGTTACAATTCTGACCCTCGGGTGAGATTTCCCTATCTCACATGGATACTCATGATGGATTCTTATAAACCCAGTGCCTTTTTGACAACCTTTTTTGGGTATAACTAAATAAAAGGTAAATTAAATGCAATTTGGGAGTTTTCATGTTTTCATTTTATTCTTTTAATTCAATATAATCGGCAATACGTAATTTGCCAAAAAAATATTTGCATTGATATATTCAAAAATGGTACTTACTAATAAATAAATTAATGATTTGCGTATATGAAAGTTATGTAGAAAAACTGGGCACAGCCATTTTAAAAAAATACATGATGGACGTTTATCCTTTGTTGAAGCCGTGATTACAGTAAAAACTTGTTACTATACTCAGTTGCAAAAGGAAGTGGACACTGAGTTGTTTAGATTTAATTGTTTACAAATTTTTTTTTAAATTAAATTGACAAATTCCAAAATGAATATGCCATGTTTGGTACCAAAGTTTTTATCATTCCATTGCCAATATCATGTTGTCATTTGTTTTTCAATAGGTCGAATCATTAATGGACTGATGCTTGATAAAGAGGATAGGGTGTAAAGTAAAATTTCAAAGTGTCCAGTTTCTTTTGCAACTGAGTATACAAACAATGACACAAAGTAATGCAACGGACATGCATTACTTGTATGTGTATATGCTGTTGAGTCCCTTCACTTATACGGGCACATCAAAAGGTGCGCGGACTATTGCATGGGGACACATTGTGTAATGTTTGTATTTTATGTTACAGAAAATTGACTGGTATGGCATTCCGCGTCCCAGTCCAGGATGTGTCTGTCGTAGATTTGACTTGCCGACTAAAGAAAGGGGTAAGCCATTATAGCTTCACACAGATAAAATCTGACAGCAGTTGTTTGGAAATCAGATCATTTTAGCATCGATAGTTCTTCGTCAAAACTCTCATTCACTTTTGAAAATCCAAACTTATGGGTTCTCTAATAAATTATAATATTATAAGAATAACCAATGGTTGAGTTAACTCAATATGATGGATCATCGTGATTCTTACGGATGACTGGATGTATACAGTACAGTACTGGTTCTATCCAGGAATAAGTGAGTGGACTGCCTCCACCAGTAGAATTCGACCGTCGTAACTGTTGGAAAATGATGTTGAACCCCAAACATACAAACAATTTTTAGTGAATCAATAAGAGCATCAATCCATGAACCCAATTGTATTAAAACTCTTGTACATGTCTCGAATGTGACTTAAAGGGATACACGGCAGTCTTGAAGAGTTTATCAAACATTGAATTAGTACTCGATTCCCTCGATGGGAATGGGAGTGTCTCGATTTATTTATCGAGTATCGTTTTGAATTTAAACCTGCTTGCATATAATTCAATAAATTCTGAGTTTCCTTGTTTTTATCTTATTCTACCATAGTTTTAAATATACTATTGGTGCAATATAACTAAGAGTAAATATGTAAAAAAATAAAAAATGATTTTAACTATTCTTCATTTAATATTAATGATTAAACAAATGCAAGTTTTGTAGAAAAACTAGCGGGATGCCGTAAGTTTTCAAAATCAAGAGTGCGTCCCTTTAATTAAGGTAGTTATTATGGATGGGCCAATATTGATTATTAAACATGATTCAGGAAAGTTTTCTGCCTTGAACCAAATGAAGGATTTCATAGAGTATTCAGTGAAACAGTTCCGTCTATTTAAGCCACCTTTCCATGAACCAAACTTGTAAAAATATTTCATCTAAAACAGGCCGAGTATGTGTTCCAATTAGGGCAGCTATAGTTTTTAATTACAAAACACTAATGTTGTTAATAACATTATTTCAAACCAAATATAGGATTTCATAGAATGTTCAGTGAAACAATTCGATCACTGTAAACAATTCAAAGCATCAATCCATGAAATGCAGTTCAGTAACTTGTAATAGAATTCTCTTTATGCCTTTGAAATTCAGTTTTAGTTTAGACTTGTAATTTTTTTTCTGTTTTACAGGCCTCGTATGAAGCCATCAAGGCAGCCATTAAGGCGGCCTCTGAAGGACCTTTGAAGGGAATTCTTGGTTACACAGATGAGGATCTGGTTTCCAGCGACTTCATCGGTGACACCCACAGCAGTATCTTCGACGCCAAGGCTGGCATCTCCCTTAATGACAACTTTGTGAAGCTTGTGTCATGGTAAGAATTGATAACTCTGGGGTCTGTGTGTAGATGTCATAGGTCATGTATGACATTCTGTTTAGAAAGCTCTGGCAGGACGAGGAGATGGAGGATGATGAGTGTTCATCCATCCATTTCGCGTTTTGAGTAGGCTGCATTGTTATGTCAAGGTATCACTAAGGGTCAAGTAAAAGTGTGTATTTGATCTTGTCTACATCCTGGGAAAATTTCTGCATTCAGTGTCAAAGTTTATCATTACATATCATTAGTTTGTGTAATAAAGCCAGTGACATAATGAGAAACTGTATGAATGGTTTTTTAGCTCTACTGATCAGAGATCAGCAGAGCTTATGCCGTGGTGCGGCGTCCGTCGTCCGTCTGTCCGTCTGTCCGTAAACTTTTATTTGTAGCGACTTCACAGCTGAAACTACTGGATGGATATTCATGAAACTTTACAGAAATGTTGCCCATAAAGTCTAGTTGATCCTAGCAAAAATTCATGTTGATGTGAAATCCAAGATGGCCGCCAAAGCTAAAAATAGAGTTTTAAAATACAAGTTTGTAGCGACTTCTTCTTGAAAACTATAAGTGATATTGATATGGGACTTTTTCTAAAATGATCAGCATGACATGATGTTGATCCTAGTCAAAAATCGTTTTGATTCAACGTTAAACATGGCTGCCAGCGGCCATCTTTGTTTACATAGAGTTATATAGTAAAAACTTGTAGCGACTACTTCTCTGAAACTACTTGGCGGATTGTCATGAAACTTTACAGGAATGTTGCTCTTGATGTCTAATTGATCCTAGAAAAATTTCAGGTCGGCTGGGAATTCAAGATGGCCGTCACAGCTAAAAATAGATTTTTAAAAAATAAGTTTGTAGCGACTACTTCTTAAAAACTATAAGTGATATTGATATGGGACTTTTTCTAAAATGATCAGCATTAAATGATGTTGATCTTAGTCAAAAATCGTTTTGATTCAACGTTAAACATGGCTGCCAGCGGCCATCTTTGTTTACATAGAGTTATATAGTAAAAACTTGTAGCGACTACTTCTCTGAAACTACTTGGCGGATTGTCATGAAACTTTACAGGAATGTTGCTCTTGATGTCTAATTGATCCTATCAAAATTTCAGGTCGGCCGGAAATTCAAGATGGCCGTCACAGCTAAAAATAGATTTTTAAAAAATAAGTTTGTAGCGACTAGTTCTTGAAAACTATAAGTGATATTGATATGGGACTTTTTCTAAAATGATCAGCATGACATGATGTAGATCCGTGTGGAAAATTATTATGATTCGACGTTAAACATGGCTGCCAGTGGCCATCTTTGGTTACATAGAGTTATATAGTAAAAACTTGTAGCGACTACTCCTCTGAAACTACTTGACGGATGTTCATGAAACTTCACAGGAATGTTGCTCTTGATGTCTAGTTGATCCTAGAAAAATTTCAGGTCGGCCTGAAATTCAAGATGGCCGCCACAGCTAAAAATAGATTTAAAATAAATAAGTTTGTAGCGACTACTTCTTCAAAACAATAAGAGATATTGATATGGGACTTTTTCTAAAATGATCAGTATGACATGATGTTGGTCCTTGTCGAAAATCGTTTTGATTTGACCTTAAACATGACTGCTTTGTTTACATGAAAACTTGTAGCGACTACTTCTTTGAAACTACCTAACGGATTTTCATGAAACTTCACAGGAATGTTGCTCTTAATGTCTTATTGATCTTAGCAAAATTTCAGGTCGGCCGGAAATTCAAGATGGCCGCCACAGTTAAAAATAGATTTTCAAAAAACAAGTCTGTAGCGACTACTTCCTGAAATCAAAATCAATCAGTAGAGCTTCAAGGTCATTGACCTCTTGTTTTTTTTTATGCCCATATCGGTGGCACGTATAGTAATCGAACTATCTGTTCGTTGAACTTTGACAGTACTGATGGGAATTGCATGAAACATCACAAAAATGTTAATCACAATGAGAAAGTGTGTCTTAGGCACAGTGTATTAGCCAGCCAACCGTGCAGCCGTCTTTTGCTCGGCCGTTTTATTTGTAGGAGTGGGTGGGGTAAAAAAGTTTTGTTTTTTTGTTTTTTTAAACAACACTTCCAAACTTTTACTGTCTCAATATTGTATACATTTATAGAAGAAACATGATCTAAAATGCACCTTTATAACCTTTATCTGTGAAAACAAATTACCCCAGAGACACCCACTTGTCGCGAATTGGCACGTAACGCGTGTTAGCAAATTGTTTTGCACACCCTGTTCGCATATTTGCACACCTGATTCTTGAATTTCTGCCTAATACACTGCTTACGCAAGAATCAGGTCTGTACCTCAAAGGTAAAGTCACACTTGGAGGTGAAAGGTCAAAACATTTTGGGGGCATTTGTGACTTACCCTGACATTCCTTCATGTCTTTACAATTTCAGAAAGAAAAGATAGAATTTAGGTGAAATGTTAAATTAATATTTAATATTTGTTTTGCACACCCTGTTCGCATATTTGCACACCCGGTTCTTGAATTTCTGCCTAATACACTGCTTATGCAAGAATCAGGTCTGTACCTCAAAGGTAAGGTCACACTTACAGGTGAAAGGTCAAAACCTTTCGGGGGCATTTGTGACTTACCCTGACATTCCTTCATGTCTTTACAATTTCAGAAAGAAAAGATAGAATTTAGGTGAAAGGTTAAATTAATATTTAATATAAAAACCTTTGCAAAATCGCAGGTAATCTCACTTATTCATTTAAGCGGCCTTCAACCAGGACTTGAGCCTATGTTGATCTATATAAATTTAGCAAGTATAAAGTAACGCCCAAGGTCATTTTTCTAGGACCCGATAATGTTAATAATGGCCTGGTGATAAGTTTACGTTATTCTGTATTGACATTGCAGGTACGACAATGAGTTCGGTTACAGTTGCCGAGTTGTAGACCTCATACGCCACATGAACAAGGTGGACAACGCCTAGACGGTCCAACAGCTAAACAGAGTTCAGCCGACCTACCCAATCGCATCATCTGGTGACGGCAGTTAACTTATTCACCAACAACAGACACTATGAACAACTCGTACCAAGTTGCCACCATTCAGCGCGAGATTAAGTGCAAATGTTCAAATTCCTCTTAACTGACAAAATAATAAACAATTGCATTGTTTTAGTTAGGGACAATTTTTTGATAAGGTTTGCAACCAAAGCCATAATAACACCCTGTTTTGTCTATATTAATCCATATAAAGCCAACAGTCAAGTCATTGACATTAATGATGAAATAGGTATATTAATATTTATTGTCTGTTTTAAAATCGAGTAATTTCAATTTGTTACACTGTTATTTTTTGTGTTTCTTATATTGTATCTTTGTTTTATTATTTTTAAATATTAGTTATTGTATAGTGAATGTATTGATGTTTTAGGGTCGTAGACCCTTCCCAAGCCAGGTTATAGTGCTATTTAACCTTAACGGTGTTTGTCGTCTACATTATACTGGCAGATTGGGTGTTTTCTCCCATCTGTAACCGTATAGTTAGATGAACATGTTTGTCCCTAAATGTGTCGGATGGCCATTTGTACTATATGCTGGCGTTTTGCGAACTTCTTGAGGTGCGACCTATTCATTTCCACTCTGGACGTCGACATTGTGGAATAAAGCAGACTAGCATATGTTATAAATGTGTCGACCGTAATGAACGAGTGTAAATGGTAACATTTCTTTTAAGTAGTTGTATGTGATTGTTGAAGATATTGAGATGAATGCTGTATAACTGAATGTAGCGTCTTTTAACAAATAAAGAAATCTCATTGCAAACCTTGAACCTTGTTTTTGTTATTTTATACAGCTGTGTGATGAATTGAAAAGATACATAGCATGTTTAGATTTGAGCAAGCAATGATACTTTAATGTGTTTTTGTAGTTTTATTTTGCCTTTTTATACGTCTGTTTGAAAAACAGGATGTATTATGGTATGGGGTTGTCCGTCCGTACGTCCCTCCGTTTGCTTTTGCATTCTGCAGGATAACTCCAAAAGTATGAGACCTACACTCATGAAACTGCATAGGTACATTGCCCTAGGTGAGAGGAGGAACCCTGTTGTTATGGGGCCAGTAGGTCAAAGGTCCAGGTCACACTGTGACCTTATTTGGAAATATGCATTCGCACAATAACTTCAAAACCATAACCGAGCAATAAAAAGCATGACACCAACCTCATGAATAAGGTACATTTGCCTTGGTGAGAGTTGGTACCTTATTGCTTTTAGGGTGAGTAGGTCAATGTCATGACCTCATTTGGCAATATGCATTCCGGGAGATACCTTCGAAAGCCTAACATACATCCTCATGAAACATCATAGGTACTTGCCCTCAGTTAGAGGAGAGATTATTGCTTTTGGGGTCACTGGGTCAGTCACCGTGACCATATGGAACTACGTATTGCTGTACACTCGATACAACTTAACAGGTACATTGCCATTGAGATAGGAGGAGCTATTGCTTTTGGGATCAGTAGGTCAAGGTCACCATGACCTCATACGGACATACGTATTCCAACTGATAACTCCAGGAGTGTAACACCTACACTCCAGTCCTGAAGCTCTATGGGCATATTGCCCTCGGTGAGGGGACAAACCCTATTGCTTTTGGGATCAGTAGGTCAAGGTCACCATGACCTCATACGGACATACATATTCCAACTGATAACTCCAGGAGTGTAACACCTACACTCCAGTCCTGAAGCTCTATGGGCATATTGCCCTCGGTGAGGGGACAAACCCTATTGCTTTTGAGGATTATTAGGTCAAATAATCACCATGACCCCATATGGATATATACATTCTACCCTATAACTCTAGAAGTATAACACATTCATTAAACTTCATAGGTACATTGCCCTTGATGAATGGATGAAGCCTATTGCTTTTGGAGTCGGTAGGTTATCAAGGTCACTTTGCCCTGACAATGACCCAATTGTATGAAACTTTTCCCCACCGTAACGTGTTAGACCTACACGCTTGAAACTTCGCATAAATAGTCATTCTGGGGTAATGATCATGAAAAACGTCTGCACTACTATTATTCCTGTAATATTGAACACAAATAGTGGCCATTTTGCAACAACGACCTATTGATTTTATGGTTAATAGGTCAAGGCCAATGTAACCTGATCATGAAAAATGCTTTCCCCTGTTATTCATGAACTATTTGACCTAGAACTGTGAAATAGATCGTTTGGTTAAACAACAACTTTAGCCAAAGGTCAAGGTCATTTTGACACGTCAGAAATGCTTTTCACATAAAGACCTTTGCAAACAGACATAAAAATGCTCTTGTTAAAAATGGAGTGTTTACGACAAAGTGTGATGCAGGTTTGCAATTCTGCAGTTGAAGGTACCTTCTAAAAAATGTATTACAATGAACATGGAGGACGGATCTTTTTAAAGTTTAAATATTCTGAAGGCACTGAATCTGCTGATAGGGTTATCAATAAACAAACTTCGGAATTCAAAAAATAAAAAAAAACTTGTTTTGTAAAACATATTTATTGCATCAAGTACATTTCAAGTATGTATTTATTGCATCAAGTACATTTCAAGTACATGTGACAATGGGATATGGTGTGCGTTAAAGGGACACACGGCAATCTTTGTTTCTTTGTCTTGGTAACAATTGCACACATGATGAGCAAGAATTTTTTCATACAGTTTATACTCTAGTTAATGATTCTTTAAGGGGAAATAACTCTAGTAAAAATACTCAAATTTTAAGTTATTCTTTAAAATTCTACACGCAATATTAGACATGTATCAATGACACGTAATTTTACTTTAGGAAAAAACTTATTGAGCAATGAAACTTTTGTAGATGCATGGCTTATTTCGATGCGTTAAAATTTATAAACGGACTGAGATTGCCGAGTGTGCCTGTAATGGACTGAGATTGCCGAGTGTGCCTGTAATGGACTGAGATTGCCGAGTGTGCCTGTAATGGACTGAGATTGCCGAGTGTACCTGTAATGGACTGAGATTGCCGAGTGTCCCTGTAATGGACTGAGATTGCCGAGTGTCCCTGTAATGGACTGAGATTGCCGAGTGTCCCTGTAATGGACTGAGATTGCCGAGTGTCCCTGTAATGGACTGAGATTGCCGAGTGTCCCTGTAATGGACTGAGATTGCCGAGTGTCCCTGTAATGGACTGAGATTGCCGAGTGTCCCTGTAATGGACTGAGATTGCCGAGTGTCCCTGTAATGGACTGAGATTGCCGAGAGTGCCTGTAATGGACTGAGATTGCCGAGTGTCCCTGTAATGGACTGAGATTGCCGAGTGTCCCTGTAATGGACTGAGATTGCCGAGTGTCCCTGTAATGGACTGAGATTGCCGAGTGTCCCTGTAATGGACTGAGTTTGCCGAGTGTGCCTGTAACTTGAAACAAATAATTCACATGTATTACCTTGAAAAAAATCTACATTTCAATTCAAGATCTGTGTGCAACAGTAAATCACAAAACTAGTAAGAACACCTTTTTCATAATAAATAATTTCATGTTTTGTGAGATGTATACTGACCAAAATAAATTCAGCACACAAAATGCATGTCAATTCCAAAGACCAGATACAAAACCGTGTACCTATGTTCGGGGTCGATGATAAAGTGACATTAATAATACAACAAAGTCATTTGTAAACAAAGTCAGTAATAACAGTCAAGCAAGTATGTTGGGAACATACTTTTATAGTTTATCAAAAAAAAATTCTCATTTTCAATGAAAAGGGAGGTAATTTTAAAATTACGAAATTCGGAATGTTTGTGTTCACAGTTTTGCGGTTTATAAACAATTACAGAATGGGCAATTCTTGTCAATGCCAACCATTAAATTTGTTTAAAGCAATACTACTTTATATCGAACTAAGTTGTTTTTTATATATGGAAGGTAATTTGGACACTCGCTTAGGAAACCACAAAATAACACGTTTTTTTTTAAATTCACATTCTTACCTAGCATTTCGAGTAATATGTTTAATCTGTCCTTAAAAGTTGTGCTGAACTTTTTTTTGTTCAGTATATGATGAATTGGGAATGTGTAAGAAATTTGGTTAATGTAATACTGACTTTATTACACTCAATACAATAACATGCTTTTGTGAAAATTAAATAGTGATCTGAGCAATTTGTTTAAAATGGATGAATGGTGTTTTACAACCGTTGAACCGCTTCGGTCATAACAGGTTAAAATGGAAATTGGCGAGGAGCAAAAAATGACAGATATTGATTATGGAGAGGAAGATGATTTCTGGATCATGATCTCTATCCCCATTCAGATCGAAACCACGGTATTCTGTTTCAGGTTATCATTGGCGGAATTCTACCTCTTGTTGGAAATAAAGGTTAGCTATGTCCAGTGTAGGGTACTGCTCAATCTATAAAATAACTAACCTAACATACAAATTCTATCACTGAGTGACACATATGAAAATATGTCTATTGATAGACATTTTATGTAAGGATAGATATGAGCAGTATCCTAGACTGATGTCTGACCCATTGCTATTTGAATAGTGAAATAAGTCCAGTAAACAAACATACTGTGGAGATCTGTTCCAAACATTACACACACACATTTTTGATTTATAAAAATGAGCAAGTAATACAATATATGTACACATGTTATATCAAATAAATGCGATAAGTTCAAAATACAATAAAGTTAAAACTATAAATAATTAAAATACATTGGTACAAACTGCATATTAAAAAAAAAATACTGTATATTGTGCATATAATAATATGGTATGTTCTTTTAACATCTGTTCAACAAAAAATAGTCGTGTTGGACAATCAAAGGGAGATAATATGAAGTGAACATTCCCGTCATTCGTGTAACATACAACCCTATTTTACAATGCCCGTCGTTCATGTAACATACAACCCTATTATACAGTGCCCGTCATTCATGTAACATACAACTCTATTATACGGTGAAATAGTGGCTTATTATGAAAAAAATAAGTATTTTAATAAACATAGCATATATTTTCACTGGTTGCTCACATAACAAAAAAAAGATTTATTGGTCTGTCATGAATATAGGAAACTTGTTTTTATACTGATTTTAAACTGAGAAAAACTAACATGTCAATATACAAGTATATTGCACTGCACTGTCCACTCAGTATTTGCCCTTTGGTCATATACAAAGTGGTAGCCTGTATTGCCTTCGGCCATATACACACAGTGTGATAATACGCCTGGACAATGTCCATACCATATCCACACATCAGTGTTTAATATCTTGAACAGTGTCCACACCGAATCTCTCGTAAATCCATGTATACATTACTCTGTATGTGAGATGTGATTTAGTGCGTCCTTATAGTTTGTAACACGTGCCTTAGTATTGGCAATATAACACGCACTCGTTTACCCTGGACATCACAAAGCATTAACAGGTGAAGAAGCAGTCAATACCACGGAACATGATCTCATTGAAAATACAAAAGCACCTATAAAATGGACATTTATTTATGAACATGCGTGCAATATGGAGATATAATCATAGACATTCCACCCCTTTGGCAGACATGCCTTTGGATTTGCAGCACTAATTAATAAATGAGCCCCATTTAGGCGTAATTGGCACCAGGTGTTAATATAAATTCGAACGACTGAAATCTGATACCAATCAATTGCATAGACTTAAACATCAAAATCAACTCTCATATCGAAATCTAAATTATTCAGATTTTCAGTCTTAAAGAAATAAATGTCCAAATTACGCTTTGATATTCTCCGATATGGGCCTTGTAGTGTAGAGTATCGTAGCGTGATAAAGGGTCTGATTTTAATGAGATTGCCTTTTCAATGCACTGTTGGAAATATGTATACTAGCTTCGTATGAACAATTTAAATTTATTTTAGTTGTGTAGTTTTCAAACGCTCCCTTAAAACCCAATAGCTATTTCTGTAACCCATTTGGTCCCTATATAACCCTGCCGACACCCTTTCCTCTTACCCCATAATAGCCAAATAACCTGGCCAACAATCTCCTTACCCCATAGATGGATAACCTGGCCAACACCCCATCCGCTTACCCCATTATAGCTATCGATAACCCAGCCAACGCAATATCGCCTTACCCTATATCTAGCTGGTCTGCCAACGTCCCATCATTCTCTTACCCCTTAGCTATTTCTATCAACACAATTGGTCCCTATATATAAGTATGATTAAGTATCATTATGTTTTATTCACCATGGTTACCGTTTACTGTAATTCGATTTGCCGCTTAATCTTTTCCGTCTTAGAAAAATAAAAACCAACCCACCTAAGCACGCAAATGGCATAATGGTTACGAAGAACATTTCCGTGTATTTCCACGGTTGTTCTGGAAAATATTCGAGATAATCTTCTTGTAACCTAGTAACGCGAGGAATGACGTATTTCTCAGTTTTATGACTGAAACTATACATTCTATCCATTATCAAACTTAAAACAGACTGATCGTATCTATGACAACCGGTCGTTTTTGGATTCCTGAGTTGAAAGCACCCACTATACCTAGATCGCGCCGGGGCGATGCAGTCTTTATTCAGCGCACATTTTAACCAGGGTTTAAATATAGTGTTCCACGTCATGTTCGTTCTATAAAACACCATAGCTGACGTATCAATTAAACCTGACTCCATGTAACAACATCTCGATTCCTTGAGGTATTCAAATGTTTTTGGGTTGGTGAAAGCGATTGTGCCCACAAATTCATTCGGCTGCCAGAGGAAGAAGTTTCGTTCACCTCGGTACTTGAGCTGATTCAGTTCGGACGCACGGGTGAAAAGGACGTTGGGGTCGACCCACATAACTGAGCCAAACTCTTCTATGATCGTCTGGAAGATAAAAAGAAATATGGAAATTATACAAGTGTGATTATAATCAGACCGGGAACACATGGCAATCTTCAGTTGTATTAACGCATTACAATTAGAACTCGATTTATTAATCCTGCCTCATTTCGACTTTAAAATTGCTTGCATATAATTAAATAAAATTTGAGATTTCAAATTTCTTCAATATTCTTCCATATTTGTAAATATAGTATCGGTGCAATATAATGAAAAGTTAGTAATATGTAAAAACAATTTGTTTTGAACTATTCGATTAATTAATATCAATGATTGTAAATATGCAAGTTATACTGAAAACTAACGGGCGTCGTGAGTTTTAACAAATCAAGATTGCCGTGTGTCCCTTTAATAGAATACACGTTCCTGATCAGACGCAAGCTCGTCTCAGAAGTACTCTCAACTCAGGTTTACCATTCTCACATCACAAAGTTCCATAGCAGAAATATGCAGCAACTCTGCAATTCTGCTGAATCCAGGCATTTTCTGCATAATTTAATTTCGATGTGGTATGGACAACTGTTGGCACATGTTAGTGTGCCATAAAACTCAATTCAACCTTAAAAGCATCTCCAATCAGTAGAGAAAGTCCTTGTATAACTTTGTAGAGAATAGAGCAAAAGAAGAATTTGAGCTCAAAGCTGGTGTTAATTTTTGTAAGAAATTATATACCTGCATGATGATGGGTCTGTAGGCAAACGTGGAAATGTCGGCCACGTGGGTGGGATACGCGCTTGTCCGGAATGTTCGGATTTCACATGCACAGTGCGTCGTAAGCTGAAACCACGAAGAAAATCTCGTCAGAATAAAAAAAATACATTAACATTTTCGCTCACAGCTCAAGCGTTTAGATGACATTAATTCATAATAATAATAGAATTTGATTTAGTTCGTATTTGTTAATACATGTCTTTGTAGAGAGACTGTCATACACGTCCTGGTTAGTTTAAAACTGGTACATCAGACCTTCGAGGGATCTAGGGGTCCGACTTAAAATTAAAACTAGTATTTTCTATTTTAAGTTATTCTTATGGATGGCGGGAGGTATACAGGTACAGTATTGGTTCTACCCAGGAAATATTGGGTGGTCTGCCTCTACCACAAAAACAAATCGTCATATATGGCCTAAATGTGATAAAAATTACGTAAAAGACTATTCAAACAAACAAACACATATATCTTAAATAGCCTAAACTTAATGAAAGAGTATAAACATGAACCCTTATTTGCAAGGAAATTAATTTCGCACAGTATTATGTGCTATCCTGGGTTACGAATCAGCAGTGATATAAGATTTTTGAAGTTTTCCTTATATATAAGTCTATATAAAACATGCAAAATCTTTATAAACTTTAGAAAAATTAACAAAAGAAAAAACGCATCCAAAGCCCTAGCTTCCCAGTATACAAGAAGTAATTCAAAGAGTTTTCTATGTGGCCATCTTGGATGTCACGTTTAACTTATTTTAAAAAATTTGAAAAACATTCATCAAAGGATCATCCATGTGAAGTTTGGTCAAAATTGACCAAACTGTTCCTGAGAAGACGACTTTTTGAAGAGTATCCCTTATAAGTGTATGTAAAACATGTTACCCCTGGGGCGGGGCCAAATGTGACCCCATGATCACCATTTGAACAAGCTTGGTAGAGGACCATAAGCTTATAGTAAATGAAAAATATTAAACATCTGGCTCTTGTAGTTTCAGAAGAATATTCAGAAGGGCCAAATGTGACCCAAGCGTCACCATTTGTTCAAACTTGGTAGAGGACCATAAGTCTGTAGCAAACGCAAAACATTAAACCTCTGGCTCTTGTAATTTCAGAGAGGAAGATTTTTTTCAGTTTTCCCTTTATAAGTCTATGTAAAACATGCAAAATCTGTATATACTGTACCAACTTCAGAAAAATTAAAAGAAAACAGATAAAACAAATAATAAAAATGGTGAATAAAAAACAAAACAAAAAAAATCCAGAGGGATTTGAACCCACAACCTTTAAATAGCTTCCCAGTGTACAAGAAGTAATTTAAAGATTTTACTATGGCGGTCATCTTGGATGTTGGGTTTACCTAACACATTCACCTAAGGATCATCCATGTGAAGTTTGGTCAAAATTGACCTAGCTATTTCTGAGGAGAAGTCGTTTGAAGCAAAAGTTAACGACGGACGAAGAGTGATCCCAATAGATCACAATGAGCACTCGGCTCAAAAGTAGGTTATTCTAGTAAAAGGCTGATGCGCACCCTTGGGCCTTATAATTCATAATAAATTCGCACCTTTTATGTTAATAAATATTCGTTATCTTACCAATTCCAACTCTCTGGCATACAGTCCTATATCGTAAATTATTAATTTGGCTCCCGTCACAGTTGCCTTTATGTCTTCCTTCCACTGTTTAATCAGAGATTGCACAGCATAAAAATCTGCCGTTGAAACGGCCGTCACTATAGGCGGGATTTGTTCCAACTCGATTGGCGTCTGGGTTCCTTTAAAATTACTCATGTAAGTTTCAGGTCCGAGTCTCATTAAATATGGTCCTGTGTCCTTTTTATCGTACATTTCTATGACATTGTAATTATCTTCAAACACCCCACCAAAGTTTTGACAGCAGCCTGGAATTTCAAGTTTGTCGTCATCGAATGACATATATATGGTTCCGTACTCGAACGCCTTGAATGCAGCAACTCCCATACATATCCAGAAGACGAAGGACGCTAACATCATGTAGCCCGATATCTGAAATTGAGACCGTAGACCCAGCCCAATGTTTGGGCTCGGCCTTGGACCTCCACCCGCGGCATACAGCGGCAGCGTTGAACCCGTGTTATAGCGATCCATACTCATTGTGGCTTCTCAGCTGAAAATATAAAAATATGAGTAAACGAAGTTAGTTTACATGAAGAACGAGCGAACGTGTACATGACTTCAGAACGAGCGAACGTGTACATGACTTCAGAACGAGCGAACGCGTACATGACTTCAGAATGAGCGAACGTGAATGAATGAATGGTGTTTTACGGCACGTCGACACATAAATAGGGTATATTGTGCGCAAAAATTGATGAAAAATAAAGAAATAAATATTAATTAAAAATTAATATAAATATATAAAGATAAAAATATTAAAAAATAAGGGATGTAAATCAACAAATGCCCGTCAACGGGTATATAAACAAGTAAATATATATAAGAACACATTATAATGATTTATATAGTCTGATCTCTTTTAGGAAATCTAAAACAAGACTAAAATCTATAGTATCAAATAACTCTTTCATAGTATCAACATTGTCGTACCTTTGACGCATAGGATCAAAGTCTACACATTCCAATAAGATGTGTATGACCGTTAACGGTGCTAAGCAGGGTATACATTCTGGTAATTGCTCACTTGTAATAAATATGAATGAGTATAACGTGTATGCCCTTTCCTGCACCGGGCTAGGAGAACTTCTTTTCGAACGTGTACATAACATCATAATGTACATGAAGAAATGAACGAACGTGGGCACGTGCCAGCTTCTACATAAATATGTTAATGTGTATATGTCATGAAACTTCTACATAGATGAGTGAACGTGTTCATGGAGCAGCTTCTACAGCTTCTACATAAATGAGTGAATGTGTTCATGAAGCAGCTTCTCCATAAATGAGTGAATGCTTGATGGAGCAGCTTCCACATAAATGAGTGAATGCGTTAATGGAGCAGTTTCCAAATAAATGAGTGAATGCGTACATGGGGCAGTTTCCACATAATTGAGTGAATGCCTACATAAAGCTGCTTCCACATAAATGAGTGAATACGTACATGAAGCTGCTTCTACATAAATGAGTGAATGCGTACATGGAGCAGCTTCTACATAAATGAGTGGATGCTTACATGGAGCAGCTTCTACATAAATGAGTGAATGCGTACATGGAGCAGCTTCTACATAAATGAGTGAATGCGTTAATGGAGCAGCTTCTACATAAATGAGTGAATGCGTACATGAAGCAGTTTCCACATAATTGAGTGAATGCCTACATAAAGCTGCTTCCACATAAATGAGTGAATGCTTAATGGAGCAGCTTCCACATAAATGAGTGAATGCGTAAATGAAGCAGCTTCCACATAAATGAGTGAATGCTTAATGGAGCAGCTTCTTCATAAATGAGTGAATGCTTAATGGAGCAGCTTCCACATAAATGAGTGAATGCGTTAATGGAGCAGTTTCCACATAATTGAGTGAATGCCTACATAAAGCTGCTTCCACATAAATGAGTGAATACGTACATGAAGCTGCTTCTACATAAATGAGTGAATGCGTACATGGAGCAGCTTCTACATAAATGAGTGAATGCGTACTGGAGCAGCTTCTACATAAATGAGTGAATGCGTACATGGAGCAGCTTCTACATAAATGAGTGAATGCGTACCGTACAAGGAGCTGTTTCCACATAATTGAGTGAATGCGTACACCAAGCAGCTTCGACATAACTGAGTGAATGCGTACACCAAGCTGCTTCTACATAATTGAGTGAATGCGTACATGGAGCAGCTTCTACATAAATGAGTGAATGCGTTCATGGAGCAGTTTCCACATAATTGAGTGAATGCGTACACCAAGCAGCTTCGACATAATTGAGTGAATGCGTACATGGAGCAGTTTCCTCATAATTGAGTGTATGCGTACACCAAGCAGCTTCTACATAAATGAGCGAATGTGTACATGAAGTTTATACATATACTGTTTTATATACATATACTCCCCACGCCCCTTTCCCCTCGCCGCGTTCTCCACTTCTACCTTCAAATCATGATTAATATATCAGTACAAAGTATTCCATATTCCAACTCCCAAGATCAATCTCTACCCAGAGTTGTCGTTCCTTGCATACACATAAAATGTCAGTGTAATGGCCTCTGGGAGAGATTGCTCCCAAGATATGTAACACTTCATTCTCACCCCACCCCAGGTATCCGGAATACCACTTAATTGAGAGCACTAGAGACGTATACTGTTTACATGTGTTCTTATTGGGTCTGATTAGTGTCTGAAGACCTGGGCTGATTCTTAGAGTTCGATATACGTCTACGGGAGAAGGATATAATACACTATTGTGCGCCGTTATTATCTAATTGAAATTGCATATTTCTATATAAAACTGTTGGTTTAATATGTTTACACTAACATGTATCACTGTATAGTCCCTATCTTCGAATAATAAAAAGAAACTTAAAACATCTGTGCATTGTACTGCAGCTTATGTGATAATCTAGGACATGCATGTATTGATCCATAATTCGTATTTATTATTTAAGGGATATACAACTGT
This sequence comes from Cyrtodaria siliqua, assembly GCA_037043455.1. NCBI lineage: Eukaryota > Metazoa > Mollusca > Bivalvia > Adapedonta > Hiatellidae > Cyrtodaria > Cyrtodaria siliqua. The sequence goes on from JAWPHD010001293.1 coordinate 91,107, forward strand.
AACACATTACATTCGATTGGTTATAACTTGTGCTCCATTTAGTGGGATTACAAATTAAAGGGGTTCTTGCACTATTCTGGAATATCACTGCAAATACATGTAAATCGTAAAAAGAGCTTATACAGCATAAATATATTTTGTAATTATAATTTAATACATTTATTTGCTTTAAACACCATTTATTATCTGTTTTCCATATATTGAAAAAGACGCGATGACGTCATCATTCAAAGATGGCTGCCTCCATTCGAGTCTTTTTGCACATTTTCAAAAGGTCATATCTCCTATATTTTGTAATATATTTTGATAATTTTTTCAGCTTTTTCCATGTTTTTTTAAAGCCCTTTTAATTGAAGCTAGTTCCAGAATAGTACAACAACCCGTTTAAGATTGAAATACCACTTACTAATATATAGTCTTAATCATCTTCGGCGCTTGATTTACACAGAATACACGGAATACGGAATACATTCATTTTGGCATGTAGCATTCTGACACACCTTACATCGGCATAGTATTCGGCCATATAGGACCGGGCCTATACATCAGTTTTAAAAATGAAAAAAAATAATATAAGTCCAGAAATGCAATACAAACTGAAGCCAGATCTAGGAGTTGTGGGGTTAAGGATCAAAATGTGTTTCTTATTTTATTTTACAATGTAATTCAACTTTGTCAAATGTTAATTCTCAATTTTTTCAAAAAAAAAAGAAGACGGGGGCTCCCCTAGGTTGCCGGGCCTATATGCATTTCAGGTCAGCTACGTCCATGCCTTAGTAAGAGTAGTTATAATAACGAAGTTGATGTACCCTAAACATATCAACGATTATATAAATGTATCATGGTGAAGGTATGACATGACTAACCCTAATCAAAAAAGATCTCGCCGCAGTTGTTAACTACAATCCTCTGACTTTCGCCCACCAACCCACCCCTTCCCCTCCACCCCCACCTAATCGTAGCATGCATCGACTACTGTACACTGAATGGGATGTGATTGACGTGTGTATATATATGTTTTTGATGGGGTGGGGATGGGGGCTGTGGGTTGGGTTGTGGGGGTGGGGTGGGGTGGGGGTGGGGGGTTGAACTCTCATCTCTGCTAAGTGCCTGGGATAAATCTACTCTACAGATTCAACAAAGGTTGACTGGGGGAACGTGCTTAACACAAGCAGATCGCGGGACTATAGACCAGTACAGGGTCTAAGATTTAGTTTAACATGTCCTTGGTAACTTAGTTGATAATCGCAACGTTCGATAAACTGAGAGTCTCCTCAGATAACCGACACATGTGATTGTCTGTCTGCATATGAAGATCTACACATACTGTGATAATAGTGATACCTGATAATCATAAGTAATAAATTAGTGCTCCTACCTGTTTTACGTCAATTCCTCGATATCGATCAACGTTAAATTGCTCTGTTCGAATGCAACAACGTGTTCTTTTTACTCGTCGACCGGCGACATTTTCCAACGTGTAATAACATGAAAACACTGATCCGTGAAAAACAGTATTGAATACTGACATTATCCCTTATCACCATAGCGATGTAAACAAATGTTAGCTAAATATAGCTTCATGTCATTGTTATACTACATAAGCGCCCTCTATCGGGCAGGTAAAATGGTACTGGTATCCTGTATTATTGATAATTTATAGACCGTACATTATATCAGTGAACATTATTGGAACCAGTTGTATTAAATCTTCTTTCAAATAATCTATTCGCAACTCATAGCGCCATGTCCTAGATAGTATAGTGGTAAGTATCCCCGCCTGTCACGCGGGAGACCGGGGTTCAATTCCCCGTCTGGGAGTTCTTTTGTTAACTTTCTTTTTTTTTTGTGTGTGTATTTTTATTTCCCCCATAAATATACAACACGCGATTGTCACGTTTCTCAAATTCATTATTTTTAATCATATAATTTTTCCAAAATCTACACACTGAACATTAAAGAATTATATTTATATTGATAAAAGTATTCTCAGCTACCTACAGCATATCCTAGATAGTATAGTGGTAAGTATCCCCGCCTGTCACGCGGGAGACCGGGGTTCAATTCCCCGTCTGGGAGTGCTTTTATTTATTTGTATTGTCTAATTTTCCCGTAAATACGCGTATTTCAATTATTTATTGCACTCCGTTTTAAACGTTTATATTCACTACAAATCTACAACCTATTAAATAATGACATTTCTATGCGTATTTAACCTATTCTTACAAAACTGCGGCGCTGTCACGCGGAATTGGACGGGTTCAATTCCCCGTCTGGGAGTTATTTTGTTGTTAATATATATATAGTTGATTCTTCTATTTTCCCATAAATACACAACACACGATTGTCACGTTTCTCAATTCATTATGTTCAATCATTTTTGCGCTTGTTAAGTTTTAAGCAGTTGAATTCCTCGCCCACGTTCGCGCTACACATTTTCCAACACTGTGCAAAACTTCAATCATTTTCATTTTCAAATAACCCACATTTCGAGTCTAGGTCTAGACATAGATCTAATAACAAAATTCTAAATCTCATTTAAATTAGGTCTATGGTTGCATATGCTGCCTCATTTCATAAAAAAAAATGAGTAGTAAGTTTTAAAAAAGTGTTGGAAAATGTGTAGTGACTGCCTGAAAATTAAACGAACTGATAAAATAATGCAAAACTCTCAGACGGGCAACTGAATTAACCCCGGTCTCCCGCGTGACAGGTAGGGTATCAATCTCGATTCCGATGATTACAGTAGTCCCTGATTTCGAGTAGGTTAATCATTTCCCCCCACATTATTCCCCACACTGCCCCCATCCACACACCCCGGCTCCTACGCCTATGCAATATGACAATAATAATGAAATCCTATAGTATTCACCATTGTTCGTCTTATCCGAACTCCGATTTCGTCTGTATCACCATTTTTTTTATCCGCCGTCAACCGTAGCCTAACATTTTGACCACGCAATATTTCATTATGTTTTAACGCATGCAAACTATGTTGTTATCTAGAGGAAGGATGGGTGCCTGTAAATCCGTTAAACATATATTAAAAATCACTAATAAACCAAGAAAGAAACAGTTTTCTGAAATTTAGAAGGACTTTATCAACAGAATTTTGCATTAAAAAGCTGATTTTATAATTAAAATATACCAAACTCCATAATTGTTTTTTTATATTTTTGAAGAGTGTAAATATTAACAAACAAATATCGCTCAAAAGTCTGATTGGAAAATACGTTTACGTGTCCACAAACATTACTTTTTAGACACAACTAGGATGTATTTTCACTGACGGGTGATCCGCGTTCGTCGTATCGCTCCGACGTGGTTTTATCCGGATACCGAGCTCACGGACCTAGAGACAAAGAGAAAACAGAAAATAATTCTATATTTTTTAAATTTTAGGCAATTTTTAATTCGAAAACAAGGAATTTATTTACTTTAGCTTACCTCTGCAGTGTAAAAGACAACAACACAAAAACAGATGCTACAGAACATTTTCATTCAAAGTGTTCAGCTAGATAGTGTATGCATTTCATATTTTTTCGTAGGGATCACATCACATACATGAGATTTAAAAAAACAATATCTGGTAGATATTTGTTAATTGTGTTTTAAATTACAGACATTGGATCTCAGTGAAAATTTATAGCCTAATGGCGTATTGTAAATTGGATTTATTCACGAACAAAAACGTTACAAAGGGACCCTATGGGGAAATTAATTGTGGTGTGAGACGTTCAGACATCAAATCAAGGGACATGAAAACCAAAGTAAATTATATGCTCATCTACAGTGATGTCATCGCTTTATCGAATTGTGTGCGTCGGATTATAATAATTATAATACTACGTGTTAAGCTCCACGTCACTGAATAACTACTCAGGTAGGTATAGTATAGCATTCGGTGAGGTAGTCCGAGAGGTTATTAAATATATATATATATGTAAATGGTATATATATGTAAATGGTATATATATGTAAATGGTATTATGTAAATGGTATATATATGTAAATGGTATATTACATATATATATGTAAATGGTATATACATGTCTTTGTGCTCACGAAGAAGGCGTAAAGCTGAAAGCGCTCGAGTATCTACTATAGCTACTGAAATCGCTTGAGTATCTATTATAGCTAGTGTACAAGCTAGCTAAGAGTTTTTTAAATGTGTTTACATCACTGTAAATGATAATGTTCCATATTGCATTTCATTTAGTATCCTTTCTGGATCCAGAGCTTGTGAGCGGTGTTCTGTTCAATTTTCTCTACTATATAGAGACGCTAATTTTAATTCTTGATAAATACTGCAAAATTGCCATATGCCACTTTAAGTAAAAATGAAACGGGCATTATAATTGGACATGCTCATTTTAATGTTTGATACTTACTTAGAGATGAATGGCCACCCTTTTTTGTAGTATTATCAATTAACAAATTTAACTCTTAAGCATCATATAAACAGTCATTGACGGTCCCGGAGAGAAACATATATTTAAATGCGTTACTAAATTGTATGTAAAAATAAGTATTATTTGCATGACCCCACTGCGTTACTGCAAGGGGAAATGAGGTAAATCTGAATTGTATAGCTGCACAACTGTTGCCATATAATTGATAAATACATTTACCTGTGGATTAATTACCTGCTCAAAGTTTTCTACGTCATCAAATAAAATCTTATTCTCGCTTTTCACAGCTATTGCAATGTGCGAATGTAAATATATATTGTTGTGTATTGATTTCGATTTAAATAGACATAAACATATTCATGAAACAAAACCTGGCCGGAGAACTTTAAAGAATTGCCGCGTAATGTGTGATCGGATGTGTTCATGTGTATTCGTGTAACCACCAGACCGTATATCAGTATGGTGTTACAGATTTTATTTTTATTTACCCATATATAAGTATAATCACACCATATATACACGATCGTAACAGCTAGTAACAAACATCGGCGGAATAGACGGGGTCCTTTCGCCACCCCGCCCCACCCCGCCCCACCCCTTGACCAAGTCCATGTACAGTACGAGTATGAGAATCTCCCTGCAAACCAGACTGAATCGAGGAAAGTTTGTTCAAATGTCCCCTTCCGGAACCTCAGTTATCTTTAGAATATATTTATAACCATGACCCATACAGAAATTCGGTTGGTATAAATATACACACAAAGTTCAGTAACAACAGTAGAAGCAGTTATACTTGCATACTATTAAAGGATATATCAACGGGGAATACACTTTGATTCAAGGTAGGCCCCTACTACTTACAATCACAGTACTCTGTATATATTAAGAGTAATGCACACCACAGCAGTAATAAGTCGTGATTACATGTAATCTTATTTAAATATAAGGGTAACATTTTCTGAAATGTAAGTGAACCTTTATTATATGTATTATAAGTTAAACGATCGACGGACTACACCTTGTCGCTGTGTACGCTATCTCAATGTTAATCATTTAATTTATTTGACATATCGTATAACATAGTCACCCATTCTAACCTTGAACGTGTCATGTACGTTGTAACGTCGAATTAGCGTGTTTTCCTTACGTTCCATTGCCGAAATTTCCTGTTGAAATTGAGTGTAGGTAAGATTGTATAGGTATTTCCAGGTTTTAACGATAAGGTCATGATATTGCACGCAGTAGGGAAAGGATTTAAGTTTTATATTCTCGTTGATTTCAGCCTAACATCCGCTCAACACTGTGTCCGTCGTCTAACGTCGTCCATGTTCATAAAACTTCACATACATCATCGAATGTCGTTTAACATGTCCAATAACTCTGACTTTCATTTTGGCAGAGTTATTTCCCTTTTCATACGCTTTATTCCTTATTACTCAGCATATTTTGATTTCCCACTAATGTCTGTAAAACTGGGTATAGTCTGGTTCTCTCACGAATTGCATTTTGTAGTCTCATTACGAAGACAACGATTTAAATAAAATAAAAAAGTATACGTATTTGCGGCTAATATATGAGTAACCTATACTTAATAATTTTGCATTGTCTTTTCAATGGATTGACTTGACAACCAAATAAAAACATTCCACCAAGCCTCCTGACCACACCCTTCCCCTCACCCTCACACCATGCTCCATACTTATGTGTTATACACACTTAGCCGTTGTCAGCTTCGGGTGCGTGAGATAAAACAACAGTCAACTGCATTTGTAAAAAGGATAGGGTCCGACAATATTAATCGCAATATCTTGAATACGTTTCGGCGAATATTAAGAGGTATTTCACGTGACGTCTAATGTTTAAGAATACAATATCAACCTGAGAAATACTCATATCTTATACATATTGTTTTGACAAATTAAGTACTCATGCTTTGAATTTATTCCTTTAATAAAGACTGGGAGGCCTGACATGAAAGATGTACGGTACGGATGTCAGTCTAAAAATACAGAAACACATAATTCGCTTCCGTGTCGTATAAAATGTGCAAATGCACTAAAATTGTTGTTTATGAACACAATAATTGATTTGGAAAACTCGCCGACTCGTTTGTTAAAATAAATCATAAATAATAATTCATGTGAGATTTACAAGTGATTGATTGTTTTACTAATTAAGGGGGTACATCAGGATTTTTCTAGAAACATCTTAAATTATAAAAATGTTCCATTTCATGATTAAACACTTATATCAATCAAAATATGCTATTAGAACCATGTTGTTAATGTCTTAACTTTGAATACACCATATAGCTAGGACGGAATCAGACGTAAAATGCTGAAATTAACCATGGTGCATCACCTAGGATAGCACATATTACTGTGCTGAATCAATTTCTTTGCAAAACAGGGATCATTTTTAGGCTCATTCATTATATTTTGGCCATGTAGAATAGAAAATGTTAATATTTGTCAATTTTAAGTCGGACACTTAGACCCCCATGAAAAGCCTGATGTACTCCCTTTAAAACACAAGAACATTTATCATCAAACGGCCAATAGCGATACTTTTGGGTTAATTAAGAAAATGATAACTTTTGACAGAGCTATAGTTATGTTTCCTTTCGACATACACTTCATTAGCTAATATGAATTGTATTTTAACACTTGTTATTTTGTGTTATTCTTTTAATATCGTGTGTTTATGTCGTTTACAGAAAAAAATGCTGACTGAAGAAAATTATGAGGATTTGGAGGTTAAAGGGTATACGGTTGTCACAGACGTACTGACATCGGACGAATGCGACCACGCGATTGGTCAATGTCGCGATTGGCTTTCACAATTCAAAGATGGCGAATGGCCTTATTCCGCTCACTCCCTAATTCAACGGTACAACTCGGGAAACATGGCACCCACGTGGTTTGTGAGACTCAAGGCGAAAAAGGCTTTTGCTCAGATCTGGAATACAGATAAACTGTTGTCAAGCGTCGATGCGATAGCGATTGGTCGTCCACCGGAAACTAGCGAAGAGGTTTTTCATCGGATGGGAGAAAATTGGCTACATCTGGACCAAGCCCCGTCACGTGAGGGTCTTCATGCCTACCAAGGCGGGGTATATCTCGAAGAAGCTTGTGAGGATGATTGGACACTTCAGGTTATGGAAGGCTCTCATATGAAATTTAAAGATTTTTTTCAAAACAATGCGCGTGCAACTATGCGTGCAGAATCAAACAAATTCTATTCACTTTTGGATGAAGAAATAACAGATATGAGAAGAAAAGGCTGTGCGATTAAACGAATCCCCGTTCCAAAAGGTGGCATGGTGCTATGGGACTCACGCCTTGTCCACGCAAACGCAAGCCCAATAAAAGGTAGAAAGAACCCCGATAGGTGGCGATTCTGTGTGTTTGTTTCCATGACGCCGGCGATTTGGGCAACCAAAGAAGATATGGCAAAGAAAAAGGAAGCATATGAAAGCGCTTGCATGACGACACACTGGTCATCACAGGAAGTGATGTTTTTCAGCAACGGCATTCCTTCGTTTTGCAGACAGGACGTCGACTACCCGAAAGAGCTACCTGACATAGCGAAATCAAAAGAGGCAATGCTGCTGTCGGGGGTGGTTCCGTACAATTTTAAGGATGGAAACCCGACCGGTGAGGAAATGTTACCAAAATGGAAAAAACGGGATGTGGGCGTATTTGAAATGGACACGAGAAAAGTAACATATGGCGTAGTCGCCCTTGTTGCAATTGCGGCTGCCGTGGGATGCGCGGTGTATAAGTTGAAATACAGATAGCACTTAGGCCTATATATACACTAATTATATTTGATAGACGTAATTTTGATTATCATATACTGAAAAGAAAACGAAAATGGGTATTTCCGCTATATTATGTTTAATATGGTACTGCTAATCGAGTGGTACAGGGCGACATTAGGCCTGTCCTTTCGGAAAGAAGGTTTAAAAAGTTTGCGAAAAGATAATAATATTTTTATTGGTTACTCGAATGTGTCCGTAACTGTTACTTTGTATGGACTTTGCAACATTTTTTACAGACCCTTTGTGTGTTCGCGATACTTTTTTAAAATCAAATCATGTTTGGAATGTAATGTTTCTGGTACAAAATTAACCGGATAGGGTAGACCTTGGTTACTAAAAAAAGATACTTAAATTTTGTCCACTAGTTTTATTTTTATATGACTTTATATACCCTGGTCCAAAACTTTTTTTACCGAGTATATTTATGTTTCTACAAATGCAGAAAAGTGATATTTATGTATAAAACATCTCTTTTTTTAAAAAATACTTACTTACATAACTTATTTTGGTAACATGACTTTTGGGGTCATCACGCCCAGTCTTTGTGGCTTTAAAGTAGAATCACTTAAGCCGGTGCTAGGAGACGTGGGTGGTGTTGCACTCTACATTACCTCTCATGAACAGACTCAATAAAACCGAGTCGGCTACTTTTATCCCTTGTTTGTGTTAGTTGCTTCCAAGGGATCACCTTTTCAGTATTTTTGATAACACTTTTTTTTTATACTCTAAACAAGACAATTTATGGCAAGCCTTTTGCAGCGATAATTACATGGATTGTTAATACATTATGAAAAATTACCTAGTAATTATACCATAAGCATTCAATATGTATATTTATTTATTTTAGTAACACATACATATTTTACAAAATATTACATATATAAAACATAGGTAACAATGCTTATGCTCAATGCCACTGCTTATCCAGGCAGAGGATTAAAGTCCCATCGAATTTATGTTCATTGTGCCATTTATGTCATTTTCATTAAAGGTCTTCATCATCATCCCAGTATTGCATCAGGGGATACTTGATTGTGACAGAAAACAATGATCGTGGCTCCAGCGAAAGACGAGTTTAAAGGGACACATGGCAATCTTGTTTTATTCAAACACTATAATTTGCTCCTCGATTTAGTTATCCTGCGTCATTTTGACTTTAAAACTGCTTGCATATAATTAAATAAAAAACTGAGATTTCAATTTTCTTCAATATTTTACCAAATTTTTAAATTTATTATTTGTGTAATATTATAAAAAGTTAGTAATATGTGTAAAAACAATTTGCTTTGAACTATTCTAACAATTAATATTAATGATTGAACAAATGCAAGTTAAGAGAAAAACAAACGGGACGCGTGAGTTTTTAGAAAATCAAGATTGCTAGGTTTAGTCTATTGAAATACGGCGGTTGCTTATGCAGATATTATGCGGATATTGTGGGCCCGCACAATGTGGGGTGTATACAATTAATGAAGAGTTGTTCGAATTGTCACTGTAATGTTCCTCGATAACAAATATAGTGTTCACTTATTAAATGTATGTTCACTTATTAAATGTAAAAGCTAAATGGAAAACCAAATATCACTTTAACAAATAATCACAAATGTTGGAACCACCAAACATAATATTCTAAACTAATATATTTAATGTAAACGCTTCACTGGAAAACCAGATATCACTTTAACAAATTGTCACAACGTTGGAATCACCAAACATAAACTTATTCAATAATCTTCAAATGGATATCCAAATGCACGAGGTATTCCTCTGTCTTAAAAACTTAAAACTAATTCTCTGACTCTAATATCTCAGAAATTATTTTCTAATCTTCTGTCTTCGATTTGGAAATAGATCTTTAAAATCACTTTGTTCGACACAACTTCGACCAATAAAAATAGATAACAATTTATGTGAGGATGTACTTGAATCTATTTTAAGAAATAATAGTTGGAATAAAACATCTGGCAGTAAACGCCTCTGACAAATATTTACTTAAATTAAATAGTTCTTTTTTCTTTGAAGATTGTAAAAGTGTTATAAATTTAAACATGTTTGGCCTTTATATGTACTATTTTCTGATATATCATAATAAGCTGTACAAATTAGAATAAAAATACATGTTATAAAACCTATCAGTTAGTCGGGGTTGTGAAAATGTAGCCCCTGGTTATGAAAATAGGGTGAACAGCTTTATTGTTCATACAGGATATTAAGTTTATTCTAGGTTGTATAAGTGTCTACAACTAACAATTAAATAATCAACTCGGCTTTCCTGTGAACTTATCTTGATTGCACTTCTTTTGTTAAACTGATTAATTGTCAGTTATCATAGCAGGAAGCCAGCTGTTAAAATTAAGCCTAAGAGAAAATTATGTCACCCCAAAGAAATCAAAAGAAAAACATTAATTAGGGTTTTAACCAAAATATACTAAAAGCAGTTTCTTTGTTAAATGAATTAACTGACACTTTATATATCAAACTTCTGAATACCACACAATTATAGAAAATGAATTTAACTGCTTATTTATTTTTATATATTCTGAACATACTTTGTACCATTATTTCTTATTCAAGAACGTTTCCTCTGAATTCAATTATTTTAAGATGAAATAGTTTATGAAATTTCATTGATTTCAGTTCTTTTAAGCATAACCCGACCCACTATTTTTACATCGGTGAAAACATAAAAATCATCAAATTGAACACTGTTACATCCCTTTTAAATATTTAGTTTTTTGGCATATTTCTATTTCAATAATAAAATAAAAGCAATAATTCTAAGGTGCTATGATTATTAATGTGAAAATTAATTATTTAATTTTTGTTTTAATTGGTGTAACATAAAAACAAAATGTCTTTGCATCAGTCAATCCATATCCCTACTTCACTAATTGATTTGACTGGTTTTCCTAATCAAACCTCCGTTACATACAAGCTCACAATGCCATAATCAGGGGCGGATCCAGGATTTCAGCTTGCGGGGTGGGGGCGTAAGATTTTGGTCAATTTTCGGGTCCGTTTCTAGCCTCATAAAACGGTTGCGGTAGTGCATTGATATGGTAAAAAATTCCGTTTTCAAAGAAAAGGATTTAACAATGTGTTAATTAAACCACTCATTCGCCATTATGCGTCGAGCGAGCGAATTTATTTTTATACTGCGTGCTTCGAAATATGATCGCTATTGCCGTTTAATAAAATAAAGACTCTATGCTAATTTTTTTAACTCTGCCAAGCTTTCGGACTTACATCCTTCGTCAGGGCTAATTTACTACTCAATCTATACAAGTATAACGGACGTGATGTCGTTGTGGGCGCGTCATAACGTCGCATGTTCCTTCAGATTGACGTCATATGGCCGGTATGTTTGCAGCTTACTCTTCCATAACTGCTCAATTGTTTTCCGGTATTGCTCGTCCCCATTCAGTTTCTCCAAACCCATCACTCTAAAATCACTGATACTATGTCCATCTGTGTAAAAGTGTGCTGCCACCGGATCGTTGTACTGTGTCCGTATTCGGGATAGGTTCAGCAAATGTCTCTGACACAGCGTATCGCCCGTCTCTCCCACATAGATGTATCCCTGGCAACATCTACTGTACACTGCATAAACTACATTGGTTGATTTGCAGGTGATCAAGTTCCTCACTTTGTATGTATTCCCGTTTACATTGGTGAACGTGTCAGACTCCATGATGTACGGGCATATGCAACATCGCTTCGCTCCACACGGGCGGCACGTGTTGGACTGCCTATTGTGCTTCTTGTGTACCAGTATGTCTTGCAAATTACTATCCCTTCGAAACGCTATTATTGGTGGTTCCGGGAAGATAGCTTTCATTGTGTTGGAAGTATGAAGTGTAGGTAGGTGTTTTCGCAGAATTCGACCTATATTTGGTAATGCTCTAGAGAACGTCAGGACTAGGGGGATTCTCTTGGTTTCTTTTTTAGCGCTGTTGTACTGTAACAATTTATCCCGTTGTTTTGAATCTACTTTCTTTAGTTCTGTCTCAACAAACTTCCAATCATACCTTCTCAATTGCAACTGTGTGTTAATGTCCCCTTTGTGAAAACTATTTACGTATTCCCTGGGGTTGTGGGGTGTGTGTGTGTGTGGGGGGGGGGGGGGGGGGGGGGGGTGGTGGGGTCTTCTTTTTTTTTAAAATTATGTCTCAAACGAACATTTTGATGAGAGGATTACGGTGTATAACAATATGTTGTTCATGTGGGGGGTGGTGGTGGTGGTGGTGTGGTGGGTGGGTGTGTTTGGGGCCCTGTGTAAAGAAAACGTCGAATTCATTCTAGTTTTAGAATTTATTAAAGATTTAAACATATTTTATTGCCAATATTTTACAGACAGAATAATATCCATAGATATACAATAGCATTATTATAATGACAAATGGGACGGGTAACAAGTTCTACCAACATTAGTTTAAACCCTTCCCAGTTAACATCTTGAAATTACAAATGAGTATGGCTGAGTGAAATAAATAATGAAGTATAGATTGCAAATATATATGGAATAGTGAGCATACAGGTGAATATGGTGATGCTTTGAACTGCAATGTATTTGTTGAGCAATTAAATAATTTAACTCAAACTACGGGTTCATGTGTTGACATGAATGGTATTGAATCTAGTTTACAGGATTTTTACAATTTATTGAATAGTGTTACAAACCCTTTATTTAAAAAAACACTTAGGCACAATAATGGTACAGACACAAGTAAGCGTAAACAAAATAATGACTGGTTTAATGAAAGTTGTGAAGACCTGAGAACTATTTTTCATTTTCATTTAAATTGTTATAGACAATGTCAGTCAGACGAAAACAGAGTTTTACTTGTTAGATCACGCTCTGAATATAAATCTATGTTAAAAAGATGTAAAAGAGATTATAATAATGAACAAACCAAAAAATTGGAAACATACAGGCATAAGAATGCGAAACTATATTGGAAAATGTTAAGAGAGGCTTCGCATGTAAAATGTCCAAATATATCGTTGTCTGCTTTTGAACAATATTTTAAATCTGTCAATACTCCTGCTGATCCTTTTTTCCAACCCGATGAAGATGTTTTGTATTTTAATGAACGTTTTTTAAATGGCGAGTTCCAAGTTATGTTCAGTGAACTTGATGTAGTTATAAGTAATGAGGAAATATTAAAAGCTATTAGACAGCTAAAAAATGGTAAAAGTGATGGTCCAGGTTTTCTTTTAAATGAATACTTTGTACATGGTGCTCACCAATTATTACCGTATTTATACACATTATTTAACACTATATTGAACACAGGTATTTTTCCTACGTCTTGGTCAGAAGGATATATCGTCCCACTACATAAGAATGGTTCTATTAATGACACAGATAATTATAGAGGAATTACATTATTAAGTATGTTGGGTAAACTATTTACGAGACTATTAAATACTCGTTTAAGCTATTGGGCTGAAAATTACAATGTATATATTGAAGCACAGGCAGGCTTTCGTAGTGGTATGAGTACAACTGACAACATATTTGTTCTTCATGGACTTATTACACATATGATAAATAGTGGTAAGAAGATGTATTGTGGTTTTATTGATTTTAGCAAAGCTTTTGATTATATAGACAGAAACAGTATGTGGTATAAATTAATACAATTGGGAGTAAGAGGTAAAATATTCAATGTAGTTAAAAGTATGTATAATAGTATTAAGTCTCGAGTCAAATACAATAATACGTTAAGCAACGAGTTTTCATGCATGCTCGGAGTGCGTCAAGGAGAAAGTTTATCTCCTTTTTTTTTCTCAATGTTCTTAAATGATATTGAGGAATATTTAATTTTAAATAAATTTGACGGTATCGAGGTATACATGACAAAACTATTTCTCTTGCTATATGCTGATGATATTGTTATTTTCGCCGAAATCGCTGAAGGTCTTCAAAAAGGTCTTGATATTCTATGTGATTACTGCGAGAGATGGAAGTTGAAAGTGAATGTTAAAAAAACTAAAATAATTATTTTCAGAAAAGCTGGATTGTTACCACGTAATTTAAATTTTCTTTTCAATGGTGTACACATTGAAATTGTGAATTCACTTACTTACCTTGGAATTGTTTTTACCCAAGGCGGTTCTTTCAGTGAAACGCAATTAACGTTAGCGGGTAAAGCACAAAAAGCAATATTCAAACTGAATAAGTATCTTCTAAACTTTACAGATATTTCTATATCTCATAGACTTGAACTATTTGATAAGCTTATATTGCCCATTTTAAATTATTCTTGTGAAGTGTGGGGTTTCCACAGTGCAAACAATATTGAAAGAATACATACACTTTATTGCAAACGTATATTGAAAGTAAAACGTACAACGCAAAATGACTTTGTGTATGGTATTCTGGGCAGGTTTAGACTTATCAATAACAGATTTTATAGAATTATTAAATATTGGTTAAAGATTTTAAACAGCAGTGAAAACAAGTATTGCAAAGTTATTTATAATGTTCTAAAAACAGATGCTGATATTTACCCAAACAAAGTATCATGGGTAACCCTAGTTCGCGATTTATTATCGTCAATGGGTTTTTACTACGTGTGGCTAAACCAGAGTGTCGGAGATGGGAATCTTTTCTTAGGTATAATTAAACAACGACTTCATGATAATAAAATACAGTCTTGGCATGAACGTTTAGAAAGTTCATCGAGAGCAATATTTTTTAAAGAAATTGTTAGTTTTGATTTTCAGTTATTTTTTAAATGCATAAACATACCAAAATTTAGAATATCGATGACCAGGTTAATTGTCTCGTCCCATAGCCTTGCTATAGAGACTGGTAGGTGGCATAGACCTAGAAGTATACCATTAGCAGATAGAATATGTTTAATTTGCAACAAACTTGAAGACGAGTTTCATTTCATTTTAGATTGCGATCTGTTTAAAGACATCCGAAAAATATATATTAAAAAATATTTTTGGAATCGACCGAGCATGTTCAAATTAAAAGAACTTTTTTACAGCAAAAATGAAAAAGAAATTGATTTGATGTAATTGTAATTCCATGTTTCATTTTCTCATTTTCTCCTTCTCAATTGTAATGTTTTGTATTATTTTAATATTGTAATATTTTATTTTCACATAGTCATGTATATTTGTGTGTGGTGGTTTTCTCACGCTTGAAAATACATATAGAGCTTCTTTTTTTTATTTTTTTATTTTTTATTTTTTTTATTGTGTTTGAAACGTATGTGTATGTGCTTATATATTCATGACATGGATACGATTAAGTATAATACATCAACCATAACATTGATATATTTATATATGTTTAGTCACCTTCTCCGTGAAATTTTAAATGGAAATACTGACGTGTTCATGTGTTTGTTTCTATTATTGTTTTCTGCTTGTGTTCTCTAAAAAGAAGTAAAGAGTATAACTGTGTTTATTTTTGCATCTGATATTTGTTAATACATATATGTACGGATCTTGCTACGTCTGTTAAAATGTATATGTATAATATTGTATGATCACATGGGCCTATGGCTTACTGATTTTGAAATAAAGTGCTTCATATTTATTTGTATATATGTTTGAACTGCTTCGAAGATGGATTTATTTTTCCTGTCAGTTATCTGTTCATGACCATAAAGGAGTGTGCTTACATTTAACGGGTGTAAATGGCGAATAGACTGAAACAGATGAAGCAGATATGCTGTACATTTGTTACATTGGAAAAATAGTGTTCAGCATCTTCTACTTCACAGCCGCACTCGCAAGTCGGTGAATCACGTAAATGGTTAAGGTATAAATCGTTATTGAGATTGCTACAAAAATTCCTCATTCTGGCATGTAAAACGGCAGATAAGTAATATGGTGGAACTTTTGTACTAAAAAATATAGATGCTAATAGTCTTCTCTTAAAAATTGCGATACTTTCAGAGTTTCGTATTGCTATTGGCAAGTCATTCCATAGTTTAAGAGAGGAAGGAACAAACGATTTATTGTATATTTCAGTTCTCCTAGCAATAGTGGCGTTATTATCGTTATTTCTGAGATTGTATAATTTATTAAACTAGTTGGTAAATATGATATGATGAGATGGTTTACAGAGCAATATATCATTTTTGCAGAAAACCAAATTATTCGCCATGCTTTTTTTTAAGCCTCACCTAATTAAGTTGTTATTCGCTTCATACGGGCGAAGCCCGGACACGGCCGCGGCCGGAGAAGTCCTCTTGCAGTAACGAGAGTATGAAAACTTACTTGTTTTCCCACATACTATGCGATATTTATTTTTCGTCATGTTTCGCGCCGCCATTTTCAACAGCAGACGTCAAATGAAGGGCAAAGTTTTAGGCAGACAAAGTGGTTTTTGGTCTTTATTTTGAATTTTAAGCGTAAGTGAAACGTTTAATTACAGCAATATAACATTATATAAATACTTACTGTAAAAAAAAAGAGTATTTATCGAAATAATATACAATTTGATCGCATGGGGGTTACGTGATCAAAATATCATCACATGGTCACAAACGCATAAAGTAATGATGTCAAACTTCGGGAGATACTATTTCCCGGTAGATTCCCGGTCATTTTGCGGTTGAAAAGGGATGGCAAATGTGATTCATGAGTGTGTTGATGTTTCTGATGGTTTAATGATTTATTTATGTATTCCATTTTGGAAGAAAGGAATAGTGTAATGAAGTCCTGAATATTGGTTTCAAGTAGTCTACTAATATATAATATAAGGTAAAGGTAAATAGTGTTTATACGTGAATGTTTTACAAAATAATATATGAACAACAATATTTATTTTTCTCTCAGGATTTGGCTTCAAAAGCGGGCCACAATTATTTGAAGGCCACAAAGTTCCTTTCTTCCAAAATGGAATACATAAATAAATCATTAAACCATCAGAAACATCAACACACTCATGAATCACATTTGCCATCCCTTTTCCACCTCCAAATATGTAATCATATTAATTAATTTAAATATATTTAGTGTCAATAATAAATGAAAGTTTCGCTACTGTCTTGTCACCCACTTGTAATGCTATTAATTTGTGGTAGAACATAACTCAATGCCAATCACAATTAGTAATCATGCTGGTCACCATTTTTGCAATTTTTTTGTCAAAATCTAAAATTGTCCAAAGGCATCACTTGAGACGAACACAAAACTACACACATAATAATGATGGTGCAATTGCTTCTACGAGTGTTGAAGAATGTGTGAATGGTTAATGCAGAAGGGTAAATCTCAGTGGTATGGCATTGCCACTGATGGCAGTTACGGGTAATGATGAAGAGGATACATTTGATCTGGGTTTGATTATTTTGAATAGGCCAAACAAAAAAGTATCTGTGTTTCCGGTGGCCCGACCAACCCCTATTTTCATGAAAAAAAAGAAAAATTAAAAATTAAAAAAAAAAAAATGTTCTGAACTTGATTTATCACAATATATTGAGGTAAACTGACATCACGGAAAAACTTTCAGTTGTATCATCAACTTGTACGGGGTTTATGAGATAAATACATGTAAAAGCTCACAATATCTTGCTCCAAAAAAAAAAGAAAAAAATAAAAGAAAAAGAAAATGCCTACCGATCTACCCTATTTTTTTAGAGCATGCAATAGGAAACACACCTATTTTGTTTTGGGCCCTAGACATATTGGTAAAATATCATCCAGGAGAACATGAGCAACTATTTTCTAAATATTTTGATTAAATAATTGTCTACCAATATAGACACGACACGACACGACACGACGAAATTTGAGATCCAGAGACTTGAAATCTGTATTTTTATTTATTACATAACTTCCTGTGTGGGACATATATTTGTCATGTTGCACTAGTGTACTAAAGATGTAAATGCAGGCCGAATAATTGTTCTTTCTTTTCCATTCAGCTCAATGTGCATTAAAAAATACACTATTATGCTAACCCGTTTACATCGTTTAGATCTATTTTAAAATAGTTAGCTTCCCCCGTCTTGAGGCTTTGCCTTGTTCATATTACCATCTTTGCAAATTGGCTTAATTAGTTTAATATTTCTTTTTGCATTCGCTTGATACTTCCCTTTTAAACGATATAGCGTTTAATCTCAATATACTTCATTTTTCAAGTAGGTGGGACTATTTACGCTCGGTTGCGCACGCATAGAAAGTGGCTATTCCACTTCAAGGGGGCGACTGAACTGTACGTACTAAATGCACGCACTGCGCTTGCATCCGGTGTGTCTTAACAGAAAATGGATAAAAGACACTGACATTAGTGGTTTCTCTTTTGCTTTTTGTTATCATTAGAATGTTTTCCTGCTACTAATAGGTTAAACCTATAGGCCGAGCACAGTTTATGTTTGATCGGGGATCCGGTCAAAACGTACCCAAACAAAAGTCAAAACGCCTTGTAAGCGGTGAACTGAGTTATAGCTGTGGTTGGTTGAGTGAGTGAATGATGTTTTACGTCATTTTAAGCATATTTTAAAATATGACTCACCTGAAGTGTATTTAAATAATACAATTAACAAAATAATTAATTAATTATCAATACACACCATTTTCCATATGTACGTTTTCACTTTTTTATTGGTACGTTTTGACTACTCCATAGGTACGTCTTGACTTCTCTATTGGTACGTTTTGACTCAAAAATTAGGGGTACGTTTTGGCGATGGTACGTTTGGACTGTAATCCTTTGATTGTGCGGTGTGTATGCACCGATATGTGCAAGTCTAGCTGCGAGAATCATAGCTCTTATGGTGTGTACCTCTACCATGGTAGGTACATACCACCATAAGAGCCATGATTCTCACGTCTAGTAGTAGTGCAAGTCTACCTGTTCGTGTCTTATGCATATTGACATCCCACCCCCAACAAATTTCAATTCGTGTGTGTGTGTGTGTATTTCTAAGTATTATAGTCCGTCCGCCTACGACAGGCGTCCTACCCGACGATTATAGGCACAATGGAGTCTGGACTTTTATCTGTGTGTTTGTGTGTGATGTGATGATATGTCTACTTGAAGCAGCGAACTCAGTGGTTTCTTTATAATGCTGCCACACTGGAATACCACGCCGTAGTAGACATGATACCCCATAGACACATTATTCTGACACTGGTCAATCAGTCGTAGCACTACCCATTATTTGCTCGTCAGGCAAGGGTTACAATTGACTACTCCATTTTTAAAGTCTTTGGTATGACGCGGTCAGGGGACTCGATCCCACGACCTCCCGAATGCAAGGCAGACGTTCTAACCAGTACACCACAATGCTTCGATCAAATTTAAATTCGTTCACAGACAGGACAGATATGGCATGGAATGAACTTCGAACGGCTATCTAGTCATGATCCAGTCTGGATCGACATTGGCTGAATCACCAACATGTAATGAATTTCGAACGGCTATCTAGTCATGATCCAGTCTGGATCGACATTTGCTGAATCACCAACCATCATAAAAGCTGCTACTACATCAGTGTATGTAAGATATATATACATAAATCGTGATGCAGGAGTATACTTTTTTGCCGAACAACATGTAATTACGGTTTCAACGTTATGTCATTACGAAAAATTGTATATATATGATAAAAGCTTTTTTTATTCGAATATACGTCTTGTCTTCAACGTGTGTTAAATTGATTCATACGTATTGTCTAATAATTATGATGATGTATGTTTGAGAAAAATACAATGTTTTTAAAACATAGGAAGTTGTTGTTTCCTACTTGATATTTAATAAATGGTGGTCCATTTTCAGAATATTAGTTAAATCAAATTTAGTTGAGTATGTCTGGGGGTGGAGGACACCGGGTCCGACGTTTTTCATCAATATATTCTGAAAATGCACCTAATTCATCAAATGCTATGTAGAAAAGACGTTGGTTTGTTTCACTGTTCTTGATGTTTAGCACTAGCTGTGCTCAAGATACTTATTAGTTTCTACATCTACATTTTAAGAAACTGAGTGTCCTATTTGACCCTAATGTTTCTGTCGGTGGTAGAAAAAAAAATAGTGAAATGATAGGACAGAGAAAAGCATAGATCGATTGAAGCAGAAGAAAGGTAAAGTTTCCAAACCGTGTTTTCATCACCTTCAAATTTGATCTACTCCATAGCATCAGACCAAACCGGATGACCGGTTACAGGTACACTGGCAAAGGAACGTTTAATTTATATGGGGGTCCAGTGGCAACCTCAAACTTTGTTAAACGTAAAAAAAAAAGATGAAGCACCAATAGTGGTGCGAACGCCGGATAGCGACTGAACATTCTGTGTGAAAAGGGGGGATAGTCCAGGTAAAATACATGACATAGTTAGGGTTATTTTCATATAACATTTGTAATGCTATTAAACAAGTGTCAAGTTTCAAAACCTTACGACAATACATTTTTGAGAAATGAGGAAAAAACAAAAACTTTAACGAAAACTTCAAAACTCGTAGACGGACGGACGGATATACGGACAGACAGATGGAAATCGCCGAACTGTAAGCTTGGAATTGCTACGCAATCCAGCCAAAAATACGCAATCCAGCCAAAAAAAATAAGAAAAAAATTCTGTACATGGTGGAGTCTAAACCCGACAAATTTGCTATTATTTCGGGCGTTTGTTTAAGCCAAAGGTTTTTCTGCTATGTAAGTGAGTAATTTTAATAAAATATAAATGCATTATATATAATTGGAACTGGCAATTTTAGTGGTAAATAAAACCACCTTAGTTTCGAAATTTGATTAAGAAATAAATATTTCACAGCCATCAATTTAGATGAGGCTTTTTGTATGTAAATTCCTATCTATCTGTCTACATCCTGCATTACCCTTTTTCGGGGTAGTATGTACATCTGCCGTGTTGCTGGGACAAAATTAGGAAATCTCAAATATAACTTCAGTTAGCCTCAACTGTTTGCTATCAATTTTTCATGATGTCTTAATTTCGGTTTGCCCAACTCATTAAAACCATTTTTGGATAAAAGGTCGAAGCGCCCCAATATGCAACATAGGGTAAAAATACTTTTTGAACTTCCCCTACCCCCACACTCCAGTCAAATTATTGGGATCTCGGAAAGGAGGCTGTTCCTACCCCTGTCAGTGTGAGTAACATCTTAGGGCCTAACCATCGTTTAGTCACTCCAGACCTGGTGTTGTTCTAAATGCTAGTAGTTATATTTTTTCATAATGGACCATAATGTTACAGAGTGGTTAGCTTACTTGCCTCTGGATATAGAAGTCTCGAGAATTGAAAACGCTCTCCCTTATATTTAGATCAAAAACTTATTCGTGCAAGATAGTTAAAGTTACTGTGAAAGTATGTCATTCTTCCTACGGATGTAAAGCCGTTGGTTCCCTGTGAAGGGAGAGACATACCCTATTCAGGTTTAAAATCTCGCTGAACTTCTGTGGTTATCACAATAAAAGCCTGCAGGTAAACTCATCCACAGAAACGAAACTGTGATAATCAAAAGTATGTGTACAATACGTCAATAGTATTGGAAGAAATAAAGAAAGATGGATCGGTAAAAAGCGCCTTGCGCACTAATTGTTTACTAACAGATCATATGTCATAATGTGATGACATACGATGATGACGTAAATCAATGATGTCTTGTCATTTTATTATAATTTCCGTACCATTTCCGGAAATTGCCAGGTTGATCGGGTTTGGCACGAATGAAAACGGAATAACCTCGTCGATTTCCGTCAATGGCTTTCAATGTTGGACGATCCGAATACGGAAATCTGCAAAGAATTCCGATTGCATTTATGGTTTTACGGGAAAACGAGATGGCGATTGAAATATGTTTTTTAACGGTAGTTATCAAATCATTTCTTTACCCTAATCGGTTAGCAAGATATATACATTTCTGCGACACGAAATCTACTTTTATTAAATTGTGAATTGTGTTGACAAATGTTCGCCAATGGTAACACTTTAGGCTAAGCTTCCGGTTAATGGCCGTTTTGGCGACATAGGTAAAAATGCAATTTCGTTGTCATTTTTGGATGGGTTCGAAAAAGGTTTTTAATGTTTTTTTCACCTCATTTTACTTGGAAACCACCATTCTTAATGATTTCTACGAATACTTATCTTGTTAATTTCGTAACGAAATATGCTACTTTACGGTTGTAGTCGCCCATAAACTACCGTAAATGACCCACGACTTTTCAAAAGGATGGATTGGTATGTTTACTTTTCTCCTGCATGATACCATAGGAGCTCGCTTGCGCTCGCGTCGATTCGCGACGCGAGCTGTGCTCGCTATTAAAGCGACGGACAAATAACGTAAATACAATAATTAATTCGCATTTTTACGCTATTTATTCGGTTTTGCAGGTAGTAAATGGAAAAATCCACGAAGCGCATTTTTTCGGCGTTTATGCGGTTTTAAACGCCGGTAGTGAATGGAAAAGTTACCATACAGCACTAACGCGATTCATGGATTACGCCATTTTCTACCGACGTTTAAAACCGCATAAACGCCGGGAAAAAAAGCGTTTTTTAATAAAGGAGCACTTATGTATAACCTTCACTGTAAAAGAAAGAACTAACCTTCAGTAGTGGCGACCTCATCTATTTCGATTTTAGGGTTAACTGATAAATTGTTCTAGTGTGCATTCAACGCGATAAGCGCACGCACTGCACTATCTTTCAGTTTTTCAAAACTCCACAGGGTTTTGTATTTAAAGTCAGATTTTGAAATACATTTGAGTTTGCAGTACTACCATAGGTTTAAATACATTAATTGGTGCAACATAATCGACCGTTAGGAATATGTAAAGCAATTTATTTGCACTATTCAAATGTGTAAACAAATAACAGAAGGGTTTAAAAAACAACAACCTAAAATTGCAGTTTATCCCTTTAAATATATCCTAGTGCGTAACCTAGGATAGCACACATTGCTGCCCCGCAGTGAATATTCTTGTAAATAAAGGATAATTTTAGTTTCATTCATTATAATTATTTAGACTATATAAAGTAGAAAATATCAATATGTTTCCACACTACAAGAAACCCTTAAATAATTAATACTTTCTCACTTGACAGTTTGATCTCCCAGTGGGATTCGAACCCGCATGAGTGAGAGGCGAGAAAGTTTTAGACGCAGCGTCTTCACTATCCCGGCTATAGCGGCAATTTTAGGGTAAAACATAGGGGATAAAAGTGTATTTATTATGTACTAAGGTGGATTCAGGGATAGGGCGGACCCGGCGCCCCAACCCTCTAAAATCCCAAAAGTATAACTTAATGTATGCATGCATGCGGGATTACATGGGGCGCGCGCCATTTCCACTGTTAGTCATCATTGGATTTAGCATAAAATTACTATGGAAAAATACAACAGGATTCAGTAAACGTCATGTTGAAACACATTTTATTTCGAAGGATCACCCACCACCTCACCGTCCCGCCCCCACACACAAATACTCAAACCAAAATCTTAGATCTGCATATGATGTGTACCCTCCTCTCAAAAAGGTTTTAGTGATCTATTATTCAGGCAAGCCCTTTTAAAACTCCAGCTCAGTCTGGGTGGTTGCATCGAAGACTATATTAAGAAAAAACAGTCTGAAAGGTCGATGCATATGACGTTTATATATATTGACAGAAATATAAATAACATGTATTTTTTTAATTTGAATTTTTATTGGCTTTTTATACACAAACCCTGTGAGACTACTAAAACCCAGGTTGTTCTACAACTTTGAGATCAGCCCCCAACATTTTCTCGTGCTTACTATTTAGTCTGAAGTTCTAGTTAGTTGTTCAGGTCTACTTGCACCAATTTTTGTGACAACATTTTGGCCAACTGAATGAGTTATATTCCCTGTTCAGATGTTCATGATTTTATTGACGCAACATTGTTCTATTTATTGTAACGATTCGACACATTTTCCGAAAACCGTATCGAAACTAAAAAGCTATACATTCTAAGCCACAGAAAACATATTTAACAAGATAAACAATACATGTAAAACAAGAGGTCAATGACCTTGAAGCTCTACTGATTGATTTTGATTTCAGGAAGTAGTCGCTACAGACTTGTTTTTTGAAAATCTATTTTTAACCGTGGCGGCCATCTTGAATTTCCGGCCGACCTGAAATTTTGCTAAGGTCAATAAGACATTAAGAGCAACATTCCTGTGAAGTTTCATGAAAATCCGTCAAGTAGTTTCAAAGAAGTAGTCGCTACAAGTTTTCATTATATAACTCTATGTAAACAAAGCAGCCATGTTTAAGGTCAAATCAAAACGATTTTCGACAAGGACCAACATCATGTCATACTGATCATTTTAGAAAAAGTCCCATATCAATATCTCTTATTGTTTTGAAGAAGTAGTCGCTACAAACTTTTTTATTTTAAATCTATTTTTAGCTGTGGCGGCCATCTTGAATTTCCGGCCGACCTGAAATTTTTCTAGGATCAACTAGACATCAAGAGCAACATTCCTGTGAAGTTTCATGAACATCCGTCAAGTAGTTTCAGAGGAGTAGTCGCTACAAGTTTTTACTATATAACTCTATGTAACCAAAGATGGCCACTGGCAGCCATGTTTAACGTCGAATCAAAATATTTTTCCACAAGGATCTACATCATGTCATGCTGATCATTTTAGAAAAAGTCCCATATCAATATCACTTATAGTTTTCAAGAAGTAGTCGCTACAAACTTATTTTTTAAAAATCTATTTTTAGCTGTGACGGCCATCTTGAATTTCCGGCCGACCTGAAATTTTGATAGGATCAATTAGACATCAAGAGCAACATTCCTGTAAAGTTTCATGACAATCCGCCAAGTAGTTTCAGAGAAGTAGTCGCTACAAGTTTTTACTATATAACTCTATGTAAACAAAGATGGCCGCTGGCAGCCATGTTTAATGTTGAATCAAAACGATTTTTGACTAGGATCAACATCATGTAATGCTGATCATTTTAGAAAAAGTCCCATATCAATATCACTTATAGTTTTCAAGAAGTAGTCGCTACAAACTTATTTTTTAAAAATCTATTTTTAGCTGTGACGGCCATCTTGAATTTCCGGCCGACCTGAAATTTTTCTAGGATCAATTAGACATCAAGAGCAACATTCCTGTAAAGTTTCATGACAATCCGCCAAGTAGTTTCAGAGAAGAAGTCGCTACAAGTTTTTACTATATAACTCTATGTAAACAAAGATGGCCGCTGGCAGCCATGTTTAACGTTGAATCAAAACGATTTTTGACTAGGATCAACATCATGTCATGCTGATCATTTTAGAAAAAGTCCCATATCAATATCACTTATAGTTTTCAAGAAGAAGTCGCTACAAACTTGTATTTTAAAACTCTATTTTTAGCTTTGGCGGCCATCTTGGATTTCACATCAACATGAATTTTTGCTAGGATCAACTAGACTTTATGGGCAACATTTCTGTAAAGTTTCATGAATATCCATCCAGAAGTTTCAGCTGTGAAGTCGCTACAAATAAAAGTTTACGGACAGACGGACAGACAGACGGACAGACGGACAGACGGACGACGGACGCCGCACCACGGCATAAGCTCCGCTGATCTCTGATCAGTTGAGCTAAAAATAGGCATGATTTAAAACTAAAACCTCGTTAATTTAATCGGAAACAAAAAAGGTTCGCATACACATTGTTATATATACTGAAAGGAAAAAGGAACGCACAATCAAAACAATGCCTATACTACACTATTATACACTCTTAATTCTACGTATTATTACAGATACATCTCAATGTATTTTGTCAAAAGGGTCTACAACTAATTACAGAAAGGACAACTATTTCATGTAGTAGAACTTTTAATCAAAGTATACTTTGTTACACGAAATTCATAAATGTCGCTTCAAAAAGTCAAGCCATTTCAGAATTGTGTTTAATGTTAAGAGATTGCAACGTTTAAAGCCTAAGTTTTCTCACCTGCTTGAGCCAAATGCGCATTCTGTCGATAATGAAACTTTAAAGGGTTGGTGTGTTCGGTGCTGTTTAAACCTTCTTTCCGAAAGGACAGGCCTAATGTCGCCCTGTGCCATTCGCTTAGCAGTAGCATATTCAACATACAATATATAGCGAAAATACCCATTATGCGTTTCTTTTTCCTTTCAGTATAGTAGACTTTATACGGGATCATAGTTCTTTTGATTATTTTAAGTTTCGATACGGTTTTCGGAAAATGTGTTGATCGTTACTACAGAGCAATGTTACGTCAATAAAAGGTTGTAATCATTGAATGGGTATACTTTATCATCTCTAAAAATAGTCAATGTGATACTAAGTTTTAAATTGCACCATATTCTCAATGTACATATATTGCAAGCCTGTATGCTATAACGTTATGAAATAATGCAGACTGTAGACTGACATACAAGCACATGCTGTACAACCGCACCGTAAAGTTTAATCAAAATGAGGATTTTGACAAAATAACTTGGATTATGAGTTTAAAAAGAGATGGAGTAATCTTAAATGTAGAGTACGAACTTTAAACTGTTAAATAGTAGAAATTTCTCAACAATTTCTGGAACTGAATGGATTTTCCAAAAGCGATAATATCTCTATGTATATGTGAACATAATGACAATGTATATACCCAGCAAGTTAGGGTAATACAGTGATTTTTCAGAAGAAAGATAAGTTAATGTAGTTTATTCTGTTATACACATGTATTCAACTTACTTTTAGCTATACTGTAATGGAGGTGTGTATTATGTGTCGGTGCGCGTATATTAAGGATCAACATTATGTTAATCTATTGTTGGCTGTCGTTGGATTTTAAGTTTGAAGACATATTAACTAAACAATGCAAAGATTAAAACCATCAGATATTCATTTTTTTCAAGACAGTATATGTCAGAAGTTTGGTAAAGGATCTCACAGTAATAAAACTATCGGAGAAACATTGGATGATATATTTTATGAAAAATGCAGTATAGCAAGTATTCCACGTATAACTGTCATGCTGAAGGATTCTAAGTGGTATTCAGTCGACAATAGACGATTGTGGGTATTTCGAGAGCTAGAAAGATTAGGAAAAATATCGGAAATAAACGTATCCGTGTCTACGTACAACAAACGTCTTTACGGTAAAAAATTTACAACACAAAATGGAGGCATTTCAATCAAAGTACGAGGAGGCGGAAATCCAGGGGGGTCATGTTATCAGCTTCCGAATAAGTTCTGCAATACTAGTATCTCTTCTGCAGCAACAATATCCAAAGGCAGATCAAATAACATTCAAACATCAACGAAACCGTATATGCCAGAGGTTCCTTCGTGTGAACAATCAAAAATCGGCCTGGTCAATTACGAAAAGGCAAACATGGCTAACGTATATTCTGAAATTATCCAAGAAAAGACAACATATGAGGATATGAACACTGATGATGGATCAGCTAATCAAAAAGCAGTAAGGATGCTTCAAAACACAGGTTTGAAAAGAACGAACAACATGGAAAAAGCTATGGAAAGAAGTTCATGTACAACTTACAGCCCTAACACATATGTTGGGTTTAACATCAATTTAAAAGTGAGACAACCAGCTGTGAGTTTACCTTCTAAAACTAGTACCGCCAATTTCCAAGCCAGTAACACATATCGGTATGATAATTCAAAACAATCGCCCTCTGCAATTGTTCAGACAAAATTAGAACCATCGGAACGAATTCCTTCCGAGATTGTTCAGATAAAACTGGAATCATCGAAAACAGTTCCATCGGCAATTGGTCAGACAAAATTAGAAACATCAAAACGAGTCTACTCGGCAGTTGGTCAGCCGAAATTAGTATCACCGGAAAGAGACCCACAGGCAATTGGTCAGACACAATTAGAATCATTGAAACGATTCCCCTGGGCAGTTGTTAAAAAAAAAATAGAATCCTCGGAACGAGTCTCCTCGGCAATTGGAAAGACGAAATTAGAGTCACCGGAACAGTTCCACTCGGCATTTAGCAATATACAATTAGAATCATCGAAACGAGTCCCCTCAAAGATTGCCAAAGGAGTTCGAAACCTACCTAGCACTATACCTCAGACCAAGATTGAAAGGATTATATTATGTAGAGATGCAAGCGATGACGATTCAGATGCAGAAGACTTGCGTAAAGTTCGTATCAAGCTATTGCTTAATAGGTAAAACGTTCAAGTTGTTATTGTTTGCATATTTTTGCTGCGAGCTATAGCACTGCTCTGACTACTTATTCTCCGGAATTAGCAATCGTGAAATAATCGTTAAAAAATCACAGAAATATACGTTTAAATCACACATAAAATAGGACGATTAAGTATATATTCATTTACAATTTTAAATGCAAAATAACCTTATAATAAATCCAAACTAAGGAAAAAAAGACATGAACATATAGATGGATATAAACATCATACGTAAATAACATTCTAGGCTATGTTATCGTGTGTCAAAATGAAAAAACAGTATAGAGAAGAAAATATTTTGTTTGCTCACTTCATTCTCTCTCTCTCTCTCTCTCTCTCTCTCTCTCTCTCTCTCTCTCTCTGAGAATTTATTTCTAATTGAAATTAGTGTAACATATATTGGCATTGTTCTTTGTTTATCTATAAAATAATTGATGTTCTTGTTATGTGGTAGTCTGTTTTATTCTTGAGATGTTTAATTTGATTGTTAGTATATGCATATTTTACTTTTATAAAGATAGTGTAGCTTTAAGTTTTGGTGGCACTAGCTGATAGTTAAGTGCTTGCGTACTTGTCTAAATTTAGATAGAACTGATCGCTGGACAACCTCTATAATGCATTCAGTTGATTGCTTTCACTAGGCAATTACCTGTATGATGCATTGCTTTGATTGGCTATTGAATCTACCTACACACTCACATACATGTCAATTGGGCAGTTATTAGAAGTCTTGAAAATGAACAGGTTGTAATTTAGAGTTTTAAGGACTGTTCCTAGATTGTTTTTTGCGCATCTTTTTTGCACATACCTGTCAAAGAGCGACTATGTACACAATTAACATACTTTTCAAACTTTTATATATAGTTTTTACTGGATTTCATTATTATGGACCTAATTAACTTAATCAAGTATAATTTCAGTATTTTGATAGAGACTACGAGAGATATTAGCGAATAAATGCCTGCCTGAAAGTTCGGAATTATCTTAAACATTAAATACTACTGACTTGGTGACTGTATACTATTTTTACACATATGGAATCCATAAATTTACATAAAAAGCGGTATGTAGAACTTAACAGTTAAAGAAAAAAGTCTGTATATTTTTTTGCTCCACAATCCATACATTTTTAGGTATGTATGTGTTATAACTGCTTTTTTTTCTCTCATAAAGACGTATTGTGACGTATGTTTTTTATTTCATTATCATGAATTACACGATATTTGATAACAATATAAACGTTTTTGAAATTTGTTGTTCATAGGAAATGTTTTTTTCCTCGAATTGTCTATTTTCCCCACAAAAATCTGCTTTTTCGAGGTTCTGCAAGGCAATACAGGTAATATTTCCCTTTATGTCTGCATATATCATGCATTTTTCTTCATATATATTGAGCTTGAATACAATTAATGTAATTCGATTTTATTTTTGATTTCTTTTTTTATTGCCTAAATTAGGTTGTACTGAAATTGTAGTAAATTTGCCAAAGAACTGGAATATGGGTTACGCATTTAGCTTAAGATATCTCAAGAATCAAGCTGTTGAACTATTATTTTAAAGCCGAAATAGTCTTAGGATAGACCGTTCTAGCTATGTACAAAATCCTAAAAAAGTTATTAAAAAAAAAAAAATGAAGAATATGTAGGAAATGTCCTTAAAGCAAAATGATTACTTTCAGTTTTAGTATTTGCACACACGATTTTTATGTTTATTAATTTAGAAGTTATTAGTTCGGAATACTCCAAGTGATATGGTGAGAAGGAATGAATTGAAGGAAGTTTGGGTAAGTGTTTTACTGAATATATTTATACCAATATTGTTTAGTAAAGGATGACAATTGTAAAGCATGATCTCTTTTATCTCTTATATATATAAAAGCGTTTTTGTTTCGTGTGTGTGCCTGTTTTCACAGCCAGATGAAATATCAAAATTGTAAAAAATGGCTGGTAAGGTCAGAGAAGGCTCGAATTAAACAATGATGAACGTGGAATAATTGGTATGTGTATATGCAGGAGTAATGACGTTATAGCACCATATGCTGTAAGTGTGATAAGCGTTGTTATTATATCATGTCTTATAATAATTATATCATGTCTTATAATAATAATTATATTTTCGTTACAGTATTATTTTGGTCATTATTATAGTTCTAGAATTTAATGTTATAACAAATTATATTATGAAGAACATTAAAACGTGACGTTATATTTCTAGAGTTATATTGCAATTTGTTTATTACTTTTTATTCTAATGTATAGTGTAAGGGCATATTGTAATTGTGTATTGCTATTGTAATTCTAAGATTATGTATTGTAAGTGCATATTAGGATGCATTTCAATTTGCTTATTATTTTAATTCTTAGGCATATTATTATTATTATATATTAATTCAACATGTAAGTGCATATTTTAATTGCGAATTGCAATTTTGCTTATTGTAATTTTAAGACGATGTGTATTGTATAAAACAATAGTGTAGTGATGCATTGCAATTTGCGTATTGCTGTTTAGAACAGTATGTGATAATGTTATATGAGTCAATACAGTATGCTATTAATTGCGAATTATTTGTTAATGCTATTTATTATATTTCAATTGATGAATACGAACGTGAATAAGAATATTATAAAAGATGAAAACCTATATGGAATGCATCTGACCCCACCATTAAGGGAAGCAAAGTCCCCTATGATATCCCGGTTACAGATATAGTAATATGTTGTTATGCTATTTAAATTAAGATATTGGGAAGGGCCGTAACTAATGTTGTTAGAACCTGGGGCCCAACCCTTTTGCATATCATATGTCAATAAAATATTTTTAAATGAATTAAGATATTGTTAAGCAGTACTGCTAGTTAAATTATTTCAATTAAGGTATTGTTAAGCAGTACCGTTAGTTAAATTATTTCAATTAAGATATTGTTAAGCAGTACTGTTAGTTAAATTCTGTTTTAGGTTTGAAACCGTACTTGTACATCTGATTCCTAACGTTTTAGAATACTTTGAATGACTCTTTTAGTTTTACATATGCCTGTTAATGGATATTCTGATACATCAACATGTTAAAACGAGTCAATTTAGAAAAATACAATTTTTTTAAAAACCATAACTGATAAAATATCATCTTTAAATGATATAGATAAATCTGTCTATTATTTGTAGCGGCTTAACTTATCATTATTATTATGATTATTACCGTATAAGTAAAATAAACATACTAGTAAACGCGCATCCATGCCTTACTAATACTGATTGATACGCTTTTTATCTGATTAGACGTTTTAAATATCAAATTGTATTTCAAATTATACATAACTATTTGACACATATCACGTGTATGTATGTATTATGTGAAACAGTGTAGACAACTGTGTTATAATATGTTAATTAATAATCTGTTAAAATCAATACTGTAAAATGTGTACATGACAACTCAAGAGAGAGAGAGAGAGAGAGAGAGAGAGAGAGACTGCATGAGAGAACTGCACGTATTATAACGCACTGCCGTATATACTGTAGTGCGTTAAAATCCACGCAGTCTCTCTGGCTATTTTGACAGCCATTCGCATCTTCTCGGCCTCTTCTTTGAAGTATCTGGAAGGTTTTCATATTGGTTACTCCATACCATGGCGCAACGTAGGGTATCCCTACTCACGCCCAAAGTAATTTGCTTTCAAAATCAAACTTTTCATCAAAGTTGCAATGGCCATTCTATATACTTGACCTATTTGCATGACAACAATGATTTCATATAGCAACAGTGCACTTTGTTCTGTCGTGTTGCCTTCCGGCTAACAAAACGTCAAGATTTTGATGGCTTCGAAGAAGTTATCGAGATGTTGCGAATATTTTGACAGATGATCTAGACTATTACCTAATCAGCGGCCAAAAAAAACCCACAAGCTACAGTGTTAGTCGGTAACTGTTAAAAATAATATCATCATTTTGGTTGGTTGGCAAGGTAAACTAATCAAAGTGTCTTGCTAAAAACTCAAGATTCAACATTTCAAGAGTACTATGAAGGTTAAATCCTATATTTTTGAAGTGTTTTTGCAATGAATGTATGGAATAATTAATATAACTCCCCCATGTGTCTACGTGCTAGTAGGTGGCTCACCACCATCCGACCCAAACAGCCCGTTCAAAAGATACTCAACGTATGTTTTTTTTGTGCGTTTGATTTGTAAAACTAAGCTCACAGACCGTTTAAGCAATGTGCAAAAATATAGCTTCTTTTATAAGAAAACCCGGAGCAGAGCAAATAGTTACAATGCAGATTTATAGAAAATGAATTGATTTTGTTTGACCTTTCTAGGCGTGTGAACTCTGAGAGGCAAAACGGAATACGCGGGATATCTCTGTCAAAGCTTCCAACATTTGTATTATTTTGGAATGTCAAGTAGTACTTATTTTTTTTTTTTTGTTTGAATATAAAATGCCCCCGTTATGATAACTCAAGAGGGTAAATACGATTCAAATCTGAGGGGAAAAGTAATTTCATTCGACTCCTTACAAGTAACATGCAGGTTGGGGAGTAAAAGTCGTACCGTACATTTCGTATGTACTGGACACTTTCGGAAACAGCATTTACTCTGGTTTGGAGATATTGAATCTAAGTGATTACCACTATACGATAAGATGCAGTGTACAAAGATGAAGGTGATCAGTTATTATTTTATTATACTATGTTTTTGTTATGTTTTATAAGTTATGGGCATAATATTCATATTTTTATGCATATATAAATGGTTAAGTACAGAGGTAAACCGATATTAAATCTAAAATAAAATATTAGATGTAAATGAACAATATTCCGTACCGTAGTGTACACTTCGATTTTACAGATACATGTAGATGGGTAAATATGTCAGTGTTAATTATCAGTTCAGAATACGATTGAAGATATATTCAAACAGTGATTAATAAGTAAGAAAAAATACACGGTTCCATACCATCCACAATGATTAAAACAGAGCTTCTAAAAGTGTTATAACATCTCTGATAACATAAATTTTAGTAAGTAAAGTTAGATATAGAGGATCTTACATGAGCACTCATTCATTATTGATTTTAGTAAACGAGCTGGCAAAATGATCAAATGCGAGGCGTATCATTTTTGCTAACGAGTTTAATAAATTCAATAATGAATGAGAACGAATGTTAGATTCTATTTATTACATAACTTATAACGTCACATTACGTCAGAAAACGTACATAAACGTGACGTCCATGACGTCATTAACGTTATGTTATACCACTAGTGGAATATAGTAAATATTGAATGGTTTAATTACACTCCACACCACATGTTATGTTTTAAATCTATATATTTGTGCTTTCGAGTGTAATTTAATTGATTTTTTTTTATATTAATCTTTCTTCGAGTTATTTTAATGCTGATTTACTCATGCATCCTTACTTATGGATGCTGTACGGAATGTGCAGTACGCTACTGATTCTATTTACTCCGAGTTTGTATATGTATGTTTAAACATATACGTTTAATGTATTTCCAATTTAAAATTATATTTGATTCAATATCAGTATATCTTTATATAAGTATGATGCAAGTAAGTTATATAATAAATTATGGAAATGTACGATAAGGTACAATTACTGTACGATACTGGCAAGGGACGATGTTTTGTAATGTTTTACGACCCCAAACATTGATTATATAAAATCTATATTTACACATTTTTATTCACGAGAAGTGTTATCATATATGATAAAAACAAAATGCCCACAATCTACTTTAAACGCTACTATCTTCAATAATCTCCATTACGCTACTTATATGGCGATACAATAAACTTGACTTTATAGGAGAAAGCAGAGCAAAAGAACCAAAACCCTATTTACATTCAAATTAGTGTTATCGCCCTTTGTAATTTTACACATATAATTCCAGAGCATAACTTGACAAATAATAAAAGAACTGGAACGAAACTTCGCACACTGATAGAGGGCAATGAGTAAACGTGCTGAGTGCAAGAACTATAACTATATGTTAATTCAAATTAGAGTTATTGACGTTTGTAATTGAATACTCATAATTATTGTCTGACGCATAACTTAAATATCACTAATGGGACTGGACACAATGATAGAGGGCAATAAAAGAAGTGCCGAACACAGGAACTATAAATCTAAATGTAGCTTGAGTAAATACAAAATCAGCCCTCTTTGTATACCTTTAGGTCTTTTGACTATTATGCCTGATACGCAGGCTTTATACCCTCCGCTGCCAACTAAATTGCATTTTGTTTATTTCGCCCATTGTTTTCTCGTTTAGAGCAAAGCATTTCGTTAGAAACAGGGACCATACGCCGTTGGCCATGGTATGATATGGAAATAACACACATAAGGTTATATGTTCACCGTCATATGCATACTATCTTCGGGATGGCTCACAAATTCGTACCATTGACATTTTGAGTATTGAGTTCTGCTCAACCCGGGGCTAGAGGGCGCGAACGGTAGCTAGCATTTCCCACTACCGTTCATCACTAGCAATCTCAATCAAACCGAGACTGCAATATATTTTATATTTCTCGTGTTCGGTGATTTCTTTCTTAAATTTCTTCTTTCATACTCTTTTTACATTTGTTTTATACAACATATTTAGTAATCATCTCTCAGAGGCATAGCTGCACTAAGGCACAGCTGGCTCGGACCTGCAGATTATTCTGTAAAAACAACATTTTGAAAATGCCACATCTGCAATAAAAACTGCGAGGGGGAGGTGTGTCTAATTAAAATTAAACAGAAACATGTATGTTTTAGCATTTTAAATGCAGCTCGAAAATGCACCCGAATGCGCTAGAAACACTCTATATTTATTTATTTTTTCTGGGGAGGATACAGACCCCCTTACAGTGTTCAGAAATTAAGCGGAACTGCAGCTCCAAAAAAGCCGTCTACTCACCTGTCTCAAGAAATTTGCAAACAGACAAACAAGAAGGCAAAATTAATATTCAATGCAAACGACATCACAAACACAAAATGATTGACAATAGGGCTACCGCCTTGGAACGGGCAAATCTGGAATGTAACGGCTTGCCACTTTTCTTTTAACTGATATGCAACAGTATGTTATTGCTAACGTATATCATATAATAACAAACATACCTACGCACATTTATTATGTTGGACATTTTCCTTTGTTTCCCCTAATGTTTTATGTCCACTATTAAAACTTCATTCATATAAACATCTACTCGGGGAGCATCTAGCTGTTCTATCCGTATTTTTGTTCCTTTCTTCAAAAAAAACAAACTCTATGAACAACATACCATTGTTGAAATATTACTTTCACACGCCTTTCTGTACTTTAAATACGTTGATTAAGTTTACGTCTGGCCGCTTTGGATATATCCCTCAGTAAAGCTTATGGGATGGCAAGTTGTCCGCCGTTCGACGGTAACTTTTCCCTCGTTAAGACAATAGGGCCTTCGTTTTTCTCCCGATCTTTCTCAAACGTGGCCAGATTAGTGGTTATCAATGAAAGCTGTGACGGTTTCTCAAACAGGTTAGATCGGACTAGTCGCACGAGAATTATGACACTTGATTTATTTAATTAGTTTATATGTTATAAATTAATCAACGAGAATCAACGAGATGAGACCATATTCTATTTGTTTTGAAATCCAGACGACCATTCCAACACAGAAAGGCAACACTGTGTCCGTTTTGGAAGATTTCCAAAGAGCATTAAAGAATATACACTGAATTAAGTCAATGAAACTATAGACAGAACACAAACATGTACATATTCTTGCAAACTGAACATCCGTGTTGTTACCGTATCGTTTAAGCTAGTTTCCTCGAAGGCGCTTTTTCTAATTTTATCAGGTTGAAACTTTTGACATATCGTCGGTAAATAATACTCTTTTTGTTCCTTAACGCTAGACATTTTGTAAAACTAAAAATACGATGATTATAATGTCTAACACACATTTCCTTAATAGTATATAATAAACAATTCGGAAGTTTAGTTAGCAATTAGTTGAAGTATATACGGATACACAGCTTATATGAATTGTATTACTAAAAGAGTATGATAATGTACCTTTGGAAACGGCCGAATACGACACATACAAAATATTGCAGTCTCGGTTTGACTGAGACTGTTCATGAACGGTAGTGAAATATGCTAGCTACCGCTCACGCCATCTAGCCACGGGTTGAGCAAAACTTATGCCGATATATGAATGCATTTAAAAGCCTATGGAAGTCTCTTTCATACCTATACTTTATAATGTGTGTTAACTTCTGGTTAAATACTTGAAATTGTATTTTGTATCGACAATGTAATCTCAATGTATCAATTAAAATACCACTACTATACATTCAATTCAAACACATTTGAAATTCAACTATGAAAGCAGCACACCTATACTAACTATTCAATCATGTAAGGATGTCAAATACGTTTGAAAGCGTAAAAACGTTACAATAAGTTCAAACATGTTTTGCAGTTTAAAAGTGTCACACTCTAGGCATGAATTCATGTTTGTGTATGTGTTAGAGCTATATCCACGTATCCTTGTAAATATACTGAAATGAAAAAGAAACGCATAATCTAAAAAATGCATTTACTACACTATTATACACATATAATTTCACGTAATATTCCAGATACATCTCAATGTGTTTTATACAAGAAGGGGCTACAACTAATCACAGAAAGGACAACTGTTTCATGTAGTAGAACGTTTAATCAAAGTATACTTTGTTACACGAAATTCATAATGTTGAAGTTTCGTTTGAAAAAGTCAAGCCATTTCAGTATTGTGTTTAATGTCAAGAGATTGCAACGTTTAAAGCCTAAGTTTGCTCACCTGCCTGAGCCAAATGCGCATTCTGGCGATAATGAAACTTTAAAGGGGTAACTATTGGTGTGTTCGGTGCTGTTTAAACCTTCTTTCCGAAAGGACAGGCCTAATGTCGCCCTGTGCCATTGGAATAGCAGTAGCATATTCAACATACAATATATAGCGAAAATACCATTCGTTTTACTTTCAGTATAGTTTAGTCATCCACTGCATAGCTATGTTGTTATAACTTTGTTTAGAAGCGCTATTAATTAGACAAAGAACACATATTATCAGGTCTAGTAAGGATTTATTCAATAATTTACGAGCAATAATTAGAATATCAACAAAAACAACAACAACAACAACAACAAAAACACATAAAATACCAAATCCCACATGCATGCATTAATATAATAAAGTTCCTTCCATTCGTAAAGAAGATTATATGTAACTTACGACATATTTCGTATAATCAAAACATTATTGACACTTGGCATCACGCTTTGTACACATTTTAAGATTTACAATCATGTTTATAGAACATCGTTTTGTTTTAAGTGTTTAGTTGTTTAAGTGTTATCTATGTTACTTCTTCAAAACTGAACAACCTCGTTTATCCATTTTAGCAATTAGTGTGAAATTTTAAATTATATCTTGAAGTTACTATATATTTTTGTTCTTCAATTTATAACACTGTTTCGCATATTATAAATCAGGACTATATTTTGTAATGGTTGTACTTCTATTTTATCATCGAAAATAAAACATTTTGTATGTATTCGACAAATTCTATTATTACTATTATTAGTGATGCAGGTTCCTGCAGAAACGGGTGTGTTTGCAATTGTTAGATGGCACTGGAGACAATTTAGCAACCGTCTGAATATTTATCATGACTTTAGGGCGCTAAGGAAGTTGTCTTAAGTAAGTAATACATTACACTAGTGCATACACTATGCGGTCAAGGTCAGAATCACTGTGTGTGTGCAATACTTACTAAACTTCTTAAAGGGAGTACATCAGACTTTCGGCCTACTTTGTTTAAAAACATAAACAAATATCAAATGACCATTTTAAAACGTGAAATAATTCATAGATATAGATGGAACATTAACAGTTTTCTGTAAAACAGCGCACTAAATAAACATCATAATTTATACGCCTTAAAAGTCCAAAGAGAAATCCCCAAGCTATAACTAGCTGTCACGCAGAATTTCACACATGAAACTCGCTTTGCAACACACTGCGATTTATTTTACCGCCAAGTTTAAAACAGCTATCTCTGGCGCGTGACCAAAGTTATGAAATACTTTCTACGGCTCGTTTATTTACATGTTCAGCGCAATTTCTTTTGATGGTTTATGGCTCATCAATAATACATTTGAATAATTCTAAAAATAGTACCAATCCTGATGTACTTCCTTGGCAATGCATCTACATACTCAAATTGAAAATGATTTTTCACATTGTTATTCACATATTTTGTTTATTGGCATACCAGTTTTGTAAAAAACAAAATAGTCTTTGTTTGAATATATTGTATAAATGATTTAATAACTGCATCAGGGTTATCCCAAAACAAACTGAAACCATATTCATACATTACGTGTTAAACATTTGATACCAGTTCTTTTTGACAGTAACATTGTCATCAAATGCCATATTATAAATAAAAGAAGCACTTTATTTCAAAATCAGTAAGCCATAGGCCCTTGTGATCATACAATATTATACATATACATTTTAACAGACGTATCATGATCCGTACATATATTTATTTACAAATATCAGATGCAAAAATAAACACAGTTATACTGTTTACTTCTTTATAGAGAACACAAACAGAAATAGAAACAAACACATGAACACGTCAGAATTTCGATTTAAAATTTCACGGAGAAGGTGACTAAACATATATAAATATATCAATGTTTTGGTTGATGTATTATCATATCCATGCCATGAACATATAAGCACATACACATACGTTTTAAACACAATCAAACAAATGCTTTATTTGCAATTTTAAGTGTGACAAAACCACCACACACAAATATACATGACTATGTGAAAATAAAATATTACAATATAAGAATAACACAAAACATTACAATTGAAAAGGAGAAAATGAGACATGGAATTACAATTACATCAAATCAATTCATTACCGTTTTCCTTATTTCAAATGCTTTAAAAATATACACATTTAAATTTTTAATTTCTTTTTCATTTTTGCTGTAAAAAAGTTCTTTTAATTTGAACATGCTCGGTCGATTCCAACAATTTTTTTTAATATATATTTTTCGGATGTCATTAAACAGATCGCAATCTAAAATGAAATGAAACTCGTCTTCAAGTTTGTTGCAAATTATACATATTCTATCTGCTAATGGTATACTTCTAGGTCTATGCCACCTACCAGTCTGTATAGAAGGCTATGGGACGAGACAATTAACCTGGTCATCGATATTCTAAATTTTGGTATGTTTATGCACTTAAGAAATAATTGAAAATCAAAACTAACAATTTCTTTAAAAAACGTTCTTGATAAGACTATTTCATTATCATGAAGTCGTTGTTTAATTATACCTAAGAAAAGATTCCCATCTCCGAAACTCTGTTTAGCCACACGTAGTAAAAACCCATTGACGATAATAAATCGCGAACTAGGGTTACCCATGATACTTTGTTTTGGTAAATATCAGCATCTGTTGTTAGAACATTATAAATAACTTTGCAATACTTGTTTTCACTGCTGTTTAAACTCTTTAACTAATATTTAATAATTCTATAAAATCTGTTATTGATAAGGCTAAACCTGCCCAGAATACCATACACAAAGTCATTTTGCGTTGCACGTTTTACTTTCAATATACGTTTGCCATAACGTGTATGTATTCTTTGAATATTGTTTGCACTGTTGAAACCCCACACTTTACAAGAATAATTTAAAATGTGCAATATAAGCTTCAAATAGTTCAAGTCTATGAGATATAGTAATGTCTGTAAAGTCTAGAAGATACTTATTCAGTTTGAATATTGCTTTTTGTGCTTTAACCGCTAACGTTAATTCGTTTCACTGAAAGAACCGCCTTGGGTAAAAACAATTTGAAGGTAAGTAAGTGAATTCACAATTTCAATTTGTACACCATTGAAAAGAAAATTTAAATCACGTGGTAACAATCCAGCTTTTCTGAAAACAATTATTTTAGTTTTTTTGACATTCACGTTCAACTTCCATCTCACGCAGTAATCAGACAGAATATCAAGACCTTTTTGAAGACCTTCAGCTCCTTCTGCGAAAATGACAATATCATCAGCATATAGCAAGAGAAATAGTTTTGTCATGTTTACCTCGATACCTTCAAATTCATTTAAAATAAAATATCAATATCATTTAGAACACAGAGAAAATAAAAGGAGATAAACATTCTCCTTGACGCACTGCGAGCATGCATGCAAACTCGTTGCTTAACGTATTATTGTATTTGACTCGTGACTTGATACTATTATAAATACTTTTAACAACATTGAACATTTTACCTCTTACACCTAATTGTATTAATTTTTACCACATACTGTTTCTGTCCATATAATCAAAAGCTTTACTAAAATCAATAAAACTACAATACATCCTCTTACCACTATTTATCATATGTGTAATAAGTCCATGAAGAACAAATATGTTGTCAGTTGTACTCATGCCACTGCGAAAGCCTGCCTGTGCTTCAATATATACATTGTAATTTTCAGCCCAATAGCTTAAACGAGTATTTAATGGTCTCGTAAATAGTTTACCCAACATACTTAATAATGTAATTCCTCTATAATTATCTGTGTCATTAATAGAACCATTCTTATGTAGTGGGACGATATATTCTTCTGACCAAGACTCAGGAAAAATACCTGTGTTTAATATAGTGTTAAATAATGTGTATAAATACGGTTATAATTGGTGAGCACCATGTACAAAGTATGCATTTAAAAGAAAACCTGAACCAGCACTTTAACCATTTTTGAGCTGTCTAATAGCTTTTAATATTTTCTCATTACTT
The DNA here is from genome assembly GCA_037043455.1 of Cyrtodaria siliqua. Classification (NCBI taxonomy): domain Eukaryota; kingdom Metazoa; phylum Mollusca; class Bivalvia; order Adapedonta; family Hiatellidae; genus Cyrtodaria; species Cyrtodaria siliqua. The sequence goes on from JAWPHD010001293.1 coordinate 132,367, forward strand.
ATAACTACATCAAGTTCATTGAACATAACTTGGAACTCGCCATTTAAAAAAACTTTCAATAAAATACAAAACATCTTCATCGGGTTGGAAAAAAAGATCAGCAGGATTATTGACAGATTTAAAATATTGTTCAAAAGCAGACAACGATATATTTGGAAATTTTACATGTGAAGCCTCTCTTAACATTTTCCAATATATGTTCGCATTCTTATGCCTGTATATTTCCAATTTTTTGGTTTGTATCATTATTATATTCTCTTTTACATCTTTTTAACATAGATTTATATTCAGAGCGTGATCTAACAAGTAAAATTCTGTTTTCCTCTGACTGACATTGCCTATAACAATTTAAAGGAAAATGAAAAAATAGTTCTCAGGTCTTCACAACTTTCATTATGCCAGTCATTATTTTGTTTACGCTTACTTGTATCTGTACCATTAGTGTGCCTAAGTGTTTTTTTCAAATAAAGGGTTTGTAGCACTATTCAATAAATTCGAAAATTCCTGTAAACTAGATTCAATACAATTCATGTCAACATATGAACCCGTAGTTTGAGTTAAATTATTTAATTGTTCAAAAATACATCGCAGTTCAAAGCATCACTATATTCACATCTACGCTCACTATTCCATATATATTTGCAATCTATACCTATATGATCAACTTCATCAACAATATTACCATTCAAAACTGCATGTTCTTACTAATGATGTATTCAAAAGAACATTCAATAACACAATGTTCGGATAAAGTATTGGGATCATGAACATCAAAAGTTGTGAAATTATTATAAATAGATTCTGATACAACAACATAATCAACAAGACTACACCCTCTGTGTCCCACAAACGTATACTTACCTATACCCGCGTCTTTACCGATACGCCCGTTTAATATTCGTAAAGCAGTCTGTTTACAGAAATCTAAAAAGGCAGTACCATTGTTATTTATATGGCCTTTATCTTGGGAATATCTGGAGTCAAACATTACAAAATATGGCTTAAACATGTTTGACTATTATTATTATCAGTACGAGAGGTGTTCAACTTATAATTGAACACTTTCATTGTGTAACTGCATCAACTACCTTGAAATTCTCGCCGAATATGTTGATTTTATTTTCAACCTTCGATATGAAACATTATGACATGCACTATTATGTGCTTCCTAATGTTGCTGCATCCTTATTTTTGAAAAGGGGTAGAGAATGACATTTTGAAGCAAAACTCTTTTAAAATGTCGTTTAAGGTTATAGTATTCTGATATGTCCATGTCTGAACATAACAAAGGTGTAATATGTGTTTTATGAAAAGTTGTTGATTTTCAAGATTTCAGCGAAAATTAACATGAAATTCAACTATGAAAATGAGAAGGACTAAATTTACGAAAGCTTCTAGTTCGAAACATCAACTGCAGGCATTTTTGTGATTTCCACCCCTATAAAAAACAAGTTTCAAACGTTTCTTAAAAGAAAAAATAGAAAAAATATATAACTTACAATTTAGGGGCAAAACACACACATTTGCAAATAATGATAAAAATAATATAATTTCTTACCAAAGATATCTTTATAAGGTATATGATATACATCAACGATAACTGTTCATATTTTTTATATCACAAATTTAAAATAGTTATTTTGGTTAATTTATAAAATTATCAATAACATAAGAGCAAACTGTCCTATTATCTGTTAATTTCTTAATTTGCGGTATAAAGTCGAGCTTTTAATTCAACATCTATATTTTTGTCTTAAAATAAAATATACGCTCATATATAAATTATAAACACAGTTTTAATCAATTCATGATATGAATTTAGTGGAAATATTTGGTTTGAGGTAAAACTCCAAACGAACCGCGTAAAACTGTGATTATTTTTAAATGCATACGTTGTAAATGACAGCTTCACATCATTAAATCATGCATTTTTTATGATAATCACTTCCGCTGAAAAACAACATCTTAAACAAAAGTTTTCAATTATAAGTCGAACACCTCTCGTATCATTTTATACATTAAGTTTGTCAATTCCAAGTCCAGATTTTATTTTATTACAAAAATAGTAATATTCTGAATTCGCCTTTTTATAACTATTTTTAAACATTTTCAGAAATCCTTAGGTTTTGAATGCCTTAACTTCTCAACATTTGACAATTTCTTTTAATATACAAAACTGTTTCCTACTATAATTAGAATTACATCTATTAAATATGCACAATGCTTCACTATATCATTGTTGCGCTTGAATACATTTCACATCAAACCATTCCTTCTTTCTTAGCACTGATTGTCAGTAAAATTAGGGTCACACTAATTAAAAACATTTTGCAAAAAAGATGATCGGCAACATAACGTTAACTATTTGTAAAATTACAAGCAATAATACTTACTGACGACCTGTCAAACTATCAATAGTATTCGTCAAAACTATTCAAATCAGGTATTCTAGAATTGTATCCTGCTCTAAACACACTGTTAAAATCACTGGACAATTAATCACTGGACAATATATATCGGATATAACTAGTCCCAGTAGCCACATTATGCTTTTAATTACAAATCAATGCAAAGAAATAGGACATTCATTGAATGGACAAGGATTAAAATCATTGATACTCGCAAAATTATATTATTATTATTATTATCCTTAACAAATAATCAATTCAAGCACAGATGCACCTTGTTTGAGGCGTACATATAACTTCCCCAATCATAATCAGGGAATAAGCGACCGTTCACTATGCTTACACTCATGGATTTACAAAGATCAATAAAAAAAGGAGTACGGTAAAGGACCTTTGGAAACGGCCGAGCACGACACATATGAAATATTGCAGTCTCGGTTTGATTGAGACTGTTCATAAGCGGTAATGAAATATGCTAGCTACCGTTCACGCCCTCTAGCCCCGGGTTGAGCAAAACTCAATATTCATAAAAATAAACAGACCATCCCGAAGATGGCAAGCATATGGCGGTGGATATAGCAATATTCGTATCTTTATTTCATCCACTATGGTCCCAGGATCTAATAAAATTGTATGCCCCAAAGAGTGAAATAAACAAAAAGGAATTTAGTTGGGAGCAGCGGTTATGAAGCCTGCGTATCACAAGTAAGAGCCAAAAGACTAAATTAAAAAGCAGGCAACTTATCCTGGGAGTGGTTAAACAATACCCAGAGCCTTTTATCAGCCGGAGTAGTGGAACCACCGAATCGAAAATTAAGTAAGAAAACAAAAGAAATTGAAAATGTACCACCGATCTAAGTTTCATGCCAAAAATGAATTACACGTTTTATGAGGGTCTTAGCTCCACATATAAACAAATATAAACACCACATATAAACACATCTTTATCAAAACGAATAGAAATGTCTGCCAAATTTCAACCATAGGATAGTTTCATAATGGTTACGCACAATTTCGATTCCATCTTTCAAAAATTTCCTAAAATAAAAAACAACACCACCGGATCTGTTAGCATTTTGGTGTCGAAATGTTCTACAAAAAATATGTATCAATATTACTTTCAGCATTCGCTCAAGTCTCGTACAGGAATATAAGTTCTAGCAATATTATTTATAAAGTCACCAGAGTCCCTTTTTACGCTTCATGGACCAATAATATTCCATGACAGCAGCCGTAGGTCACACGCTGTGTGTCCCTACACGGCCTCCTGTTGAGGCTTCCCGTCTATGTAGAGGGTGTCATATAACAGCCAGGCTCTCTTCCCATTATTTCTGGCCTCCTTCATCTTAGGCAATAGTCTTATTCTCTTCTCCACTACTTCCTTTGGGAATCGCTCATAAACATGATTCGGGGTGAACTCCAACTCTTTCCATTGCATTCTAACTAGCTCTCTTTCCTTAAACAAAGCGAACTTCGCCATTATTCTTCTGGGTTTAACTGCATATCTCCCACCCATTCGGTACACTCGCCGAAACGCATATCTCTTACCCATTCTGTACACTCGCTCAAACGCCATATTGTCAACTAGATCTTTGGCTATTTTCATTTTTTTCTCCAAAAATTCGCGTAATATCTCCTCCGTATTCTCATGTACCACCTCGGGTGCCTCATCAATGTTCGCAAACACTAAGTTCTTCCGCATGAATTGCGACTTATGACAAACAACGTCATCTTTTAAAGTGTCATTTTCCTTCTCAGAATGCAGCACCTCGACATGAATATTGGATGAGCTTCTTCTTTGCTGATTGTGATCAAGGGGAAGCATCTCCAGCATTACTGGTACTGTGACTTCGGTTAACTGCTCTGTAATGTAAATTTGAAAGAAAAGGATAATTATTACACCTTGGTTATTTTGAGAAATCACTAGAATATATATATATATATATAGTACGACGGAAAGGCATTTTTCATTTTTCAATATAGCTCAGTGTTATGCCACATTTTCTACACAAGTGGAATACGTGCAAATCATTATTGATGCTTTGTTTAAAAAAAAAATGAAGCTATGTACGTTATATCTTTAATTAATATTTATTCGCTGATTTGAGCAACTCCGATAGTTAATATGATCACATTGACTCCGTTTGCGCTCCTCTATCATCATCACATTTGTTGTCAGGGATGTTTTATTTTGGACTGTGAAATAAAATAGTTTGACAATTACGATTATTATGGATTATTAGCTTTATTCAATTTATATAACAAATACATACTACAAATATGTATACATTATCGTTCATATTTGGAATTTTATGGAATTTAATGCAAGCGGCGCAAAGCGGAACTCAGCATTACATCAATAACATCCACAATAAACACGAGAACCGGCTTACATGTTTATTATACTCACACGGTCAGTGAAAACGCACCATAAAACAAAATCTTTTAAAAGTTAGAATTTGAGGCATTTTTACAAACTATGATATAGTGCATAAAAGGAGTCGACATTTAACATTTGTTGACTTGCATATCTGGATTTAGCTTATTCCACATTGAAGTTATGAAATGCACGTGCATTTTCGGGTTTCTTCAGTGACATCGCACAAAGAAATCATTTTCTCAAAAACATTCATTGCATAATATTACCAGAGGTCAAACAATAAAAAGGCCAGTAAAACCAACTGAAATGTATTCCAAGACAAATCAATGCAGTTTGAAATTTAGTGTTTCAGTATATAATTCAGTTTATAATTCAGTTTTCTTTGAACGATTATCCATAGTAAACAATGTTAAATGACCAGGTAAATAAGTGCGTAACGGCTTGTCATAAGAATATAGCAAAAAAAAACACAACCATATAAGATGTAAGGAATCAAGATTCAATACTTAAAGAAATAAAACAAGAAACGTGGCAATTCCACGAAAACCAGGTTTTCCATTTGAAATGCAATTACACTACCGGACCGGTAAAATGAAACTGATGTAACAAAAGTTTTTTCTACAAAATAACAGCAAATTACTTAACTTGTTGAAGTACTTGTTTTAAAGTGATATAAACAGTGTACAATACAGAATACATAGAATAGCATGTGAATCGCATGCATACACAGCAAATGAGGATTGTAAAGAAAGGAAAGATTTGTTAGTAAAGGCAAATATAAGCTACATAAACGGCGTTTCGTTAAAATAGCTCATTCCTAAGTTAAGTAATTGAGCGGAAATGGTTTATATATTTGTTTAGTAACAATGACCTTGTCCCCAGTGACCCCAAATGCAATGCCAAACTTCCGTTTGATATAAGCTACATACACAGCAAGTTTCATTCTAATATCTCATTCCTTAATTAAGTTAATGCGTGGATTTTTTCTATTTTTTAGTAACGGTGACCATGACCTTAACCCCAGTAACCCCACTTGCAATCCTAAGCTTCCTTTCCATATAAGGTACATACACAGCAAGTTTCGTTCCAATATCTCATTCCCAACTCAAGTTATTGAGCGGAATGTTTTTTCTATTTTTAGTAACAATGACCTTGACCCGTTAAAAGGTTACCGTTTTACTTGCTGAAATGACGCTTACCTAGATCAGTCTAGAGAAGTGTAGCATGCGGTAATATTTCCGGGATCTTTACGTCCGGGATTTTGTACGGAGCATAATGAAAGAGTAATTGAAACTGAATGAAACCGCAAGTATTGGAATGAAATGAGTGCAAATCTGTATTTTCATGGAATAATACCCATAAATCCACGAATATATAACGAGAAAGTTTAGTGTTGAATCGGTTTTTATTCATAATGCGGTATTCCCGTATTCCTGATTGTTGTCAGTGTTGTCTGCCTCTTTTATACGAGAAACATGGTTAAGGTTTGTATATTGTATGTAAGCTTAATATTTGTTTAATTTTGTATACATCTATGCTTGGTTAACGTTATTATGTAAACTTGCATCTCACAAACTACTTTAGGTAATGGATTGAAACTTCACACATGCATTCTGCATCATAAGACAACACCACAGAGCCAGGCTCTATAACTTTTGCATCTTAATAAAAAAAATCAGTTTCATCTTGTCCAGTCACTTTAAAAAATAATTTTTTAATTTGTATCGATTTGATTTGAAGGATTATATCAATAAAACCTTGACCAGGTTTCAAAATAAACAATAGTGACGCATTCATTGTGTAGTTATTGCTATTGATAAATTTAAATAGCAACACTTATTTCAGCTTGATAACTTCATAATTTCAATAAGTATTTCAAAGTACAGCAAAAACAATGGTTTGCATTCCTATCAGTTCTTGCGTAAAACCTTGCTTGTAATATTCATTATCTTATTTTGAATGGGTTTGTCAATCTTAAAGGGACACATGGCAATCTTGATTTTGTGTAAAACTCGCGGCGTTTCGTTAGTTTCTCTACATCAGTTGCAATTGTTCAATCATAAATATTAATTATAAGAATATTATAAAGCAAATTGTTTTGGAATATAACTAACTGTTGATTATATATTTTTACCAATATTATATTCAAACCTATGGTAGAATAACAAAGAAAAGTTGAAACCTTAAAATTGTATTTAAACATAATTTATTATGCAAGCACGTTTAAAGTCAAAAACGAATACTGGATTAATAAATCAAGAGTACTGGATTAATAAATCAAGAGTACTGGATTAATAAATCAAGAGTACTGGATTAATAAATCAAGAGTACTGGATTAATAAATCAAGAGTACTGGATTAATAAATCAAGACGGTAATTGTAACGCTTGGTAAAAACTTCAAAATTGCCGCGTGTCCCTTTCAATAAATGTCGTTATTAATCGAACAGTTGGACTTTTTAGGATGACAATAGTTTTTTCCATGAAGTTTATATAAACTTTACCAACTTCCGTACACATTTAACATAACGTCTTTTATTAAAGTTGTGAGTGGTTCGGCATAGTTTACACAAACCATTCCAAACAAATAAATCGTATAATGCAGGTAAGATAAATGTAATACATTATTTCCACAAAACTATGATACAACGTACTAAAATCCGTTTTGGTTGGTTTAGTTTTGTTTCGTTTCTTCTTCTTGATGGTTCCCCCGCCTTTTGGTTTCCATAGAAGTCCTTTCGTCTTGCGAATGATATATTCGACCAAATCTTCCTTTGTATTACGTCTCGTGTCTTGAACGACATCATCGATGCATGACCCCAGTATCGACACGTATATCGACAGCACAAACATCAAGATTGAGATGACGTAAAGGATGAAAAACACCTTCGCCAGCACGGGCTGTGCTTTGTTGATTTCAATGTAACTTGTTTTACCAATCAACGTCAGAGACAGAGATACCATGCATCGGTATAAACTCATATACAATAGAAGTTCGGACCCAAATAGTAGACGGGCAAACACAGCAAAACCTATAAAAATGTACAAAAACGTGCAACCAAACCATAACAAATCCTTGCCACACCTGTTGAAGATTTCGACCACAGCGTTGATGTGCTTGGATGTGGCGAATATCTGTAAAATACGGAGAGTCGCCATAAAGGCAAGCGTTCCGAGAAATGTGATTAGAAGTTGGTCCCAGAAGACAATATGGCTGAAGTTCACAAATTGTTTGACGTCTTTTTGAAACAGTGAAATGGTTAAATATGTAAACGCAAGTCGCATGAAAAACATCGCAATCGCTGAGACGCCAACTGAAAAAAGTAAAAGCTCGAACACTTGCCAGAAATGTTTGAAGTAGTTTCTTCCTTGTTGGTAGATCCTGACGCAAATTTTAACAAGCAGGATAATTAAATATACAAGAAACATTATTTCACAGACGATAATAAAAAACCCTGTAGATCCTGAATGGTTATACACGCGCAGAGGATATATGGAATAGGACGAAAAGGCCCCGCCAGTTTGAGGAAACTCGACCACAAACACGTTGTAAATGAACATGTTTGTCGCGCCACAGAACAGTGTGAACTCGAATATCACCGCTCTTGTCTGCCTATCCAACCACAAGTTGTTGTATAGTTCGTCTTGTATCTTAATGGAGATGTCCCGATTGATATCAAATGTTGCAATATAGCCGCCTCCACCATAAGTGGTATACATTCCTGGCAGTGGAAGTCCCCAAATATCGAGTGCTAAAAAAAAGAAAGATTTCACCCATTAACACTAGGCAAATAGGCCTACGAACGTTTACCGCTTCTGTTGTGTCTATGTATCTCCTTTAATAAACATGCGTATGTTAGTAGGTACATTGAATTTAAAAAACAAAATTTCATATAACAGGGATATACAATAAATATAAATGTCAAGTAACACATTAATATTTATTACAATCATTACGCATATTTATTTAACTGTACAATATCATAAGTTATTAGGATTCTTGACAGGGGACATGGGCTCACATTCCTTGCCTGGAAATTATATTCACCCGAGCCGTTAGGCGAGGGGGAATATATATTTCCAGGCAGGGAATGTGAGCCCATGTTCCCTGTCAATAATCCTAATAACGAATTTGTCATACTTCAAAGTTGTAACCATTTATTTAAGAAAAAAACCCAGGCAAAACACGATTTCATTTTGATTGCGCCAATTTGCCAGAATCGTGCTTCTAACTAGACGTTGTTTACTTTCGTGACGTCATCGCTCTAACGTCTTTAAATTTGGCGGATTTTTTAAATAAAAAAAAGTATTTTGTCACTTTGTTAATGTTTATTATCTGTAAAGTTGCCAAAAAAATACACTTACGATTATTTCAGACTTTTACACACAGTGGAAAGCGCAGAAAAGCGATAGGAAGGAAACAATCGGCGGCTTCCAAAACGAATCGGCAACGTTATCGTCGCCATTTTGTTTTTGTGTATTGGAGTAATGGAGTACCTATGAGGAATTCGTCCTATGTTCACGTCTCGAGACGTAGACATGGGCTCATGTATACGGCGCATTGACCAATGAAATCCTGAGAATTTTCTTTGCAGTATGACAAAACATATTAACGCAATTAAACGCTATAGTTTTCATTTTAACAAGATCTTGGTAGAAATATGTTAAACATACTATAGTGATTAGATATGATTCGTCAAACGAACTCTCTTTTATGACTAACTTTATTTCATATTTTTAATATTACCAAACGTTTATGGACGTCATGCATCTATGCATATGATAAAATTAATATGTCATTCGTGTTTGTTTCAAATGAAAACACCATTTATGAAGCTCGTTGGATGATATTAATAGTTTACTCGCTAGAAAATATAAAACATATTGAACTCGCTTTGTATGTTGTCATATGAAACGAACACATACGTAGAAGAAATACTGAAAAGAGAATCCTTCTGAAGCAACGAACAAAAACAAGAAAGAAAAATAGCAGACTTGGTTTTATCGACATCATCGATGCATGACCCCAGTATCGACACGACAGCTTTTTTTTCCAAATAATGCAATTCATCCTAGATATTCTAAAACAAAATCTCTGCCAGTGTATATTAAACTGATCTGTATACTTTTAAATATTTATTTTTACCACCAAATATTATATATTTATTTGGTTAATATTTTTGTTTCTATAATAAAAGTACTAACAAGAAAAAGTGTGAGTATTGACAAAAGCAACATACTCAGCATTTCTTCAAAGTCACGTGATGTATACTAATGCATTCATACCTTTCGCAAAACATCTTCGAAATAAATTGACCAATCAGTGATACAAAACATGACACACCTCCTTATTTGGGTTGGGATATACTCAGTGTTCATCGTTCACACATGACTTTAGCTCTTTATAAAACTAATTTGTAGTGAGAATTAACTTAAAACGCCTTAATTGTTTGTGTGCAGTTATGTTTCTTCTTTGTTGCTATCTTATTTCAAAAAGGCTATGGGGACACATTTAATTTAAACTATGGTCAAAGATTTGTTTTTCATACAGATACTGAGGATAACGCCCAAGTAAACCACTTTGTTTTCACCTACTAAAGACTGCAAAGAGATGCCTGGATGTTAAAGTTATGAATATGGCAAAAAACATGATAAAATATATTTATGTTAAACCAAAAGTAGGAATGATACCTGATGTAAATTTCCAAGCTGGAAGGGAGTAGTTGAATATATCCTCTGTTTTAGGACAAGGCTCTTTTTTCCAACCGATGCAGTAATCCATCGTGTCCTCCTGAAGCAACTCGTACTCGCCATAACACCGGACGTTCCCCACATAAGGGATGTTACACAAACCTGATAGATGTTATGTAAGTTTACTATTACGGATCGAACAAGAAACGTGCCATACCACGGATATCACCAATACCGTAGAACAACAGAATAATAAACATATCGCCATTATATTTGGCGCCAAATACTGTTTTGACTCTAAGAACAACTGATTTCAAACAAATGATCGCGACGATGTTGGACAAACACATAGGTAATATCTGTACAAACAATGCAGTTGTAATTCTTTTTCTGATAACCGTGGTATACGTACATTCCAACATCTTTAATATCGTTCAAGTATTGCGTTAGCAAAGTCACAGACGATTTAAATTACATTAAATCGGCATTGACGTTAGTGTCCAATATATGCATTTAAATGGCCACCGAATAAAGGTCGATTGGTGACATTAATCTCGATGAGGTTATTTAGATCATATATAATGCCAACGAAAAAGCAAACTTGATAATCACATAATCAGCATACCCGCAGTGGTCCGAAGTTGCCGGAGACGAGGCGGTCCTAATCTAAAGTTGTTATATCCTGTTGTAAATAGTCTAGTCGACCAGTGTAGAGGACTACCATTGACGTCGTATTCCGGAAACAAGCTCGGAATCACAGTTTTGTTCATCCAGGTGAACAGTTGGCCAGGTTTTGTGATCTGCGTTAGCATACATAAGTTATCAAACAAATTGTCAAAGATATTTTATTTGAAGTACATATACTCATAATCAGTGAAAACGCACCACAAAACAAATCCTTTTACAAGTTTTAATTTGAGGCATTCTGGACAAAATATGATATAATCCATATAATGAGTCGACATTTAAATTTTTTTACTTGCATATCTGTATCTAGTGCATTCCATGTTATGAAATGCACGTGCTTTTACGGGTTTCTTCAGTTACATCGCACAAAGCAATCATTTTCGCGGAAACATTCATAGTATAATACTGTAAGAATTCAAACTATAAAAAGGCCAGTAAAACCAACTGGTTTTATTCCGGGAAAGATTAACGCAGCTTGAAATTTAGTGGAAGAGTTTTCTTTTTATGGTTATCCATAGTAAACTACAAGGTAAATTACTGCGTTACTGCTTGTCATAAATGCATACCAATAAATATGTAAGTCAAGTTAGGTATCAAATTAATATTTAAAGAAAAACAACAAAAAGATATTGGTTCGGCTGTTGAATTCCAAGGGATTTGCGAATAATCCAACAGCATAAACATATGTAGTTAATGGTGCGTTTTCATTGACCATTAGTATATTTGTAGATTCAAAGGTCCAGGAGGAATGCTGGCATTCACCGAACGCTGTCCCCTAAAAGCACGTATGATAAACACGAACTATATGGATTGTATACTTATTTGAAAGTAGCCTGCGTTCAAACAAATATTGATTGTGTTATCATAGCGTCAGCCCTTTATCTCTGCAGCGAATTCCAAGGGGTTCTTAATCAGACTGATACACCTATTTTGCTGTATTTAACCAAAATTTGTAGGTCCAACCAAAGAAAATATAATATCTTAAAGATACTATAGCTGTATATACGGCTAGTGGGTGTGTACCTAAAGCAAATGGGAGTGGTTTTATGCATGGTCTACTACCAAATTCAAACTTGCGAAACATGGTCGTAAGTCCATTTATAAAGAGAAAAACATATATTAGGACATCTTTTTCAATCCGTCGTTCGTTGTAGCAATATCGATATTAGAAATACACCATCTCTGTCTTTATCATCGGGAATAGTAGCTTTTATGTCATATCTAGTGTTGTAAGACTTTGGAAGTCAATATATGTTTGAATATATGCGCTTCCAATATCGATAGGTTAGGTTGTAGAACTATATTCTATAACAAGTTTATTTTAATAAAACAGAAGCTTGCCAGTATGATAATAATAGTTATATACATAGTAAATGAAATCAACTGAAAGTAAAAAACAAAACTGACTTTATGAAACTGGGGTTGTTTCCATGGTGTGACGATTTGATTGACTATTTCCTCACGGTGCCTGTAAGACCTGTCATCGCGGTTGCTGTAGCAGATACTGTAAATGATGAACATGAGAAACAAGTTCAGAAGAATGTCTCGGATCATTGTCTTCATCTGTTGTCCGCGGCGATGCTCTTCTGTAGCTTGGATAAGCTGCTCTTTACTGGGAGGTGCCAGAGTGTTGCGTGGAGAACCTGCGAAATTATTTAAACTGATGTATAAAATGCATGGTAAAGCGGACATTGTTACATCTTAGTTATGTTCTTCTGAAGTCAAAACATAAATCAAATTCACATTGTTTTTTACTTTCGCACGCTCCATATAATATATTTCCAAAGGTTTAAATACTCAATAATTGGAATATTGCAATGAAACATGGCAGACAGGATTTGTGGACATTTTTAATTAATTTACAGCGTATAAACTCTCATATTGATATTAGTTTTTTGTTTTATAATCAAAGTAGTTCGTCAATCAGTTATACATTGGATGCGCTTATTAGAAAAGCCAAAACATTATTTCTTTTTAAAAATATCGATTGTTCTAAATAATGAATATTATATATGTTCTAAAGAATGAATATCATATGGGATTTCTTAAATTTGCTGGATTCCATTACACTCTAAAACAACAGTTTCATCATTTATTAATATTAAAACACGTCCTCTAAAATTGAAACAAAAAAGGTCTAACTAGGCAAGTAATGAAGTTGGGGAAGCACACATAATATTTATAAGAAAGAATGTACTTGGTTACAAATGCCATACAAACTCATGAACATATAAGATACGTACTCTGGTTTGCGGGATAGTCATCTTTGATTGATCTTAATAGGTGAGCGATATAGCCAAAACCATCTACAATATCATACCACGAAAGTAAACAACCTGTGTACAATATACGTAAACTTTACTTAAGAAAAAAAAGAAACGCAACGTTTTTAAGAACAGTATATATGTAGTTTTGTTTGTACAATATATTGTTTATGTACTAGTGACTGAAAATCGCCACCGATACATCCACCATACTTTCTAATGAAACTTAATACTGTGTACTGATATATATATTGTTTTGTTAATTCCGAGTAAAGATATTTAATTATAAACAAAACGTTGAGCGTCTGTTTTCCTTAAGTAATATATATACTATAAACAAATCAATCGTAATGAATGTACAAATGAGATAAGGCTGCACCATCGGTTTATTTTGTGCGACATATTGCGTTTAAAAATGTATTACAATTTAAAGGTTATGTTAATATAGATGTTGTGTCATATGCAAGCATTTATAAGCATGCGAATATGGTTAAGAAAGATGCACTAACCTTTTATGTTTGTTATATCTCACACTTAATATTATAACACATGTTATGGTCTAAATGAATGTTTTTGGGTGGCTACGTTCTGCGAATGTTCCTGTTAGAATTTTGCATATAAAAATAATGAAAATTAGTATATAGGAAAAACGATTTAATTAATTTTTCTATTATAACGTTTCCTTCAAAAAAAGAAAAATGTGTTCTTTTATTTTTTATTGTTTATGGATTGTTTTTTCAACATTCAAAAAGTGCCTTACCTTCTTTTATCCCAGCTACCCGTCTTTTGTAGTTTTCCACCAAGGCTTGCAAATCGATATTAATTCTTCCTTTTTCTTCCGGAAAACTAACGCCAATATGAAAGTAATTGTCAATACCTGTGACAAAAATTAAACAGAGTACATCAGGATTTTTGCTAGAAAAACCTAAAATTTTAAAAATATTCCAATTGTTAATGAAAGATGAAAATGTCATGTCAATCAAACTATGGTGTAATCACCGTACTGATCAGGTCTACAATTACGTTCTCTGAGGTGTCTGTCTCGATTTTATCAAATGAACACAGACAGTTGAGGACATATTCAAACACAAAGGAGATATTTAATTTATTTCATTTTTTTCACAAATATTACGACTTCTGATCACTGACCCAAATTTAAACATGAAAGTGAAAATTTGCCTAGATATGAATAATAGTTATAGAGTTTCATTCCATTTTTGTTGCAATCCAAGGAACATAGATACAATAGTCATATTCTGTAGTAGTTACATAACCATAATACGCGTTTAAAAAGAAAACAGTCAGTACATGGATAGCACCATAAACACGATAGTTGACAAAAGGGTCACCACATTGGAACAGACTGTCGGCAACATGACCGCTTTATGGTTAGATTAGGTTCCAGGGTGTACCAAACCTCACTGTTACCCTATTGTCGTCCTAATAACACGGGTCCGTGTAAAGAAAGAAACCACAACCAGGTCAATATGGGGAATTAATGTCATTTACTACATGGTTGACATTGCTCGTGCCTAAAATACGTATTAGGTTGAACAATTCACTTGACCATATCGATTTTGGAATTTGTTTCAAAGATGGATGACGACAGTCCTTAAGCCAAGTGTCTTGAAGAAGAACACACCAAATTTATACCAAGGATGCGTGCAAAACGATAACATTCTTACTATTATGGGATCTACAAACAGGATAGACTCCACTAGTGACATGGAAATTGTTGTTAACCATTCTTCGGATTTCTGTTTCCCCCATTCTATACTGAACAGTAGTATGAAGAACGCAGGAACAACTGTACCCACACTTACAAGAAACCATGCCAACAGGGGAACTCTGAATACAATATATTCAATAACAATAAACACAACATTTATTTCACTGTAACAAAACGACTTTTATACAGAATAACACCAAATCAATGTAAAACAGCGTATCGGTCTAAATTTGCGAATTGTACATCTTAGAAATAGACATGTAAACACTCAATATAACAGATGGAAGTTATCGATATGTACAAATGCCAGATATCATTTCACAAAGTAATAAAACAATTATTTATGAAGTACATCGAAACACCTTACATTAATGCATTTAAACCGATTGTATTGACTCAAAACTTACTCTTCCCGGATGTGACATCACATGTCCAGGGAACTGTAAGGTTTGCATGCATACAATCGATCAGCAAAAGAACATGTTAGTACAATATTACACCAACAAATATGATTTCCAACGAAACACTTAACATACAGAAACAGAAATAAAGAAACACAGATACTATCACATGTGCATATCAGGCAATGTCGAAACTCAGAAGTAAACATATAAGGTGCACATAAATGAGAAAAATGGCCCTATAGAAATCATAGCACTCAAACGCAATGACACCATAGGTCCTCACTGCACCACACACAAAGAGCAAATTAAATGTACAATGAAAAAGACAATAAGCAACACAAGTGCTGAAGACATGGTTACCGACTTGGAACGGTCAGTAGGTAATATGACCTACTGCTTATCTTAAATCGATTTTATATTTACACGACGTCGCTATTATCCTGTCGTCAGCTCAAATTGACAAGACGGTGTAAATAAAAGTAAACCTATCAAAGGAAAATCTCAAAAAAAATGTCCAGTTAATCTAGAGAAATTGGGAAACGATACACGTATATGTTATTAAAAAATATACAAACACATATATAATTAGAAACACTTCAGGATGTATCCAGAATTGCACTGAACAACCATAGCAATTGCAGTCAAAGAATAAATATAACTAGAAAAACACAGCAGAATGAAAAAAGGCATTTACAACGAATAGAATATGGCTGTTTTACCTTTGTTTTAAGCAAACCATGTATTGATTCACTGAGCTACTGCCATCAATTAAGCAGTTCTTTAATTCTGTTTCGTATGTTTTGTGTTGCTCCTTGTGGCGGCTTCTACACGCACAAACACAACACGAACAACAGGTTTCTTCTTCTTCCCGTTTGTTTAAATTGACAAATGTTGGTTCGGTTCGTTTAAATAAGAAAACTATCAGCATGATGGGCGGGGTGCTGATAGCAGAACAGACAATGGATACGTATATCTGAAGAGATAATGATATAATTAATACAAGATGAACAGTAATCGTGATTCGCTTAAAGCCTCCTTTTTAACTAATGCCATTGAAAAATTCAAATCCAAAAGGAAACAAGGGTGCAGGTAATATTATAATAAATACTGATAAAGGTGATCCTTTGAGAGCAACAAACACAATTAAGAGAATAAAGCAGCAGACTCGGTTTTAGTGAGTCTGTTCATGAGAAGTAATGAAAGAAGCAACACTTCTTACGCCCCCTAGCACCGGCTTAAGCGGTATTCTGCTTCAAAGCCACATAAATTGGGCTCGTTGGTCCCAAGGAACCAGTAAAAATAACACTACTGATTTATAGATGTTTTAGAGAAACTAACCACCAAATAACGGCAAACCCGTTTATCAAAACAATATCCAGGTGTTCAGGTAATATAATAATGTATATGTGCCGATTAAAAGTATAAGATTTATCACGGGTTCTTAAAATACTCGTGATTAATTATGCGTAAAATTAATCATGAGTTTGTAACTCTCAATTCTACGCTGCAGTTTTGGGGTGTTGCCTCGTTGGTCAAAGCCGTTTATATTGTGTCTATAGATTTTGGATTCTCAAAATATGTAATGTATATGTATACTGAGGGAAAAAAGTTTAGCAAGTTTTTGTTGCACCCTGGAAATAATACATTTTGGTTGTAAAATCAAGAAGCTTCTGCCATAGACACACTATTTTATTAAACACACATCAATAACAGACGAACATCTTAATGACGTAACGAATAAATGAACGTAGGGGTCAAGCCCGTAAAGTCCCAAAATGTCAGTCTATCTTGTAAACAGTATTATTTCATCTAAAAAACTTGCTAAACTTTTTTTCCGTCATCAGTCGGTTTAGAAACGGTGTACATCTGTTGTAAAATTTGGCTGTTGTTGGCCGGATATCAACTTTAAAAGGTTGTGTTTATGTAACGTTACCTAATATATATACGCAGAAGCATACTCGTGCTGGGTATATTAATATATTACGCCAATTATAACTTAAGGATTAAAGGGCACCTTACTTGCCTCAGACTGAACCTAAAAGGCCCTACTTTGATTAGTGGTGTGCTCTCATAGTTGTCATCAGGATTAAAATACATAGCGTTGGCAATCATGGTCAGCAAAACGTACACTAAAACACAAGAAGCTCGCTGTACCCTTGTAAACGGACTCGTCTTAGGTCGGTATGCTACGGACACCCACATGTGACTCTCTGACAGTTGATCTCGAATTCGGTGGAAAAATCTGGTCTCAAACTGCAGTGGCGTTCTGTCGCTCGTGGATGGTATCCTAGCGTCTAATGAAGTGTCTAAGAATAGCCACCGTTCCACGACAAACTTGTATCTAACAATAGAGCAGTACAAATGTGTAAATCGTTTATCTGTCAGAATACCTGGTGTACAATAACTTCCAGACATTGGACGTTAGAGTATGACAGATGAAATGGACATGCTAGAAAACACATTATGGTCTTATCGCGTTGGTTGTTTAAACACCTCGGTGACTTATGCTAATCTAATCACATCAAATCGTCCATACCTATGTATAACCTAGCGAGGTTCAAAAACATTTTATCAGGCAACAGACAATACATAAGTCTGTTTCTAGTGACATTGCTGAATAATATTTAGCCTAAGTTCTAACACCTTTAATCAAGCAATAGCGCAATGAGCTTGTTTTTCGCGGTGGTGTAAAATACATACATATTAAATGGGTTCAAACAACTTTCTTGAATCTATATTGTAATCAAATGTCTGTTTCTAGATACAGGGCAATTTAATTGGGTCTATCGATAGTGGAAAACACTTGACGTATTAAAAGCAATGAACGTGCAATACAAATGGAAGAGATTTCATGTTAAGTCGTTTACTAGATGCTCAGGAAAATGTCATCGATACCTTTAAAGAAAATTCTAGGTATGTGGATGAAACATTGAAAATCGAGAACCCTTTCTTTGTTACTGTGATTAATAATAATTAATAATGACTCATTTCAACTCAACCAACTAGTTTTTCTGATACTGTCGCTTCTTTTCTCAATGTTCATCTCTCGATTGAAAATGGAGAAATAATAAGCAAACTCTATGACAAGAAAGATGATTTTAATTGTGACATTGTTAATTATCCTACTCAAACGCGGATGATCCCGGAGCAACTTCTTACGGGGTATATGATTCTCCACTTATTCGTGTTTTTAGAGATTGTAGTCCAGTTGAGGACTCAGTTATGTTTAACCTTTATACAACTCAAATATACTCCATCGAGGCAACCGTTACCAAAACATTCGAAAGACATGGGTTCACTTTTATTATCGTAACCCTGATCTACTTTTAAAATATAAAAGTAATTTAAGAAAACTTCTGTGATAAGGACTGTCACAACCTGACTTCTATGGTGGCATGATTTTCAAAATTCGTATGAGCCTTGATCATGATCACTTTCATACAATCATTTTGAATTTGTTAAACAAGTTTATCAAAATAGTTTATGACCCTAACATTTTGCAACGCACAGCATGTTTAGTGGTTGACCCATTTAAAGTTTTCCACTACGCTTTTCGCTTTGATTGTGAGATGACCCGATATATTGTGTACCCTATGTTGACGTCGTACAGAAATCTTGAAAGTGATAGTAACATTTAATGTTTGTCTTTAATCTTGTATTATCTAGTCTTGTCGAGTTTATTGTCGTGTTGCTCTGGCTTCTGCCAATTCATCGAATACTTGCTTTGTGGCTTTTTAGGTATTTTCTATTTATATATTCATAATCATCTTGATGTGTTATATTTACATTAATAAGTCAATTGCAAATTGTGGTATGTAACATCTTTAAGAGATTGCGGGAACCAGGTAAAAATAATCTTGTATTTTACATGAAAATTCTGGTTTGATAGTAACAAGTACCATCTTTAAGAGATTGCATAAACTATTTCTAAACATTGTGTAAAATAAGTAATGGCCAGTTAGTTAACACAAAGATTACAAAACCAGGTAAAAACACGTATTGTACATGAAAATTCTGGTTTTGATATTATTATAAACAGATTTAGATGAAACTGAATACATATCTGAAAATAACGTTATTTTGGAAAAACAACAACAACAACACTCATCGCAAACCGTAATAACCAAACCAAGTTATTTAAAAAATAACTTAAACAAGTTACTCTCCTGACTGTTTAAGGGTGCCTAGTTTGTTAGAGGATATAGCCTCGCGGGGATGTCTTTATTAACACTGTTCCTTTTAATCAATAGGGTAGGAGTGAGGGCTGTTGTATCCTCCAACCTGGTTTTATAATTACTATCCTATTACGGACGTAATATATTTTTTATCTTTGGTTTAACACAGTTCTTTCAATATTTACGCATATCTAGTATCGTTTTGCATATCCCCATCTTACACGATAAAGGAACATATACATATGTGTATAGGTTCTTTCCGATTAGCCTAAACACTTAAACAGATATAAAGCTACGTTCAAAATTTGACTGAAAGCATCAAAGTAAAGATAGGGGGAACATTTTGCCAAAATAGGTAGACTTTGCATAGAAATAAAGTTCGGATCACAGTTCTATCTAAATAACAAGTGAACATATATTCCATTACTCTTTAACTTTTACATCATCCAATAAAATTGCAATTTTCTTAATAAACAGACCCTAAACCAGATTTGAGACTTCTTTGTTAATTAGTCAGCATCTTTCGGAGTTCTTCGGAACTATAGTTTGGATCATGCTTCAAAGCGTGGTTGGGATTGAAGTTATTTAGTTTGTTATCAACGTTTTGTACGCGTTTTATATCACATTTAGACATGCACTGAATATGTATCATGTTCCTTCTTAATTAACGTACGTCGTGCTAAAACAAATATTTGACCAGATCCATAGTAAACTAAAGCATTTATCTTTAACTGACCCAGAACTGACGACTACAATCGATGACAATGACCAAACAACAAGCTTTTAAATAGTTGATTTCTTTTGGACTGAATGTTATTTTTCCACTGCAAACCTCACCTGCTCCTCCTCAACCCTTGTCCCACAATTTGACGGCGATAGTAAACAGGTCATCTGAAGATGGCGGAAACACACAAAAAAAACAACAGCAAAAAGTAAAACACAAAACAAAACACTTACGTCGTATTTCGACCAATGTCGTGAACATCAACATGGTCAAGGTACCAGGAATCCAAGTCTCCGTCCTTCGAGTTATCAATCCACAAGTAGAGGTACAATAATGTCCCTAAGTCTTGTTTTGTTGACATTAGGAATGAAAGTATACTTCCAGTGCTGAAGTTCTAAACACACATAATATTATACAATTATTAACTTTGATGACTCTTTTGACGAGAACAAAACATTTTTTGAATGTCTTTTATGTGTAAGTAAACAAATTTACTGTGACTGAACAGAATCTTGTCGTTTAGGGTATTTACACTATAAAGGAAACTAACCCGACAAATAACGGCAACATTACACTACACAACCGTTTATCAAAAGTCTATTTAGGTGTTCAGTTCATATAATAATGTATATGTGCGCATTAAAAGCATAGGTTTATTGACGGGCTCTTAAAATGCACGTGATTGAATATTCGTAAAATGAGTTATGTGTAGGCTACTCTTAACTCGACGCTCCAGTTTTGGGGTTTGGGTTAGGCGCCTAAAGCCATTTATATTGTGTCTATAGAGTTTCGATTCTCAAAATGTAAAAGTAGATATATAAATCGAACAGGAAAAGTAGCATTCAAGGACGACCGTCAAGTACAAAAGCACAAAGAAACGAAGAAAAGCTGTATATGTTCTAGGGTGCACCAAACCGCACTCTTACCCTATTGTCATTCCAATAAATGGGACTGTGTAAATAAAGATATCCCCGCCAGGTTATAATTTCTAACAAACAAGGCAGCATTAACAGGCAATATAAGTAATACACATAAATTATCATGTATAATATAAAAAACAGAAGCCTAGAAAGCCACAAAGTACTCAGTGACTTGGCAGAAGCCAGAGCCACAAGGGAACAAACTGTTAAAGGTACGACAAGACAATATTAAAGACAAACATCAAAAGCTACCATCCTATAAGGATTTAGGTAAACGTCATCATAGGGTTCACAATCTGTCCGGAGATCGAACAATCAAAGAGGAAAGCATAGTGGCGAACTGTAAATGGGTCAACCACTAAACATGACAAAATTATAGGGTCATAATCTCTTTTGAAAGTTATATACACATCTCATCGTCGGAAGGTTTAGAAACGTTGTAAAAATTGGCTGTTGTCGGCTTGCTAGTTACTTTAAATAAATGTTATAAAAACATTAATAACATGGTATTTTCTTAAACTAGTAAATGACTAAAAAATACAATTAAATCTACAAAATCTTACATCTCGAACTCCGTCAAACATTTCCCGGGCACGTGTTTCACCTTCATCTCCAGTGAGATTGAAAAATACATGTGACCTTGTACCCGCTCCTTGTCGCATGCCAGTGTACACTTTGATAAGAAAGAAGTACTCGTCGTCCAAACCATTGTCACGTAAAGGTGTAATTCCCCACTAAATTTAGATATTGATACATATTTTTTACAATTTCTAAAAAAAAATCTTTATTTCTCAAGTGCCACACACTATAATGATTAATATGTACATCAACTCTGATGCAATGTTTCAAATGTAATTAAAACGTGTAGAAAATGGGGCTGATATAAAATAAAAGTTTGGCGGTAAATAATTATGTAAAGTAAAACTAAGAGACAACAATTGTATGAAGACAACATTATTGTTTTAACGTGAAATACAAAGTAATGTAAACCTTACACACGTTTTACACATTGATTTATCTTATTCGAACTACATATTTGCAGAGCTACATATGTTACACACACTATATGTCTACACATCTGTAAAAACGATTAGCATTAGCGCTATGTGCACGTGGACATTCCTAATATGGTATTCTGACACAACCTGTGCAGTATTTCATATACACAAAGAAGAGAGACAGCTGTATGTTATTCTACGATAAAATACAGCTGTTCCATTCATTCCCCGCGTATATTTCATCCGTTGGAAGCGCCAAGTTACATGACGTCAGCGCCAAGTCACCTGGTAAATATACGTCACGAAGACAACCTCAACAGTAATTTTAATGAAATGTTAATTACAACAAACTTGCCATGCTCCCAAACCTTGCACGACCCCAGATATAAACCGATCATATGCATCAGTACATATAGCATTAATAAGCATCTTGAACAAGCTGAGAATGTTTGACGTCAAACAGCGCAAGCTATATGACGTAAGCAATGACGTAATTGTTTGTCACGTGACTACTAGTGTATTTAAACATATTGTACCGCGCAGAAATTTGCATACAGGGGCGCCCAATGGAACAGCCTGTAAACATAGCAGCCTGATTACCATGACCTCCGAGATAATATATAGTGCCCCCACAATAGCGTTAACAATGTGTTAGAATCGAAATAATAAATACGTACCTGTATTTTATCGGTGAATAAAATACAGTTAGTCGTTCGGATGCGTGTAATTAAATCACTCGTGCTAACGCAATCGTGATTTAATTACTACACATCCGAACTCCTAACTGTATTTTATTCACCGATAAAACACAGGTACGTATTTATTATTTCTTAAGTATATGTTAAATTGGACGTGTTTATGTTTCCCTAAGAGTTAGTCACCTTTAGTTGATCTAGTCGATCCAATCGAATGACGAAAATGAAGACGACAAAGTAGGCCATAAATGTACACCCTAGAGCCCCCATAACAGCCGCTTGATTCAGGGGAGAGAACTTCAAGAACACTGTAGAAAAATCGATAGTGTTTGGTGCGGCGTAGAACGTATTACCAAAAATGAGTTCTGTCAGGTTTTTACAGAAGCAGACTACCCTGTCCAGTTCGGGCGACCACTCTAGCTGTAAATAATATGGATAAAATCTTCGTAATATCAGTGCGTACATTCATTTTATGTGCAGGTAATTTGTTGTTTAAGAGTTTATAACTTACTTGATAGTATTGCAAAATAAATATATTGACGACTGTTTTGAACAAATAGAAGTAAAAATGTTTTTGAATTTTTTTTTGACACGTTATCTCAAGTCATGTAAATAGTTCGAGATAATGTGCCTAATTTATTTATTTTCTTACCCAAATCATGTTGGATAATAACGTAATATAATGTATATTGCATTTTTGTAAATACATATGTGAAAACTTACCTGACAAGTCCTTAATTAAACTCATTTAATTTGAAATTGTGTATTCTTATAACGTGACGTAATACCTCACACGCCCATACGTTATTATTGTTCATTGTCTTTCGTTATTACTGCAGCCTGTGATTTGTGCGGATTATTTGTTGATTAGGAGTTTATAACTTACTTCAAACCCCATTCATTACTTGAATAAAATAATGTCTAAATTACAAATTATAACTGCTTAACATACGTCACATTTGTCGGTATGCCACTTTCTTTTCGCTTCTTCCCAGGTCAAACATCCAACAGTGATCAATGTGAAATGATACTTAATGTTCTGCACTGTAACATAATGGTAATACAATCAGATACTATCCAAACGCTCATGTTTACACACTTATATACTAGTCAAAATTCCCATCTAAGAATATGTCAATAATATTCCCATTGTGTATTTCACGCTTGATTAGAGATATGGTCAAACTGCAAAATAGCGAGTGTAAATCGTCTGCTCTGATTGCATGAACATATTTAGAGCTTTCAAGTGGATGTGTTTTCTTAGAAATAAGTTGTAACACTTATACAACTGGGTATACAAGATTTTGTTAGTACTTCGAATTAGTGCAGCTTTCGATGTTCCTAAATCTAAAACATAAAGCCAACATTATTTTGACGTCATGTTTTACTAGCATTACCACTACAAAGGCGTTTGCAGAAGAATATTTTGAAATATTTAATGTTAACGCTGCATTACCAATTTTAAGAAGATTAAGTCTTTAAGCGGACTTCGATTCATGTTATGTGTTTTATCAGCACATTTCATTTAGCTTAAGCCGGTGCTAGGTGGCGTGAGAGATGTTGTATCTCATAATTACCTCTCATGAACAGACTCAATAAAACAGAATCTGCTACTTTTCTCTCTTGTTTGTGTTTGTTGCTTCACCTTTTTAGTATTTATTCATATAAAGGGAGGGTAACTCTCAAAAGATGTATCAATTAAAACAAAAAATAAATGTTTTACAAACTATTGGGTCAAGACAAAATACTTATCACACAACTATTCTAAAATATATTTAAAATAATAAAATTAGTTCATATACAGGAGTTAGTAATTCGAAATTGTCTTTTGAAAACATTAACACTGAGATGCTAAAACATATTGTATTCATTTTCATATAAGCAAAACTCACAATGTAAACATTTAAATGCTTAAGAAATGTCACAGATAGATAAACAATGTTATATAAACCAAAAATGGAACTTTATATTAGTGAAAATGTATTTTATTGCAAAACGAAACGAGAACTAATTACTTAAATGTGGGTGAATTTTCTAAGCAGCTATTTGGGCAAAGTCTACAAAAGAATGCATTAAACAAAAGTACGTTTTGGTGAATCGACTGAGTATCAATAAAGAAATATGCGTTCTATGAACAGAGCGGTCAGTGCGCATTTTCATTTTACAATTTTAACCTACCTTAAATGTCACATAACATGACAATTAATTAACGTAATTGTTACTTGTAAGTGAGAAAATGTTGATTCTTACGGTTGGCAAAAGGGATACAGTACTAGTTCTACCCCGGAAAAATAGGGTGGCCTTCTACTACCACAAAATTCGACCGTAACATATGGCCTAAATGTGCTAAAATGACGTAAATCAGCATTCAAACAAACAATAACACGATTGCAATTTGAATGCTAAAGCTGATTTTCTTGCGGAATCCAATTTACAAGGCGATTATTCACTTTTTGTGGTACCATACCTTAATTTGGTAGCACTACATGAATATATAGACATCCAAAAACTCCTAAATGCAATTCCTGTACTGAAATTGTGCTTATAAGTCAAGTTTTAATGAAGGGCAGTACATTTTGCCTACAGTTCTCTTTGACATCTCATTTTAGCGGGTAAGGGCAAAACTTTTGTGGTGTCATACCTATAAAACCAGTTATTTGCAAATAATAATGCTGAATTAGATTTAATAGTTTATTTGCGTCTCATTGTTTACAGTCAAATATGCATACACATATATTTTATTTCATACATAAAACATGAATTGTAAACACCATTCTAAAAGAATTATAGGAAACGATTTAATAATTAAAAAAAAAAATCCCTGAAATTTTACTGAAGTTCCACAAACATATTTACTGATTTTATGATATCTAAGTAAAATATCGATTTATAAAACTGAAAATGAAAACAAACAAAGGTATATGTAAACAATAAATGACCCACCTTCACCAGGTACGTGTATTCCAAGGGACATCAACCCTGTCTGATTTTCCATTCTGGTCGGATGTATGCATGTTTTCCACTCCGTTTCTCGATTCACAGTTACCACAAAATTGTAGTCAATACTGGTAGGGGGCTTCTCAAAATGTATGTACACATCGTACTCTGTGACCTTGGAAAGATCATCAGGTCTGACAATGAAACACACGTAATCGGCCTTTGATTGGTAGATAAACTTATGCAGTGAAAATTGGGATGCATCCTCCGGGTCGATAAGGGGCGTGATCAGTTGTGCGTCCGGTGTTTTCACAGTCTGGGACAAAGTTATGTAGTTGGGGCTCACATGCACGTCAGAAGCCATTACGTCAATGTGGAGAATATTTGACGTCATGAAACTCGACGTCTTGTCATCATCATACATGAACACGTTTTCTTTGAATTCCAATGCCTAAAAACATAAAAAACTGTTAATGCTTTGTGAAACTATTTTAATTCTTGCCGACATCATCTATACGATCTACAAAGTGTCAACCCTCCGCCTATACGAAAACATGTAAAATTGTTTAGATACAGATCTAAACAGTGCATATTTTGGAATTAATCTAATTTATAAGATAATAGTATCAGTGTGTGGGCAAACATTTATGACATATCATGGAGACAAAATAAAAAATGCAACTCACTGATACTGAGGTGCTCATCAGATATATGGAGACAAAATGAAAAATACAACTCACTGATACTGAGGTGCTCATCAGATATATGGAGACAAAATGAAAAATACAACTCACTGATACTGAGATGCTCATCAGATATATGGAGACAAAATGAAAAATACAACTCACTGATACTGAGGTGCTCATCAGATATATGGAGACAAAATGAAAAATACAACTCAC
This sequence comes from Cyrtodaria siliqua, assembly GCA_037043455.1. NCBI lineage: Eukaryota > Metazoa > Mollusca > Bivalvia > Adapedonta > Hiatellidae > Cyrtodaria > Cyrtodaria siliqua. The sequence continues at coordinate 159,279 of JAWPHD010001293.1, forward strand.
TGATACTGAGGTGCTCATCAGATATATGGAGACACAATGAAAAATACAACTCACTGATACTGAGATGCTCATCAGATATATGGAGACAAAATGAAAAATACAACTCACTGATACTGAGATGCTCATCAGATATATGGAGACAAAATGAAAAATACAACTCACTGATACTGAGGTGCTCATCAGATATATGGAGACAAAATGAAAAATACAACTCACTGATACTGAGGTGCTCATCAGATATATGGAGACACAATGAAAAATACAACTCACTGATACTGAGATGCTCATCAGATATATGGAGACAAAATGAAAAATACAACTCACTGATACTGAGATGCTCATCAGATATATGGAGACAAAATGAAAATGCAACTCACTGATACTGAGGTGCTCATCAGATACATGGAGACAAAATGAAAAACACAACTCACTGCTACTGAGGTGCTCATCAGATACATGGAGACAAAATGAAAAATACAACTCACTGCTACTGAGGTGCTCATCAGATACATGGAGACAAAATGAAAATGCAACTCACTGATACTGAGATGTTCATCTGTGTACTGTCATTACCAAGCAACGCCTCGAGAGAATCATTAAACAAGAAAGACGAGTGCTGTGTCGGTATGTAGTCCTTCTGTATGTTCTCTACAGTGTTCTTCATCACAAGTTGCCCCGTCCTTGTACTGTTTTGGTTGCTGCACGTTGCACATATTTTAAGTTTATTGTGTACCTCTTTAGCCAACGTAAGTGCCATTTTGGAGGCTGCCACAGCCTGAAGTAGATTATTGTTAACATTAGCAGAATATCAAATGCGAGTAGATCTCAGTTTCTGTAATTAAAAAGTGCATACTTAAAGTTCATCGTCTAGCTGGATTAACATATCACTGTCACGTTCTGCTGCGGCCTGTTTCTGTAAACTAACAGACAACGTATATTTTGAAAGTACAAATTTGAGACATCACAAGCACAAAAGTGTTTAATATAGGGGTATATACTTGCAAAGGTCAGTAACACTATGGGCCGTATGAGTTTCGTAATAACATATTATCAAATACAAGCAGATGTTATGTATGATACTCATAACTGTATGTCGTTTTGTCTATATCCGTACATGTTTGTTTGGTCACTCTTTGTTGATTATTCAGTTTGTATTGAGTTTAATCAAATAACTACCCGATCTAATTAAATATGTACTCAGTACTCGTTCTGCCAATATGTTGCTTTAAACAGAAATATCCACTAATATACTGAAAAGAAAACGAAACGCATAATGGGTATTTCCGCTATATATAGGGAGAAATATTTGTGAACTACCAGGACAGACAACCTTCGGACGAACTACGGCAGGGCGCCTAGCAGTTGTTTGCCCCTAACCGTTCCAAGACGGTAACCCAATTGTCAACCACTTTTGTGTTTGTGACGTCTGTGTTTGTGAGTGTGTGTTTACTGTGTTCTGTGAAAGCTGCTTTTCCTGTTCGACAGTTATACTTATTTTTAAATTCAACAGTTTAACTGAATGTTAAGTCAAAAAGAAGATAATTCAGGTAAAATAAAAATCAGAGTTATGGTGCTTGTTATATAACGTTGTGTAAGGACGAACTACGGCAGGGCGCCTAGCTATGACGAGATACACAGAAATCAAGCATAAGAATTCACTCCTTAAAAAACGTAGCTGCAACACATGTTGATGAACTGTATCTCTACATCATAACGCACTCGTCTGGAGGCACAATTGACATATAGACGCATACATACATACAATTATAGCTCATATGAGTGGGCCACATTTAAGCGTTCAACCACACACAGCTATATTGAGACAGTGACAATGAAAGGTGCCGGATCTTGGGGATACTGTGAATTCAGTAAATATAATAAAGGGAGAGAATTTGAACTCACTACGGCAACTTTCGAAATTGGGATCTCGTAAGAGATTCACGTTCACAAGGCAGAAATATATATAGGGAGAAATATTTGTGAACTACCAAGGACAGACAACCTTCGGACGAACTACGGCAGGGCGCCTAGCTATGACGAGATACACAGAAATCAAGCGTATGAATTCACTCCTTAAAAAAGGTAGCTGCAACACACGTTGATGAACTGTATCTCTACATCACCACACACTCGTCTGGAGGCACAATTAACATATAGACGCATACATACATACAATTATAGCTCATATATAAATAAACACACCAATGGTTACTCTTTCAAAGTTTCATTCTCGACAGAAATCGCAGTTAGCTCAAGCAGGTGAGAAAACTTAGGCTTTAAACATTGCAATCTCTTAACATTAAACACAATACTGAAATGCTTGACTTTTTCAAGCGAAACATCAACATTTAGGAATTGTGTGTAACAAAGTATACTTTAATCAAAGTCTACTACATGACATAGTTGTCCTTTCTGTAATTAGTTGTAGCCCCTTTTTGTACAAAGCGCGTTGAGAAATATCTGGAATATTACGTGGAATTGGGTGTGTATAATAGTGTAGTACAGGCATTGGTTTGATTATGCGTTTCTCCTTTTCCTTTCAGTATATATCTCCATATGAACAACGATAGTGTAACGACTTTGTCAAAAAACGAAATGTTAAAATAACTTTGGATATAGATAAACATGTAAACAAGAGCCCATTGTTTTGCCATTGACCTTTTCTCCAAAGCGGTAGCCCTATTGTCTACCCTATTATGTTTAGGATGTCATATATTGCCTTTTATTCATCGTTATAATTATTGTTTGTTTCTATGCGTGGTTTTGGTTGACTGTGGTCCTTGAATGCTACATTTCCTTTTCGACTTTTATATCTACATTTAACAGAATGCCGGTTGCAACTTGACTCATTTACAAATAAAAACAGTAGCTGAATTCAGCTAAAATAAAACACGGTCTGTTCAGGAATGTAAATAACTCGGCCCATCTTGGTATTGAAATAATCTTCATTATTAGAGTAATTAGACACAGGGTAAATTTTGTAAAACAAACCCTACTAAAATAATAAATATTACCAATGATCACGACCGCGTGTGTTTGAGTGTGGGTTGCACTGAACACCCACAGTTAAACACCAATCCGTATTTATATAATGCTTAAAATGCAGTATTGATTTGTTTATTCAATGAAATTTTACTTTAAAATCTAAATTGAGATTCCCGTGCAATGATAGGGTTGCCTGTTGCGGATTAGTGGTAGAATTCATTACAATTCAGATTAAATATGTTTATGCCATGCTTATTAAATGTGTTGATCCTCGGGATTCCTCTTCGATATTGTTATGACAAGAAAACCCAATAGTGGTGCAAAACATCTGAGACGAAAAGGGGGATACTGTGAATTCAGTAAATATAATAAAGGGAGAGAATTTGAACTCACTACGGCAACTTTCGAAATTGGGATCTCGTAAGAGATTCACGTTCACAAGGCAGAAATATATATAGGGAGAAATATTTGTGAACTACCAAGGACAGACAACCTTCGGACGAACTACGGCAGGGCGCCTAGCTATGACGAGATACACAGAAATCAAGCCTAACATTTGTCGCATAAATCTAAGATAAAAGGGGGATAATTTTGGTAAAGGCATGTCAGAGCTATGGTGCTTGTAATTCAGACGATGAACACGTGTGCCAAGTTTTGAAGTTTCTGTCAATTGTGTTGTGGAATATAACTGTATATTAGACGTTCTAAGCAAACATCGACGTGGTATACGGGGATAATTCTTGTAAAATGTATTACAGAGTTATGCTTGCCACATAGTGTTGTGCTATAATGGTAAACATGGGTGCCAAGCTTCACATCTTTCTGACAATTGTTTTATATAGGGCCGCGGGGTGTTCGTGGCCGTGTGGTCATAATCTTTGACTTGAAATCACTTGTCCCTCACCGATGTGGGTTCGATCCCACATGAGCCTAGGAATTGTTATGTGAGGAAGCCATCCAGCTGGTTTGCGGAACGTCGGTGGTTCTACCCAAGTTCCTGCCCGTGCACGAAAATTGCCCGGAGGGCCACCTTGGGACGTCCTCCACCAATGAAAGATGTCGCCATATGACCTTAGCTGTTGGTGCGACTATAAAATCTAATTCAATTGATATAGGGCTGTACATTAAAAACGTTTTTTTTTTTTGCCACTAACCGTTCCAAGACGGTAACCCAATTGTCAACCATTTTTGTGTTGGTGACGTCATATGCCTTTATTCCTTATTAACACTACCATTCGTGTTTGTTGTTTTGCGTGTTTTTGTGTTTACTGTGTTCTGTGAAAGCTGCTTTTCCTGTTCGACTGTTATACTTATTTTTAAATTCAACAGTTTAACTGAATGTTAAGTCAAAAAGGTGATAATTCAGGTGAAATAAAAGACAGAGTTATGGTGCTTGTTATATAACGTTGTGTAAGGATAATACACACGTGTACTAAGTTTGAAAGCTTTCGGATCATTTGGTTTGAGTAACTATAGTTACTTTATTGATCTACTTACAATATGGTGTAGTTTCTACAGCTATCATATTGAAATTACTATAGGGATAAACTAACAGCATTATATAGTTACTGCAGTTACTATAGGGATAAACTTACAGCATCATACAATTACTGCAGTTACTATAGGGATAAACTTACAGCATCATACAGTTACTGCAGTTACTATAGGGATAAACTTACAGCATCATACAGTTATTGAAGTTACTATAGGGATAAACTTACATCATCATACAGTTACTGAAGTTACTATAGGGATAAATTTACAACATTCTTATCTACTTAATGCATTGTTTAGAGACTATCGAGACCTACTTACAATATCATACAGTTACTGAAGTTAGTATTGTTATCTACCTAATGCATTATTTAGAGACTATCGAGAGCTATTTACAACATCATACAGTTACTGAAGTTACTATAGTTATCTACTTAATGCATTGTTTAGAGACTATCGGGACCTACTTACAATATCATACAGTTACTGAAGTTACTAAAGTTATCTACTTAATGCATTGTTTAGAGACTATCGAGAGCTACTTACAATATCATACAGTAACTGAAGTTACTATTCTTATCTACTTAATGCATTGTTTAGAGACTATCGAGACCTACTTACAATATCATACAGTTACTGAAGTTACTAAAGTTATCTACTTAATGCATTGTTTAGAGACTTACGTGATCTACTTACAACATCATACAGTTACTGAAGTTACTATTCTTATCTACTTAATGCATTGTTTAGAGACTATCGAGACCTACTTACAATATCATACAGTTACTGAAGTTAATAAAGTTATCTACTTCCTGCATTGTTTAGAGACTATCGAGACCTACTTACAATATCATACAGTTACTGAAGTTACTATAGTTATCTACTTAAGGCATTGTTTAGAGACTATCGAGACCTACTTACAATATCATACAGTTACTGAAGTTACTGTAGTTATCTACTTAAAGCATTGTTTAGAGACTATCGAGACTTACTTACAGCATCATATATAGTTACTGCATATATCTACTTACAAAAGCATAGATAGTTACTGCATTTATCTACTTACAACATAATATATAGTTACTACATTTATCTACTTACAACATCGTTTACTTTGTCTAAATATATCTCAGCTCTTTCTGCATCCTGAGAAACAAAAATGCTCTTTCTACTGGCGTCATGCTAGTGTTGTAGATACTGATATTCTGACCGGTCACTTCAAACATACTCCCAACCTGAAAGTATGGATATTAGAAGGAATGATTAATACAGGTATTTTAGTGGTATGCATGATTAATTAATGTAAAACAGTTGTGTGCATGATAAATAATGTAAAATAGTAGTGTGCAAGGTTGTAAAACAAACATGTGCATGATAAATGATTGTAAACTAGTTGTGTGCATGATAAAAGCACGTAAAATAGTTATGTGCATGACAAATGAATGTAAAATAAATATGTGCACGATACCCGAGTATAAACTAGTAGTATGCATGCTAAATGATTGTAAAATAAATGTGCGCATGACAACTGATTGCAAATAGTTATGTGCATGATACATGACTGTATAGTAGTTATGTGCATGCTAAATGCATGTAAAATAGTTGTGTGCATGATAAATGATTGTAAAATAAATGTGTACACGATAAATGATTGTAAAATAGTTGTGTGCATGACAAATGAATGTTAAATAGTTCTGTGCATGATAAATGAATGTTAAATAGATGTGTGCATGATTAATGATTGTAAAATAGTTGTGTGCATGACAAATGAATGTTAAATAGTTGTATGCATGATAAATGAATGTTAAATAGATGTGTGCATGATTAATGATTGTAAAATAAATGTGTGCATGACAAATGAATGTTAAATAGTTGTGTGCGTGATAAATGAATGTTAAATAGATGTGTTCATGATTAATGATTGTAAAATAGTTGTGCGCATGATAAATGATTGTATAATAATTGTGTGGATGATAAATAAAGGTAAACTAATTGTGTGCATTATAAATGATTTTAAAATAGTTGTGTGCATGATAAATGAATGTTAAATAGATGTGTGCATGATTAATGATTGTAAAATAGTTGTGTGCATGACAAATGAATGTTAAATAGTTGTATGCATGATAAATGAATGTTAAATAGATGTGTGCATGATTAATGATTGTAAAATAAATGTGTGCGTGACAAATGAATGTTAAATAGTTGTGTGCGTGATAAATGAATGTTAAATAGATGTGTTCATGATTAATGATTGTAAAATAGTTGTGCGCATGATAAATGATTGTATAATAATTGTGTGCATGATAAATAAATGTAAACTAATTGTGTGCATTATAAATGATTTTAAAATAGTTGGTGCATGATAAATGACAGACACTTGCGTGTAATTGTGGTATGCAAGATTAATACATATACCAGTTGCATGCATGAACAATTAGAGAGTAATACATGGGTGATGCATTATTGCTCGTCATATCAGCCCGAGACCCCAACACTGACCCGAAGGTTTTACAATAACGCATCACCCATGTTTTAATATTTGTATCATACTCATAGGTTATTAGATATATTGTATTGGGATATATGGACGAGTGCTTTTGCGTATTAATATTGCGCGATTTTAGGAGCGCAAATTTATGCGCAAAATAACTCGTCCATATATCCCAATATAAATTTAATAACCTTTTTATTGCATACGAAATAAATTTTAAATTAGAGAGAATAACATAGGTTGTAACATTGAACTTTCACCAAAAACATTTATTTGACATATTGTCATTACATAATGGGAATTTTCACAATGAAATCAACATTGTTTACATCACGTGACATACTTTCTTTGACATGAACAGAAAAGTGCACCAATAACGACAATCTCCAAGCAGAGTTATCGTTCTTTGCACTTACATATATCTCTGCTTACTACTAAATTACACGATTTTGGTAAAACCTATTAAATTGGAATATGTTTACCTCAAACTTATTTATTTCTTGTGTAAATATAATTTTCAGAATATCTGCAAAATTATATGTTGCAAGATTTGAAATAATGCATTAAAACAATTTAGTTTTAATCGGGACTATTTTACTACAAAAATAATACGTCGTACTTAGGTCTCCTCAATCCAAACACACATGTCAAATTTCAAACCTAAGCTCGATAGCAGAAAATTACTAAAAAAATTAACTCATAGAAATAAAAATTGAAATTATTTAATATAGGTCGATATTTTATCTTTGCAGATCACGCAAAATGATTTATTATAAACATCGTCACTACTTTTTGAATAATCACGTGACCTAACCGTTCGCCCTACTTCCTTTGACATTGACAGGGTCAAATGAGGAACGAGTGTACTTTGGGTAGAGATTGCAATAACGAACGAGTATACATTACACACCCAATATGACTTTACTACACGTCAATATGAGCGAATACTGACGTTTCCTGTTACATTGAAATTAAACGGAGCTTGTAGATGCGTATGCAATAAATGTATATATCCGCATTTTCAATATGATTTTATCTCTATTTATTCAACGGATATAAAACTGAACCGTACGTATACTAGGATTTACTACATATATAATAGTGGTATGAATGCATACTATTGCATAATAGAATACTAATGATATGTATTATTTATGAAAGCGTAATAGTTGTGTTCATGATAAATGAATACATGAATAATGATACTTAAATGCACAAGTGGTATGCATGCATCATACATGTATAGTACTGGTGCATGTATATAACTGAATGCATTTATGAGTGTATGCATGACTAATACCTTTGGTAAGTATGGTAGTTGAATTAGGTTTTTACGGCGCACCGCATAAAAGCTGACGGTCGGTGCTTAAAGGGACACACGGCATTATTTTTATAGTTCGTATCAAGCTCTCGATTTACTAATCCAGTTTCTTTTTTAACTTTAAAAATGCTTGCATATAATTAAATAAACACTCGAGTTTTAAATTGTCTTCGATATTCTACTAAATGTTCAGATATATATTGGTGCTCTGTAATCAGCAGTTAGTAATTTGTAAAGACAATTGTCTTTGAACCATACTAATAATTAATATTAATGATTGTACATAGGTGAGTTAGGTAAAAAAACAACACTAACGGAACGCCGCGAGTTTAAAACATATCAAGATTGCAGTGTGTAGACAAGGTATAAATTATGACGAAGGTGGAAGGATGAGTATCACCACAACTCGAGGGTTCAACTCAAAACTGTTGTAACTACATTTAAATAAAGAAAAAGATACACCATTATTGCATTTTATCATGTCGATCTGTATAATTCTGCCGAGAAACAGGGTGCCTGAGATAAAATCGTATACTCGGCAGTTACTTTCCTATCCCGTCAGGTGAACCTCTTTTGATGACGTCAGCATATATTTTGATGACGTCATGGTAAATTTGATGACGTTTGGGTATTTTTGAACGGAAAAAAGTGAAAAAGGTAAATTAAATGGATTTAAACGATCAACATGATAAATAGAATATCATGTTAGTGTCTGATCCTATCCAGTATATCGGTTCGGCACGAAAAAAAATGAAGCCCTCAACACAGCCTAGGATTTCATTTTTTTCTCAGCCTCACCTGATAAACTGGATAGGATCAGGCAATAACATGATATACTCTTAAAACACCCTAATTGTTATTTCGAACCTGTGTCCTGCTGTCCAGAAGATTGGGTACAGGCCTATACTCCTTTAAGTCAGCAGGCACAATTGTGTTAACTAGAGTCTGCGACATGTTGTAAAACTCTGCAAATATAAACACAACCGTTGAGTTTACTTTAATACATACATTTGCATAAGATTTGTTTTTATATTCATAAGCAATTATCAACTTTGCTTTTTGCTAGCAGCAGAACAAATTCAACTGAATAAAATTTAAAAGCAATATTAATAGTTTTCAATTAAAATATGGCAAAATAAGTTTCTCTTTTGAGATTTTTTTAAAATGGTACATCAGGCTTTTCATGGGTGATACATGCTATTCTAAAAGGTCTTACCATAATGAATGGGCCTTAATATGACCCCTTATTTACAATGAATTTCATTTTGCGCAGTAATATGTGCTATCCTAGATCACGCAACAGGGTTAATTTAAGCAATCATGACATGAATTCATTCAAAATCTATGGTGAATTTGCATAAAGACCAGGCCCTTATTCATAAAGCAATCAGTACTGTTATTCATTCGGTCTTTGGAGATCGCTGAACCCGATACTTATATTTAGTTATCGGTGGTACATTTTCGATTTCTTTTGTTTTCTTACTTAAATTTTGATTCGGTGGTTCCACTACTCCGGCCGATAAAAGGCTCTGGGTTTTGTTTAACCACTTATAGGATATGTTGTCTGCTTTTTAATTTAATCCTTTAGCTGTTACTTGTGATACGCAGGCTTCATAACCGCTGCTCCCAACTAAATTCCATTATGTTTATTTCGCTCTGCGGGGAATTTAATTTTATTAGATACTGGGACCATACGCCGTACGACATGGGGAAGCAAATAACTCCATGTCCACCGCCCTATGCATGCCATCTTCGGGATGGTTAAATTGTGTACTATTGATTTTATGATTATTGAGTTCTGCTCAACCCGGGGCTAGAGGGCGTGAGCGGTAGCTAGCATATTTCATTACCGCTCATGAACAGTCTCAATCAAACCGAGACTGCAATATTTCGTATGTGTCGTGCTCGGCCGTTTCCAAAGGTCCATTATCATACTCTTTATTTAAGTAGAAAATATTACTAAAGTCAAAATTGAAGATTTTAACATATTTTCAAATATCCTTATTAACCTCTCAGCGACACTACCGAGCATATATTTAAAGATAAAATATATTGAATATGTCTTTAAACTATAGAAATTAATGTTTACAAAATTGATTAATGTTGACTTAAGTTAAGATATTGCTAAGACGATTGATGAATACGGACTCAGAACAACACGGTCCATATCGCATACACCATATTTTGATTGATATGGCATGTGTATCATAAATTGGAACATTTTCAAAAGGTTACATTTTTCTAGAAAAAGCCCCATGTACACCTCAAATACAATGCTTTAAAATATGCGTGGGTCCTATTTTATCATAATTATTTGCATGGTAATGTCTAACCTCTCAACTCTATTGTTTCGGGCGCTTGTCTCATCCAAAGTGGTTTTGGACCTTTCAGACAAAATACAATTCGTATCTAAATAAGTTGTATGTCAGTGAAACAGACATTTTAGTGGTAAATAGAAATACCTTACTTTTCAATATAAGTGGAGAAATAAAAATTTAATGCGCGAAAGCTGTTTTTGATGGGGCATTTTCAATGCAAAATTCTGCTGCATGAAAAAATAAATCGAAAAATACTTATTTTTAGAATTTTTACCCGAAAATGGTTTTAAATTGTTAGATATTCGCAAATTAAGACAACTTGAAAGTTATATTGCAAAATATAAATTCTAACTGAAGTTATATGAAATTTCTTAATTTTCTGCTGTCCCATCAACAAGGAATTTTCAAAATTTAAGTAAGAAAACAAAAGAAATCGAAAATGTACCACCGATAACTAAATATAAGTATCGGGTTCAGCGATCTCCAAAGACCGAATGAATAACAGTACTGATTGCTTTATGAATAAGGGCCTGGTCTTTATGCAAATTCACCATAGATTTTGAATGAATTCATGTCATGATTGCTTAAATTAACCCTGTTGCGTGATCTAGGATAGCACATATTACTGCGCAAAATGAAATTCATTGTAAATAAGGGGTCATATTAAGGCCCATTCATTATGGTAAGACCTTTTAGAATAGCATGTATCACCCATGAAAAGCCTGATGTACCATTTTAAAAAAATCTCAAAAGAGAAACTTATTTTGCCATATTTTAATTGAAAACTATTAATATTGCTTTTAAATTTTATTCAGTTGAATTTGTTCTGCTGCTAGCAAAAAGCAAAGTTGATAATTGCTTATGAATATAAAAACAAATCTTATGCAAATGTATGTATTAAAGTAAACTCAACGGTTGTGTTTATATTTGCAGAGTTTTACAACATGTCGCAGACTCTAGTTAACACAATTGTGCCTGCTGACTTAAAGGAGTATAGGCCTGTACCCAATCTTCTGGACAGCAGGACACAGGTTCGAAATAACAATTAGGGTGTTTTAAGAGTATATCATGTTATTGCCTGATCCTATCCAGTTTATCAGGTGAGGCTGAGAAAAAAATGAAATCCTAGGCTGTGTTGAGGGCTTCATTTTTTTTCGTGCCGAACCGATATGTTGAAGACATTTGGTTGAGAGGCATAGGCTCATGCTACAGAAATAAGTTTAGACCAAGCTGGCTTTTGTAATTTAAAAGAAGAGTATTTTTTTAAATAATTGATTTACATATTATTCAGTTAAGCACAACAAAATGTACCCAATATTTCTTTATTTTACAATTATGTACATGTATTTATTGTCTTAAAATGTAAAACTGTAATCTCTTATATGCATAATAAGGTCCACTTCGTCTCCGCTCCATAACTATCACATACATGAAAAGATGTCATGCTCATCAAATACTAATCTTATCAAGACAACGTATCGAACCCCAAACCCGGATATGTATCTTTAAGGTCAAGGTCATAAAGGTCATTTACTTCTAATATGCAAAAAATTTGAGGTCCATTTCATGTCCACTCCATAACTCTCACATTCACGGAGGGACCAAGACAAGAGGGATTTGAAATAAATATGCACACATAATCGCACAACTTACAGAACCCATCAATCGCTTCTATAGTTTAAAGATCAAGGTCAAAATGTATTATAATTCTTATATGCTTACAATAATGTCCATTTGAGCCGTCTCCATAACTCTCGCATGCAAGACGGGAGTTTAAACTAGACTGGCAAAAGTGCTCGTATCATCAATACATACTGATACGGGAAATCATTTGGAAGCAACAAACACAACACATCGAACTAAGCATTGCACTAAACGAACACTAGTGTGAATTTAAATCAATAGTGCTACACAACACATCGAACTAAGCATTGCACTAAACGAACACTAGTGTGAATTTAAATCAATAGTGCTACACAACACATCGAACTAAGCATTGCACTAAACGAACACTAGTGTGAATTTAAATCAATAGTGCTAAGGGAGATCCTTTGGAAGCAACAAACTAGACCAAGAGAATAAAGTAGCAGACTCGATTTTTTGAGTCTGTTCATGAGAGATAATGTTCATGAGAGATAATGCTCATGAGAGGTAATGTAAGAAGCAACACCCTCTAGCACCGGCTTAAACGGTATTCTACTTCAAAACCACCTATCTTGGTCTCGGGAAGATGTGCAGAACCCAAACCCGGGATCGTATCATTTGGCACCCGCTTCATAAATCTCACATGCAAGGACGGATTTTGAAATAAATTGGCACAAATGTTTACCTCATCAAGACGATATGCATAACTAAATTAACCCTGGTGCGTCGACTAATATAACAGAGAGATAACAAACGGCTGGTACTGTCACCACCACCACCCCACCTTTTACCTTCGCCCCATCCCCGACCCCCGACCCCCGAACCGTATATAGGAAACGTTCCTACTCCACTGCTGCTGATCACAGGGGCTATTTATACTTTCACTTTGAGTTCAAGGCCATTTCTGGTAAATGGAAATGGAAACAAATGAAAGTAGAAAATTAATATTGATATTGATATTGTAGGGTTATTTACAGATCATGACTAATATACTGTATGTGTACATTATATTGTTTATCATAGCAAACAAACACATATAATCATCTGAATAACATTATATCTCTCGAGCTAACAATATATTGTTATATAATCCTGTTGATAAAAAGGTTTGCATATATGGCAAGCAATGCAACAGGCATTTGACTTGCGGTAGTACTTTTTAATTAAGAAAAAAGCTAACAACGGAAAAAGATGTTGGCGTTGCATTTGCTATTGTTAAAATATTACAACAGGCCAGGTAATATACAGCTCCCGCTTTAGTCTAACCATACCACAACCTTTATTTTACAGTACATTACATCAGACAAGGTAATATATATCGCCTGTTACAGTGTAACAAACACAAACAGTTGTCATGCAGTATATGTCACCAAGCCGGATAATAAATAGCATCTGTTACAGTGTAACAATACACCAACCATTGTCATATTCACACTCATTACTCAGATTATGTCTCTATTTTATTAATTGTGATCATTATTACGTGTTTATTGTTCATAATACAATGGTACACTGTGCTCGTGGGCATGTTTATTGGCATAACAATGCAATCGTTCAATGAATGGTTGAAAGGTAGGTTAAACCATAAGTAAGTTAGTGTTTATAAAGTGGAATTTTACCGAATTGAAACCCAATATTTGCTCCGTATGGTCGCTACAATTGTGTTTCTATTTTGTTTAAGTTCCACTTAATAAACACCAATTAATACATAGCGCCTGGTGTAGTCTAACCATATCCCAAGCTGCATCATATTGTACATTAAAGTAATATACATATCGTATGTAACATACACCAACCATTGTCCTACAGTATGTTACAACAGCCTAAGTAATACAGAACATCTGGTACAATCCAATAATAAAAATCCATTGTCATACAGTAAATTACAACAGACCAGAACATGCACAGTGTCTGCTATGCTATAACCATACTCAATCATGGTCATACAGTAGATTACAACAGTATTACATCGTGCCAGCCGGATTCTAACGATACCCCGGCCATGTTTATATTGTACATTACAACATACCAGTTAATATATAACATCTGCTACTGCATTCCATTACTAAACCCATTGTCATAAGTAGATTACAGCAAGTAATATATAACATCCTCTACTGTAACAGTAAGTCTAATAGTACCCCAAACATTGTCATACAATTGATTGCAGCAGACCAGGTAATATATATATAACCTGGCATTCCGCTACAGTCTAATAATTCTCCAACCATTGTCATACAGTAGATTACAGAATGCCAGGTAATAGATAACATCCGCTACAGTCTGATAATACCCCAACCATTGTCTTACAGTAGATTACAACGAGCCAGGTAAAATATAACATCCGCAACAGTCTAATAATACCCAAACCGTTGTCGTAGAGTAGATTACAGCAAGCCAGGTAATATTTACCATCCGCTATAGTCTAATAATACCCCAACCATTATCATACAGTAGATTACAGCAAGCCAAGTAATATATAGCATCCGCTATAGTCTAATAATACACCAACCATTGTCGTATAGTAGATTACAGCAAGCCAGGTAACATATAACATTTGATAAAATCTAACAATACCCCAACCAATGTCGTACAGTAGATTACAGCAAGCCAGGTTATATATAACATCCGCTACAGTCTAACATTACCCCAACCATTGTCATACAGTAGATTACGACAGGCCAGATAATATATAACATCCGCTAGTCTAACAATACCCCAACCATAGTCGTACAGTAGATTACAGCAAGCCAGGTAATATATAACATCCGCTACATTCTAACGATACCCCAGCCATTTAGATTTAGATTTTCTTCTTTATTACCTCCCATATGGAGAGCATATGAACATGAGCACACAATATATACAAGAAAATAACAAGCAGCATAAGATTATGATCAGAAACATATATACATGAACGTTCTTATTTACGGGGTGAGTAATTACAAGGTAATAGTAATGATTAGGTACTTAAGATTAAAAAATTCACCAGTACATGTACCAACAAACTGTAAATGAGCTTTTATTTATTCTCTTTATCATGTTTATTTGCTATTTTAAAGAGATTAATTAAATAATACACGTGCAAGAGTACATTGGAACATGGAATATGCATTAATAAGAAAGCATTTATCTTTCTGGTATCTTTCTGGTATTTTATGTAAAACTATATAACTCGCATACGACTGTATCAACAAAGATCACAAAGACGAGTTCGAGCCTCCGTGACCCTAGTCCGATACATTACAAGATGTGAAACTATCATCATATTTTACTTGCAGAAGTTATATGATTTTATTATTATTTCTTTATATTATATTTGAGATTTTGCATAATTTATTTAAAATAAACACAAAAACGTCCAAACTAATGAAAGGTAATTACATAACACATATCTGAATAAGACGACAATGACCTATTAAAAATGCATTTGCTTAACTTATATCATGTAATATTACTACAAGTACATATATATATGCCTAAAGTAGATTACAGCAGGTCATGTAATATATAACATCCGCTACAGTCTAACAATACCCGAACCATTGTCATAAAGTAGATTACAGCAAGCCAAGTAATATATAGCATCAGCAACAGTCTAACAATACCACAACCATTGTCGTACAGTAGATTACAGCAAGCCAAGTAATATATAACATTTGATAAAGTCTAACAATACCCCAACCATTGTCGTACAGTAGATTACAGCAGGCCAGGTTATTTATAACATCCGCTACAGTCTAACAATACCCAAACAATTGTCGTACAGTAGATTACAGCAAGCCAAGTAATATATAACATCCGCTACTGTAACAGTCTAACAATACCCCAACCATTGTCGTACAGTAGATTACAGCAGGCCAGGTAATATATAACATCCGCTACAGTCTAACAATACCTCAACCATTGTCGTACAGTAGATTACAGCAGGCCAGGTAATATATAGCATTTGATTAGTCTAACATTATCCCCAGCATATGATAATAACCTGTGTATGGTATGACTATAGTAAACACTATACACTACCTGGCCTATTGTAATATACTGTATGACATTGGCCAAGGTGAAAACGGAATTGATGACTATAATATATACCATTCAATACCGGGCATGTCGTAGTCTACTGCAAAGCAATGGTCTGGGTGTGTTTTAACTTTAGTAGAAATTACACAACACTTATGCACTCTAACATCTTAAAAACTGTAAAGTCAGCAGCAGTGGCGTAGGAAAGTTACTGATATATGGTCGTGTGTCAGGGTTGGGGCGGGAATAAGGATTTGGGACAACTTTTTGTTACCTCTTAGTCATTTAAGTGGGCTCATCGGGGTTAAATTAATCACTATACGCCCGATTACATTAAAATATTGGGTAAATACAAATTCATCAATATGATTCTCTCAAAATATTTTGATCACTGACATGTCATTTTTATCATGAATATTTTTTTTTAACCTTTTGGATTTTTCTAGAAAAAGCCTGCTGTTCTCCTTTTCTAAGACAAAATGCAAACTTTGCCAAACTATTGTGTTAATGGCAAAACAATACTATGCCCCGTGGTCCCCTCCCATGTTCTTACGCTTATGTCAACACTCTTTAATGAACACAATGTGAACATTGTCCGTCCGACAGGCCGACCGACCGACCGACCTACCCATACATTACCTAACTTTATCTTACCTTACTCTGCCTTACCTTACCTTACCTTGCATGTACCTTATATTGATTGAGTACACTTGTCGATAAACATGCGTATTATACATTAATTTACAACATGTACCTCACACCTGGTAGTATAACTGGGTTAACTGCACTATAATACATCAGTTAACCACTAAATAAAGAGTACTCGTATGTCCGCTTTTGTTTTATTTCATTATTAAAGGTCAGTGATATTTCTCGATTTATACAATGTTGAATTGTTTCATCGACGTAACTATGATACGTGTGTGTCTACTATTTTTTTTCGTAATTTGCTTTGTTCGGTTTATAAAGTCCATAATGATTAAATAATCATGTATATTCATATATAAATAAACTATTAACGTGATAAAAACTGTAAATGTTTATAAATAGACCTTTTATCTATTTTGGACTTAATCATACGGGTTTAAATATTATAAAGGTTTCAAATTCGTCTATTTTGGTCATTAAACTTTTAAAGTTAACATAACTATACATTATATCAAAATAACAATAAACTAAATATATAGAGAATCTTAATGAGTGCCGATTTAATATTGTATTCATTAAACGACTTGGAAAAAAATAGATGATTCTTGTTTGTTTTGTTTTTATGGTGTTTTACGTCATTTTCAACACATGTAAGGTTATATATGACTGTTGATTGTTTTTGTGGTGGAAGCTGACCACCCACTTTTCCTGGGTAGAGCCAGTACTGTACTCCTCCCGCCATCCGTAAGAATCGACAATTCCTCACAAGTCGAGCTCCCATATGATTCGAGACTTTGCCGAGCAATATGTCAATTGTATCCAACTCATAACTTTCCATTGCCAAAATGTTAAGATCTTGGCTTATTTTTACTAGGTGATTAAACTTGTTTTACTCGTTTTTTTCTTTAGGTTGTATAGTAAAATAAAAAGCTTTGGCAGTGTAAAAAGATGATAATTTGAAGATTCAATTTTCAAAGATAAATATATTGAATCAATTTGCATAAATAATAACTAACTCCGAACACCACAATAACTAACGTTGCTAACTTAGAACACAATAATAACTAACGTTGCGACGTTGAGTCGTGACGTCAACAAAGTGTTGCTGACGTCGACGTCATGCGCCGATAACGTTCAATGTTTGTAAAAACGTAATTTAAAATGTAATAAATATTATTACCGAGCATCGTTACAATCTCGAAAATTTCCGTAATTCGGTATTTTAAATGTTACGGAAATCGACGAGGCAATTCGGATGCAAACCGAGCTGAACGGAAAAGACCGAACGATTATTCGGCCTTGACGTCGTATGTTTGTATGACGTCTATGCTAACTCGGACTTATCTGTACGACACCGAGCATCGTTACAATCTCGTTAATTTCTTAATCTGGTATTTTAAACGTTACGGAAATCGACGAGGCGATTCCGATGCACACCGAGCTGAACGGAAAATACCGAACGTTGATTCGGCCTTTATTTGCATATTTATCTCACTAGTGTAATATTATAAATAAATCATAGCTTTATTACACTCCCACGCCGCAAGTTATGTGATATAAGTTATGTGATATAAGTTATGTGATTATATGTATGTGAATTGCATGTTTAATTATAAATGTGATCGTCAATTTTGAGCTATTTTATATCATTTACTTGGAGATCAAAGATTGTCAAGTAAATCAATTACCCGAACTGTATCGCCTGCCGCACGCGGGGATACTATTTAAGATAAACACAGAACATGTCGTAATTTCAGAATGTTTATTTTTATATATTTTAAAAAATCAAACAAACACGTAATTTATATGTTTTCTATCAAATTATAAATATGTAATCATAACCTCATTGTGTGTCGCCTGCTACTTATTCTATTTAATGTACAGTGCACCTCTAACTGTTTCAAATCGATACAATATAGGAATCAATATTTAAAACCATAACTGATAGAAGGGGCCCTCTACTTACACTTTGACGTCAATTTAATTTCTGGTAAATGGAAATCGAAAAAATGAAAGTAGGCTATTAATAGACTAATGTATGTTACAGTATTTAGTTACACACAGTATGGAAAGCCGTCTTTCTATAAAACATAGACAAGCATTAGATTTCAATTTATCCCACTCTATCTAACACTCTTGCTATATAATCATGTTGATAAAAATAAGTTTACACGTATGCAATGCATACCGTATGTTATATCAGACTATAAATAATCCTACAATATGGCAACTTTATCTACTTTCATTTTTCAATTTCCATTTACCAGAAATGACATTGACGTGAAAGTGAAAGTAGAGATAGCCCCTACGATCAGTAATGGTTTTAAATATTGACACTCGGTACTAGTGTTTAGTTAAGACATAACGGAAAAGAACGCTTGCTTTGGATTTTTCCTTGTTTAAGGTAAACGACATTCTCCATTAATTTTTAAATTTTAAAAATGGAATAACGATGTGTGCGCCTAGTTCTTCTTTATAAATGTATAACTGCATAACACCGAATACGATAAAACTGATTATGAACACATTACTTTCGGAAATTACCAATACCGATATCGGAAATGCAATTTTCGATATCGAAGACAAAATCTTATTTCCGATATCGAAAATGTATATTCCGTTAACGGGAATTGTATTTCCGATATCGAAAATAGGGTTGTATTTTCCTCTATAAAGTAGGGAGCCGTTAGTAATTTAAAAATAATCGCATTTCATAATAGAGAATCATTTTCGATAACGAGAATTGTATTTCCGTTATCGAAAATTGATGCCCCGTTATGAATTTACGATATTGGATTTGTGTAGTTGATATTGGATTTGTTATATGGGAATTGTAATTTCGATATCGTAAATACAGCATTACCGATATCGCAATTCAATTCCGTTAACGGAAATACAAATACCGATATCGGAATTACAATTTCCGATATCGGAAATACAAATACCGTTAACGGAAATTTGCACAGTCCATTACAACTGACAAGGTCATATATATATATATATATATATTTACTGTCTAACCATACCCCAACCATTGCCATACAGTACATTACAATAGACAAGGTCATATATATCGTCTGTTACAGTCTAACCATGCCCCAACCATTGTCATACAGTACATTACTACAGGCAAGGTAATATATATCGTATGTTACAGTCTAAAAATACCCCAACCATTGTCATACAGTACATTACAACAGGCAAGGTAATATATATCGTCTGTTACAGTCTAACCATGCCCCAACCAGTGTCATACAGTACATTACGACAGGCAAGGTAATATATATCGCCTGTTACAGTCTAAACATGCCCCAACCATTGTCATACAGTACATAACAACAGGCAAGGTAATATATATCGTCTGTTACAATCTAACCATACCCCAACCATTGTCATACAGTACATTACAACTGGCTTGGTAATACATATATTCTGTTACAGTCTATCTATACCCCAACCAGTGTCATGCTGCACATTACAACAGGCAAGATAATACATATCGTATGTTACAGTCTAAAAATACCCCAACCATTGTCATACAGTACATTACAACAGGCAAGGTAATATATATCGTCTGTTACAGTCTAAAAATGCTCCAACCATTGTCATACATTACAACAGGCAAGGTAATATATATCGTATGTTACAGTCTAAAAATACCCCAACAATTGTCATATAGTACATTACAACAGGCAAGGTAATATATATCGTCTGTTACAGTCTAAACATGCCCCAACCATTGTCATACATTACAACAGGCAAGGTAATATATATCGTATGTTACAGTCTAAAAATACCCCAACCATTGTCATACAGTACATAACAACAGGCAAGGTAATATATATCGTCTGTTACAATCTAACCATACCCCAACCATTGTCATACAGTACATTACAACTGGCTTGGTAATACATATATTCTGTTACAGTCTATCTATACCCCAACCAGTGTCATGCTGCACATTACAACAGGCAAGATAATACATATCGTCTGTTATTGATGTTATACATTATATGGCCTGTTGTAATCAACTGTATGAAAATGACCTGGGTATGTTATGACTATAGTAGTCACTATAACCTGGCCTGTTGTAATCTACTGTATGAAAATGTCCAGGGTATGTTATGATTAGCAGCTACTACAACCTCGCCTATTGTAATCTATTGTATGACAAAGACCTGGGTATGTTATGACTATAGTAGTCACTATAACCTGGCCTGTTGTAATCTACTGTATGACAATGTCCTGGGTATGTTATGACTATAGTAGCCACTGTAACCTGGCCTGTTGTAATATACTGTATGACAATGTCCTGGGTATGTTATGACTATAGTAGCCACTGTAACCTGGCCTGTTGTAATATACTGTATGACAATGTCCTGGGTATGTTATGACTATAGTAGCCACTGTAACCTGGCCTGTTGTAATATACTGTATGACAATGTCCTGGGTATGTTATGACTATAGTAGCCACTGTAACCTGGCCTGTTGTAATATACTGTATGACAATGTCCTGGGTATGTTATGACTATAGCAGCCACTATAACCTGGCCTGTTGTAATATACTGTATGACAATGTCCTGGGTATGTTATGACTATAGTAGCCACTGTAACCTGGCCTGTTGTAATATACTGTATGACAATGTCCTGGGTATGTTATGACTATAGTAGCCACTGTAACCTGGCCTGTTGTAATATACTGTATGACAATGTCCTGGGTATGTTATGACTATAGTAGCCACTGTAACCTGGCCTGTTGTAATATACTGTATGACAATGTCCTGGGTATGTTATGACTATAGCAGCCACTATAACCTGGCCTGTTGTAATATACTGTATGACAATGTCCTGGGTATGTTATGACTATAGTAGCCACTGTAACCTGGCCTGTTGTAATATACTGTATGACAATGTCCTGGGTATGTTATGACTATAGTAGCCACTGTAACCTGGCCTGTTGTAATATACTGTATGACAATGTCCTGGGTATGTTATGACTATAGTAGCCACTGTAACCTGGCCTGTTGTAATATACTGTATGACAATGTCCTGGGTATGTTATGACTATAGTAGCCACTGTAACCTGGCCTGTTGTAATATACTGTATGACAATGTCCAGGGTTCCATTTAGTCTGTTTTGATCATTAAACTCGAGATTTAACATATTATTCATGATTGAAAAATAATAATAAACTAAATAACATGTTTGTGAATTGCATGTTTAATTACATGTGTGACAGTCAGTTTTGAGTTAGTTTGTGTGATCTACTTAGAGGTCAAAGGTTATCAATTATATCAGTTACCCGATACATATCATCTGCCGCACGCGGGGCTACTGTTTATATTTGATAAAAAAAGTATCTTTAAAAATTTCAGATTCTTATTTTTATTTCAAAAACTCAAAAACATTGTTTGTATGTTTTCTTTTAAACTCTTAATATGTAATCTTAACCTCATTTCTTCTTCTTCTTTTTCTTTTTCTTCTTCTTCTTCTTCTTCTTCTTCTTCTTCTTCTTCTTCTTCTTCTTCTTCTTCTTCTTCTTCTTCTTCTTCTTCTTCTTCTTCTTCTTCTTCTTCTTCTTCTTCTTCTTCTTCTTCTTCTTCTTCTTCTTCTTCTTCTTCTTCTTCTTCTTCTTCTTCTTCTTCTTCTTCTTCTTCTTCTTCTTCTTCTTCTTCTTCTTCTTCTTCTTCTTCTTCTTCTTCTTCTTCTTCTTCTTCTTCTTCTTCTTCTTCTTCTTCTCTCCAATCAATTTATTGTATTTGATTTTATCTGCCCTCCTCAAACCGCTAAATTAAATGCGATATGGAGTAAACTATAAGTCAGAGGAATAATGGATACGGAAGAACATCCCAATTATACTTAAAGGGACTGTTGGCGATAAAAAAAAATGAGTGTCAAAAATCCAAATTCAAATGAAAACATGTGTTTCAGTTGCAAATTCGATGAAAATATGAACTAAACTAGGCCACATAAAATAATCGTTAATGAAATAGTTTGGTCTCGAAAACTCGACGGCTCGGATAGTTTTTGGTGCTGAATATTAATATTGATCCATATGATGCTTTAATAGCTTAAATCTGTAGATGATAAACTTAACTTTTATTTGATAATATGAACAACTACTTGCAATATTAGCCAACATGAATTAGTATTGATGATTTAACAAAATAATACACCGGGTCGTCATGCTTTCCGGTTTTCTATGTTCTATTATATCATGGGTAATGGTGCGAAGTTTTTTTTCAAAGCCAAAGACAGAACGCTCCATTTAATGCTACCTAACGTTTATTGATTTGTATAAATGCAAAAAGAATTTGAAATAGTTGTATATGTAATGCTCTATTTAAGTAAAGTCTACATGCATTTAATGTTTACTATAGATCTTTTATAAAGCAGTAGTAATGTGTATATGGAACTACAACCGAAGATCGCACATATACGTATACGTAACATCAATAGCCTTAATTCGTATAAATACAATTTAAAACAATTTCTTTTCCAAAAGCAGGATATAAACTAGCTGATATTACTATATCATTATGTCCTGTTTTGTTTTGTTATTATCATTTATTTTGTTTTTGAGTGAAACTGGCACTATATGCATATAATTGCTTAAATATCCTTCATATATGACACTATGGATATCTTGATTATGAATTAAGAATATTATGAATGTATTAACCTCTGCGTGTTTGTCGGATTTGTAGTATCTTTGTGTATGTGGATGTTTGCGTGTGTGCGCATGAGTATGAATGTTTTTATATGTATTTATGACTTTTATAGCATTATTGTTCAAAGGCCACAACAAGTGTATTTATTTTATATGCATAACTTATGTGTTTTAACCTTCGACGTCGAAAATGAATCGATTTGTTTTATTAATTGCTATATGTTTTCATACCTGATATGGTTAAATAAAAATGCAAATAGACGCTGAGCCTCCTGGTGGGTCTATTTACAATCTTAAAGCTATGACAAGAGAGATGATTTTAATTTTGATATTGTTAATTATACTAACTTAGCTGGGTTATTATGTTTCTCAACTTATTCGTTTATCTAGAAGTTCTAGTCGAGTTGAGGACTCTAATGTTCGTAATCTGTGTATAACTACGAAAGTACTCCGTCAGGGCTACCGTTACCGTAAACTTCAAATAACTCTTCTTCGACAAGGACTATCACAACCTGACGTCCATATTGAAGTGATTTACAGATATTGTAAGATCCTAGGTTATAATCACTTTGATATAATTGTTATTAAACTTGTTAAAAAGCATTTATGAAAAGTGGTTATGACCCTATCATTTTGCAACTCACTGCATGTTTAGTGGTTGACCCATTTACAGTTCGCCACTATGCTTTTCTCTTTGATTGTGCGATGACCGGTCAAATTGTGGCCCCTATGATGGCATTTACCCAAATCTTCAAAGGACGTTAACGTGATGCTTGTCATAAATCTTGTCTTGTCGTACATTTAATGGTTTGTTTTCTTGCTGCTCTGGTTTCTGCCAAATCATTGAGTACTTGATTTGTGGCTGTCTAGGGATTTTGTTTGTATATGCATATATATATATGATCATCTATGTGTTATATTTTTATTGCCTATTAATGCTGCCTTGTTTGTTAGAAAATATAACCTGGCGGGGATATCTCGTTTTTATTTGGTTGACAGTAGGGTGAGAATGAGGTTTGGTGGTGCACCCTAGAACCAGGTTTAAACCCCAGCGGCCTTTCTTTTTGCCACTGACCGTTTCAAGGCAATAGCCCTATTGTCAACCCTTTTATGTATGTGATGTCATATCTTGCCTATTGTTCATCTTTGTATATTGTTTGTTTCTATGCGTGATGTTGGTTGACTGTGCTCTTTGAAAGCTACATGTCCTGTTCGACTTTTATAATATCTACATGAATGGTATGTGTTTAATATGTTAAAAGTGAGAAAAAAACCCACAAAAAAACACACTTAATTTCAGCGATAAGTATCAATTTGCAGTTAATTTAATTATCTTTTAGAACATGTAAACATTCGATAAGTTTGCGAATTTCCATGTCGTGCGATTTAAAATTTACTTTTTCTCTTCTGTTTTTCCAATCTTGATCAGGGCAAAACTAACCCCACAGTATGGAATAGTTAGCAAAAGACAAGGCATAGTAGCTATACCGCCAGCAATAGCCAAATTATGTAAACATATGTACACCGAGTTATATATATACTCTGTAAAAAAGGTTTTGGACCATGGCAGTGTTCGAACCCGTACAATGATCGCTGAACCATGACATTTGACCATAACCCTTATTATCTCAGTTGATAATTAACAATAGATCAACAATCTACAATAATTATCGTTTACAATGAAAGTTTGCGAAAAATTAATAATCTTTTTATTGGTTACTCGAATGTGTCCGTATCTGTTACTTTTTATGGACTTTGCAACATTTTTTACAGACCCTTTGTGTGTTCGCGATATTTTTTATCTACCAGTCCACTTGCGGATTTAAGTAAGGAGTCTTGCTGTACCCTACAAGATGATAACGATTCTGTTAGACGTTTTTCCTCCCTGTAATTAGGAATAGTAGATACACTCAGTACATTTTAAAATGCAACACTTGGTATGTTTTTAAATTTTTAGAGATATTAAACATGTTAAAAGAGCTCTAGTGCAAAATGTGTTTTAGTTGAATGAAGGAGAGCAAATCTTATGCAACTGTTAGTGCCATATGTTGAACATGTGTACTAACATAACCAAGATTTGAACAAAACTCAGCGGACTAAAAACAATCGAAAATCAAAAATGTTGCGTTTTTAAATGTTCTGAGTATACAAAAGTCGAACATGACCTGTAACATCCACAGAATGCAGTCAACCAAAAAACACACAAAAAAACGCTTTTAAAACAAACAACCATAGCATTAATTACACCATATACTATTGTATACAACCATATACTTACAATAGCTATTCAACGTTAAGTCATTTTAATGGTTTATGTTACGTACAACTTAGAAATTATTTAATAAATGGGCTCGATTACTAGTATCAAAATATATTCACGAGATAAAAGCCGAATAGCTATTTCAGGCTTGAAAACATGCAAACGATTGACAAAACATGCACCCCATTGAGTGAAATTATTCATCATAAACAAACCCACCCATTAAACAATTTATTGCATTTAAACATTTATTTTGAATACATTAATACGGTTGATTTGTGATTAAGTAGTTTCGATCATATTAATGTACATGTCATAACTATAAATAGGTCGTACGTTCTATCAACGTATGAAGTAATTAAAGCATTTCTTCTCTCATTAAGGAATAATAAATAATTATTAGTATATACACGGAGACCCCTATGCCTATGTTTATGTTTATTAATGATGCTGACATATTATTGATTTTGTCATTCAATGCAATTTGAGTTAGTAATATGTTTCTGGATAATTTAAAAAACATCGTTTATGTTTATGTTCCAGTTTGATTTGTAATGTTCCGGGACAGAAACTTCTAGAACATTCTATGACAGTATATAAACAAGCCTCTGTGAGATTGGTATTTTTTCCGTATTAAGTTAATGCGAAAGAGACGATGGGTATCAGACTGAATGTTTTTGATTAAATATACCTAAGGCCAAAAGATTTGCACGGTTCATAAAATATAACAAAATTCCTTCTAAACATACCCAAATTTAATATTTTCAATCGTACGTATCGAACTGAAATGATCAATTGTATTGAAAACCGGGTGACAATTTTTAAGGCGATTGCTTTGGATTACAACAACTAATGATGAATGTAAAAACTGAAATAATTTGAAAAATATGATAATTTTTTGGCCTTAAGTATATTTTATGAACCGTGCAAAACTTTTGGCCTTAAGTATATATATTGTGAGAGGACTGATATTAAAATAATTAATATACTCTAAAAGTGGCATTGGATTTTTTGGAATATTGTGGTTAACTAAACCAGGAAAGATTTAAAATATGTTTTGATTAAAGGAACACCTGAAAATTTGGACTAAATGGACACTTGACAAATTGGATTAAAGGGACACTTGACAATCTAGTTAGGACTTTATACTAAAACTGTTTTTAATGAAATACTAGATCTAATATTTGCTTATTATGTAAGTGCATATTTTTCATATTACTATTTGAATAAATTCGTTAATTATACTTTTAAAAATTGGCTGTTGCTGGTTTTGCACTTCTTTTCTCGTTACATTTTACCTGTAACAATACAATAAATGTTTACCGTAACAATACAATCAATAAATAAATGGTCTAGAAAACATGATGTTTAATAAATAATGTGTCCTCCAACACACACATGGATATTCTTTCTGTTATAATCAAGTAGGTATACTTTAAATATTATGTTCAGGATTACGATTATCATTTAATAATCAGATCATATTATCAATTAATAACCTGTGGTTATTATCAAATAGGTATAAACTCACGATCAATGAAAACGCACCACAAAACAAATCCATTTATAAGTTAGAATTTGAGGCATTAAGCATTTTGGAAAAAATGATATACTCCATATACCGAGTCGACATTAAACATTTTTTACATGGTTATCTGGGTTTAGTGCATTCAACATTTGTGTTATGAAATGCACGTGCATTTCTGTTTTTCTTCAGTTACATGTACATCGCACAAAGAAATCATTTCCTCGCACAATACTGCCAGACGTCAAAAAGGCCACTAAACCAAATGAAATTTATTCCGATACAGATTAATGCAGCTTGAAATTTAGTGCAACTGTTTTCTTTTTATGATTATCCATAATTAACAAAGTTAAACGTAAAGGTAAATAACTTCTTAACTGTTTGTCATACAAGCCTACCAATAAACAAGTGAGACAAGTTAGGTATCAAGATTCAATACTTAAAAAATAGTATATAAAAAATAGAATATATTGGTTCATCATTTTTATTCCAAATGGTTTGAGAATAATCCAACAGCATAAACATATGGAGTTAATGGTGCGTTTTCATTGACCGTCAGTATATTAAGTACAAGTTTTCGATTAATAATCAGATCAGATTATCAGTTAATAACTTAACGTTTCAGTTACAATTATGGGTTTCAAATCGATTGCTAGAAGGTTTTCAAATGTTGAAGTCATTAGTTTAAACATGTTTTATTTTGAAATGTTAACCTTCTCTAAATATTTCAACAATTCCGAAAGTCCTGTAATATGTTATAAGTATTAAAAACCTACTATAAATATTACTTTCAACTACAACAAAATAGTTTCTGACCTTGATATAGTAAATAACACCAGGGAGTAAAGTATACATGGAGGAGACACGGGTTCATAAACTCTCTAGTTTATCGATGTATGTTATCGCGCTAGATCACCGCCATTTACTATTTTTATCGATAGAAGTAAATCGATCGTAAGCGCTTTATATAAAAATGTTTATACTTTACTCCCTGATAACACTCCTAAGGAATGTGAATGTAACACATCAAAATTTTGCTATGCTCCAGCAGGTCATGTCATCACTGGTAATTTTGAAATTGTTGATAAACTATTCGGCATCTGTTTTCTGAAGGTCCTAAGTATAGATTACCTTCAACTATCGATTTTAATGCCTGTCGTGTTCAGATCGCCCAGTCCATTGAGGATTTTAGCATAACATGGTGTCGTAGAGAACATATGGACCCAAACTTTCTTTCTACTTGGAAAAAGTCATTTTTTTAAATTATAGATACACGTATTAACTTTTATAAAGCTAACCCCTCTTTACTTCCTCCGAGACCTTCCTCCGAGAAGTTTTCCTTTCATAATTTGAAATCAGGAATTCACGAATTTCATAATAATTTGTTTTAGTTCCTGCTGATGAAGCAGCTAGTAATGTAATTATTGTTTGACGCCTACATTACGTCAATGTTTATCTCTGGAACTAAGTAGCATTAATTTGTATACTCCAGTTCAATCTCCTGAGGATGGTGTTGTTTCCACACATATCAATCTGTGCACTGCTTTCAATGCTGGACTGCATGCTTGTTCATTTACAGTTCGCCATTATGCTTTCGTCTTTAATTGTGCGATGACCGGACAGACTGTGACCCTATGATGACGTCCACCTAAAGCCCAAAAGGACGGCGATGTTTGATGTTTGTCTGCAATCTTGGCTTGTGGTGACCTCATTGGTTTGTTCTCTCGTTGCTCTGGCTTCTGCCAAGTCCCAGAATACCTTCTTTGTGGCTTTCTAGGCTATTGTTTTATTGTATTTATATATACACGAGCATCTTTGTGTTTTACTTATATTGCCTATTAATGCTGCCTTGCTGGTTAGAGAATGGTTTATGGCGGGGATATCTTTATTTACATTGTCCCGTTTTATTAGGATGAAGTAGGAAAAGTGTGAGGTTTGGTGCACCCTAGAACCCGGTTTAAACCCACAGCGGCATTTTTTGCCACTGACCGTTCTAAGGTGGTAGCCCTATTGTCAACCCTTTTCTCTTTGTAATGTCTGATTTGGCTTTTTATTCATCTTTAACGTTTTCTTTTTTTCTGTGTGTGTTTGTGGTTGACTGTCGTCCTTGACTGCTATTTTTCCTGTTCGAATTTTATATCTAATCATATGTACAGAGGATCTTACATGAGTACCGGTTTAATTTTGAATTTATTAAACGAGTTTGATAATGTTATATGACAAGGCACTGCGAGACTGTGCCGAGCATCGTATCAATTTTATCCAAAGAGTTTAATAAATTCAATATTAAATAAGCACGAATGTAAGATTATATTTATCATATAACTCCAAAAAGGTCTCATAAGGAACGTGTTTATTATAGCCCCATGTAGCTTCCTAGATATAACGTTGTCGTATAATGACGTCGTATGTTTGTATGATGACGGCGTCTCCGTGGCCGAATATTTAAGACGTTGCGTTGGAAACCTTCGCCTCTCACCACTGCGGGTTCGAATCCCACCGGGAGCTCGACTGCTGCCGTGTTGGTTAGAGATTAGATCATGGCGGGGATTTCTTTATTTACACTGTCCTGTTTTAATGGGATGAAGTAGGGTAAGTGTGAGGTTTGGTGCACCCTATAACCGGTTTAAACCCCCAGTGGCTTTTGTTGCCACTGACCGTTCCAAGGCTGTAGCAATTTTGTCAACCCTTTTGTGTTTGGGATGTCGCTTGCATTTTTTATTACCTTTGCCTTCTCGTTTGTCTGTTTTCGTGTTTGTTTTTGTGTTTTGTGGTTGACTGTCGTCCTTGAATGCTGCTTTCGCTGTCAGATATTTTTATCTGTCTTTGTAAGTGAGGAAGTGTCGATTCTTACGGATGTCGGGAGGTGTACAGTACTGGTTTTATCCAGGAAAAGTTTGTGGTCTGTCTCCACCACAAAATATCGACCGTCATAATAATTATATAACCTTACATGTGTTGAAAATGACGTAAAATTCCATACAAACAAACAAATCGTATATTGACTTACTCTTCTCCGTACGCAGACGAACAACGGTACTACCTCGTCGATTTCCGCAAGATAGTCTTTAAACGGTTTCAGAAATCGACGATGGAATTTCGATGCACACCGAGTTGAACGGAAAGGACAGAACGATTATTCGGCCTTTATTTACATATTTGTTATCTGTGTTATGCTTGTAATACATTAACATAATGTTTTTATCATCTCCATCATGGTGTAAAGGGATTACAATAGGGTAGGCGAGTGAGGTTTGGTGCAACCTAGAACCTGGTTTAAACCCCCAGCGGCTTGTTTTGCTGTTGACCGTTCCAAGGCGGTAGGCCAATTGTCAACCATTTTATGTTTGTTGTGTCATATGCCTTGCCTTTTATGTATCGTTGTAATTATTATTTCTTTCGATGCGTGTTGTATTGTTGACTGTGGTCCTTAAATGTTTCATTTCCTGTTCGACCTTTATATTTTCTTTTATAATAATATTTATACATGAGTTCACTGCTCTGTTTTTATTTCATATTGCAGTCCAGTAATAGATTAGATATGGCAATGTTTCACTATATCTGTTTACGTTTTTATTTTAGCTCCCTTTATTGTTTCGTTTTTCAGATGCTAACTGCCAATAATTTTGACGATTTAAAGAACAAGGGTTACACAGTTGTAAGTAACGTCATAACACCAGATGAATGTGATGAGGCAATTAGAGTTTACCGAGAATGGCTCTTGCAATTCAGAGGCAAATTCCCGAAAAATTATCAAGGCATAATAAGAGGTTTTAATATTGGCCACATGGAGATGACGTGGAGATTAAGATTGAAAACAAAACCAGTTTTTGCACAGCTTTGGAAAACTGAGAAATTGCTAACCAGTTTTGATGGGATAGCCATCGGTCGACCCCCGGAAGATGGACAAGAAAAGTTCCAGGAGCCTGGCGATTATTGGCTGCATACGGACCAGAATGCAGATAGGATAGGCTTGCATGCTTATCAGGGGGCGCTGTATTTAGAAGAACAGTGCGAGGACGATTGGACTTTACAAGTAATGGAAGGAACCCACAAACATAGAGCGGAA
This sequence comes from Cyrtodaria siliqua, assembly GCA_037043455.1. Lineage (NCBI taxonomy): Eukaryota > Metazoa > Mollusca > Bivalvia > Adapedonta > Hiatellidae > Cyrtodaria > Cyrtodaria siliqua. The sequence goes on from JAWPHD010001293.1 coordinate 190,728, forward strand.
TTCTTCGAAACATTTAAACAAGCGGCCACACGATTACGTGGTCATTCTAGATTTAAAGAGGAAGAATTGGATTTTTTCCTGAATAAAGGATGTAGGGAATTAAGAATTCCCGTGCCTAAAGGCGGTATGGCATTATGGGACTCGGAACTGATTCATGCCAATGCCAGGCCACTTAAGGTAAGACAGTGGAAATTAGCCAGTAGCTAAAGTCCGTTTCAGTTTACACTTTTAATTCTAATATAATATGTAATATATAATACTATGCATGAGTTCATCTATGTGCATGTGATTGTAACTTTGCATGCGATTGTGCTGTGTGGCGGCTGTAAAATGTCGCCCCGCATACAAATCAGTAGTGTTACATGTATTACTTACTGGTTCTTTGTATCAGTAAGCCAGTTCTTTGTGGTTTTAAAGTAGAATACCGCTTAAGCACAGAGGTCTACTACTTTTCTATCTTGCTTGGGTTTGTTGATTCCAGGGGATTCTCTTTTCAGGATTTATTGACATTCACACTAGCGCTTGTTTAGTGTGTGTGGCGGATGCAAAAGTCGCCCAGACTACAAATCAGTAGTTGTTATTACTTACTAGTCCATAGGGATCATCAAGCCCATTATTTGTGGCTTTAAAGTAGAATACCGCCTAATCCGGTGCTATGGGGCCTGAAAGGTGCTGCGCCGTATATTACCTCTCATGAACAGACTCAATAAAACCGAGTCTGCTATTTTTCTTTCTTTATTGTGTTTATTGAAAACAAGGGATCCCCTTTTTAGTATTTATTGACATTCACACGAGCGTTTGTTTAGTGCTGTATAGAGGCTCTAAACAGTCGCCCTGACTACAAATCAGAAGTGTTATTACTTACTTGTCCTTTGCGATCATCAAGCCCATTCCTTGTGTCTTTAAAGTAGAATATCGCTTAAGTCGATGCTAGAGGCGCAAGGGGTGTTGCACCATGTATTCCCTCTCATGAACAGACTCAGTACAAACCGAGCTGCTTTTCTCTCTTGATTGTGTTTGTTGGGATTCTAAGGGATCCCGTTTTTAGTATTGATTCATATTAAGTTAATATTATATATAGAGAAAACTACAAATTAAACTTTTTCTAGCGAATCGGAAATACAACATTCGCGCACGCACACGCACGAACGCACGCACACACATGTTCAAGAAATTAGTTAAAGAAGCGACTCGGGAATATTCATTTAATATCTATCTAATTATAGCGAGCACAGCTCGCGTCGCGAAGTGACGCGAGCGCAAGCGAGCTCCTATGGTATCATGCAGGCGAAAAGTAAACATACCATCCATCCTTTTGAAAAGTCTTGGGTCATTTACGGCAGTTTATGGGCGACTTCAACCGTAAAGTAGCATATTTCGTTACGAAATTAACAAGATAAACAATTGTAGAAATCATTTAGAATGGTGGTTTCCAAGCAGAATGAGTTGAAAAAACATTAAAAACCTTTCTCAAACCCATCCAAAATGGACAATGAAATTGCATTTTTACCTATGTCGCCAAAACGGCCATTAACCGGAAGCATTGCCCAATGTGTTACCTTGCGCGTTGTTCATTGGCGAAAATTCGTCAACACGTTTCACAATTTAATAAAAGTAGATTTCGTGTCGCAGAAATGTATATGTCTTGCTAACCGATTAGGATAAACAAATGATTTGGTTAAAAACTATTTTTCATTTGTTTATTTTCCCGTAAAACCATAAATGCAATCGGAATTCTTCGCAGATTTCCGTATTTGGTCGTCGACTATTGTAAGCCATTGACGGAAATCGACGAGGTTATTCGTGTCAAACCCGAACAATCTGGCAATTTCCGGAAATGTTACGGAAATTATAATACAATGACAAGACGTCATTGATTTATGTCATCATCGTCTGTCGTCACATTATGACGTATGGTCTGTTAGTACAATTAGTGAGCAAGGTGCTTATTACCGATCCATCTTTCTTTTTCTTTCTTTCTTTCTTCCAATACTATTGACGTATTATACACATACATATTATTATCACAGTTTTGTTTTTGTGGATGAGTTTACCTGCAGGTTTTTTTATGATAACCACAGAAGTTCAGCGAGATTTTTAACCTGAATAGGGTATGTCTCTCCCTGCACAGGAGACCAACGGCTTTACGGAAGAATGACATACTTTCACTGTAACTTTAACTATCTTACACGAATAGTTCTAGATCTAAGGGAATGCGTTATCAATTCTCGAGACGTGAACCTCCGGGAGTCGAACCCCAGACTTCTATATCCAGAGGCAAGTAAGCTAACCACTCTGTCATCGCATCTTTTTTTACCGCACAGTAACAGTATGGTCCATTATGAAAAAATATAACTACTAGTATTTAGAACAACACCAGGTCTAGAGTGACTAAACGATGGTTAGGCCCAAGATGTTACTCACACTGACAGGGGTAGGAACAGCCTCCTTCCCGAGATCCCAATAATTTGACTGGCGTGTTTAGGTAGGGGAAGTTCAAAAGGTATTTTTACCTTATGTTGCATATTTTGGGGCGCTTCGACCTTTTATCCAAAAATTGTTTTAATGAGTTGGGCAAACCGAAATTAAGACATTCTGAAACTATTGAGGCTAACTGAAGTTATATTTGAGATTTCTTATTTTTTTCTGTCCCAGCAACACGGCAGATGTCCACCCGAAAGAGGCTAATGCATGATGTAGACAGATAGATAGGAATTTACATACAAAAAGCCTCATCATTAACCGATTTTCCAAACTAAGGTGTTTTATTTACCACTAAAATTGCCAGTTCCAATTATATATAATGTATTTACATTTTGTTAACATTACTCACTCACATAGCTGAAAAGCTTTAAGCTTAAACAAACGCCCGAAATAATAGCAAATTTGTCGGGTTTAGACTCCACCATAATGTACAGAATTTGTATTTTTTTATTTTTGGCTGGATTGCGTAGCAAATCCAGGCTTACAGTTTAGCGATTTCCATGTGTCTTTCTATCCGTCCGTCCGTCTACGAGTTTTGAAGTTTTCGTTGAAGTTTTTGTTTTTTCCTCATTTCTCAAAAATGAATTGTCGAAAAGCTTTGAAACTTGACACTTGTTCAACATCATTACAAATGTTATATGAAAATAACCCTAACTATGTCATGTATTTTACCTGGACCATCCCACTTTTCACAAAGATTTTTCAATTAAAATGTTAAATTTGCAATCCGGCTTTCGCGCCACTATTGGTGCTTCAACCCCCCTTTTTTTTGTTACTTTTAACAAAGTTTGAGGTTTCCACTGGACCCCATATAAATGAAACGTTCCTATGCCAGTGTACCTGTAACCGGTCATCCGGTTTGGTCTGATGCTATGGAGTAGGCCCTAGTTCAAATTTGAAGGTGATGAAAACTTTACCTGTCTTCTGCTTCAATCGATCTATGCTTTTCTCTGTCCTATCATTTCACTATTTTTGTTTTTCTACCACGGACAGAAACATTAGGGTCAAATAGGACACTCAGTTTCTTAAAATGTAGATGTAGAAACTAATGAGTATCTTGAGCACAGCTAGTGCTAAACGTCAAGAAGAGTGAAACAAACCAACGTCTTTTCTACATAGCATTTGATGAATTTGGTGCATTTTCAGAAGATATTGATGAAAAACGTCGGACCCGGTTTCCTCCACCACCAGACATACTCAACTAAATATTGAACTAATATTCTGAAAATGGACCACCATTTATTAAATGTTAAGTAGGAAACAACAAATTCCTATGTTTTAAAATCATTGTACTTTTCTGAAACATACATCATCATAATGATTAGACAATATTCAAATAAAAACAAACTTAAATCATATAAATACATTTTTCGTAATGACATAACGTTGAAACCGTAATTACATGTTGTTCGGCAAAAAGGTATACGCGTGAATCACGGTTTATGTATATATAGCTTACATACACTGATGTAGTAGCAGCTTTTATGACGGTTGGTGATTCAGCCAATGTCGATCCAGACTGGATCATGACTAGATAGCCGTTCGAAGTTCGTTCCATGCCATATCTGTCCTGTCCGGGAACGAATTGAAATTTGACTGAAGCATTGTTGTGTACTGGTTAGAGCATCTGCCTTGCATTCGGGAGGTTGTGGGTTCGAGTCTCCAGATACTCCAGAACCCTTGCCTGACGAGCAAATAATGGGTAGTGCTATGACTGATTGACCAGTGTCAGAATAATGTGACTGGGGGTATCATGTCTACTACGGTGTGGTATTCCAGTGTGGCAGCACTATAAAGAAACCATTGAGTTCGCTGCTTCAAGTAGACATATCATCACATCACACACAAACACACAGATAAAAGTCCAGACTCAATTGTGCCTATAATCGTCGGGTACGACGCCTGTCGTAGGCGGACGGGTTATAATCCTTAGAAATACACACACACACACACGAATTGAAATTTGTTGGGGGTGGGATGCCACGATTCATAAGACACGTACAGGTAGACTTGCACCAGACGTGAGAATCATGGATCTTATGGTGGTATGTACCTACCATGGTATAGGTACACGCCATAAGAGATATGATTCTCGCAGCTAGACTTGCACATACCGGTGCATACATACGCAGCGGCACAATCAAACATGAACTGTGCTCGCCCTATAGGTTTAACCTATTTAATATTATGTAATATTGTGGGAACATGAGCGTTCGGTAGAAAAGATATATATATCTGATATACTCAACTTTATTATATAATATATGGTAACGCAATTCTATTTACTTAATTATCAGAACAGACAAAATCCCGGTAGATGGCGCTTCGTCACATTTGTCTCAATGACCCCCGCAATTTGGGCATCTTCGGAAGACCTGGCCGATCATAAGAAAGCGTATGAAGAAGCTAAAATGACCACTCATTGGTCATCAAAGGTACTGTATAATTATGTTACTTGACAACTCACTGGTCGTCACAATTTTGCAACGTGACAACTCATTGGTCGTCACAAGTTTGCAACGTGACAACTTTGGATATTATATTATTCTATTATTATTATTATTAATATAAAATCTTGCAATTTATATTAATCATCTAATTATCTTGCTCAAGAATAAATAACATTTCCACGGCGAAGACCGAACTCCACTACTATAACGGTTGCATATAAATCGTAATGGGTTCATCACTATTTCTCCACACAACAGCCTACACTTTTTACAGAAAGAAATATGACAAACTGCTAGTTAAAGCACCCATATATAGGTAAATTTAATATCTCAGTTTGCGTCATTTTACAATAAAAATATGATATGTTTCCATTCCGTCGATGTATATATTATATACATTCGATTCACACAACAGGTAAAAATACTACGACATTTTGTTTGAGGCATTGGTTTGAATCAATAATTTTCTGTCAAAATCTTTGAAATTATATATCAAGGAAACAGGACTCTTGAGTGGTAAAATCTATTGTACAGTTTTCCTGTATACAAGCCTTTTTGCTGTAGTAATAGTAAAAACACGTTTCCAAATTGTCTTAAACATATGGAATCAAAATTCAGGTTGTCTTGGTTTTTAAAAATATTAAACCAGTTTAAAGATACTTTTTGGTGGAGCTAACGTGTTCATGAAATATGCCATATTGTTTTGAACTGTAATATTGTCCTTCATATATTGATTCTGTAAGACTAGTATGTATTTCTATATACCACTTAAGGATCTATTTCCAGCCTTGTATTTGGGGGAGGAGAAAATGTGTATAGGTAACTGTAAATCACTGTTTGAAATACAATTGAGTGCGAAAAATGTGGTATTCAATTTTGTTTCTGTTGATGAGGCCATCCCAATACAGCTTTTGATGAGGCTAACATATTAACACATAAAACCGTGTTTTTCGTTAATTGTGTTTTGGTGTGTTTTTATTCTAACAACAATTAATAATAATAAAAAACCGTATAAAAGTCGAACAGTAAACGCACCTTTCACTGAACACAGTAAACCCAAAACACGCAAAACGACAAACATGAATGTAAATAAGGAATAAAGGCATGTGACGTCACAAACACAAAAAGGGTTGACAAAAGGGCTACCGCCTTGGAACGGTCAGTGGCAAAAAAGGCCACTGGGGTTTAAACCAGGTTCTAGGATGCACCAAACCTCGCACTTACCCTACTTCATCCCAATAGAACGGGACAGTGTAAATAAAGAAATGGCCGCCATGAACTATTCTCTAACCAACACAATTTTGTATACAGGTACAGCTTACCTGTTAATTAGCTTTTCTTCTTTTTCATAAAAGTAACTTTTGAAGTATTACATACTGCTATACCCTAGATTCTGTTCATTGAACAAAACATTTCATAGAGACAACTTTACTCGGGCTTCAGTTTTTATACATGAGTTAATCGGTCATGTAGCATGTTAGCTGTAAATAAGTAGGCTTTCCATGCCTTTTCATATAATTAGGCTACGACTTGATTATGTGATCAATAAAAATCATCGCAGTTTACAAACACAATATATTCGACTGTTTGAATGTATCTTTAAAAGATGGTGAAACTATTAAACAGCGGAGACTAGAATTTGTGGGAATTGATATATAGTAAGTCTGGGTTACATGTAGTAAACACTTGCAATTGATAGCAAAACATATCTTGAATGTATCTTTAAAAGATGGTGAAACTATTAAACAGCGGAGACTAGAATTTGTGGGAATTTATATGGGTTACATGTAGTAAACACTTGCAATTGATAGCAAAAAAGCGTTTATTTTTTAAGTGAAACATAGGTCTTCCATATGAGTTTACAAGGACGATCCATGTTATTGTTTACTAGTCGGTTTGTATTTATAGGACTGTATTCCAAAAGAATAATATATCCATTATGACATTTATGTTCAAATCTCATTTTACGGAATGAGAATATATTGCCCTTAACAGAATTTCTCAGAAACTTATTTGACATCTTCATGTTTAAAACACACAATTTATATAGATAATACATGCTATACACATTTATAGGAAATCCGGCTACATGATTCGAAAGGTGAAATGCATATCTTCTCTCCGACCGTGGTTCCTGACATTGCAAAGACCGACGAAGCCAGGCGGCTGTCCGGAGATTTGCCTTATGACTTCAAAGACTGCTTACCAAACGGCAGTGAATACGTACCGCTGTGGAGAAATGAAAGAATCCAGAACAAGAAATTATAATGATATCACTTACATGCGTAGGTAATTCTTAGCTTAAACCAGCACAGCAAAAAGGAACAAAACGGAGCAAAACGTAGAACACTAACACAATCTACACTTATTAATGTGTATATAATATAAGACAACAGTTAATCTCAGAATTGGAATTATTTGAGGAAAGTGTAAAGTGTGTACTGTACGTTAATCAGATAATATCTGATGTCGAGGTCATAAATATAACCGACGTCATAAATATGACTGAACATTATTTTAAATGATACTACTGTTTTTGACAGTTTGGATTAAACACACGGTACTAAATTGAAAGCAATGGCTGTTACAGCAGTATTTGTCTCAATATCTCGATAAAAGACAAGAACAATTAAAGATAGTATCAAAAGCAGGAAAAAAATCAAATAATATTATGGAGCCACCAGAGAATGAACAAAAACTTTCATTTTAAATCCTGCGAACCGTATATAATATGTTTATAGAAAATGACAGTTCCGAACAGCAACTTACTTGAGGGCATTCCAAACTCTAAATGAACAACGAATTAAAGGGTAAGAAGAGATAGAAGTTGAGGAGAACGAGCTAGACAGAAACACAACACAAATTTACCGAAGCAATAAAAGCAGTAAAACATTCCGAAAACATCTGAAATCAATTTCACATTCGCGGAAATAAAAGCGATCTGCACAATGAAAGATCACGGTATGATAGCATAAACTTACGATAACAAACTCAATACATGACTTTCTGTAGGTATAGAAATAATAGATATGGTCAGAGAGGTACCTATGATAACAGAAGAAAAAATGACAGATATAACTACCGTTGATGGAAATGTAAGTTTTGGAATGTGAAATATTGCAGTAAAGAGTGAAGTCAGTATGAAAGCAGTCTTTTAATAGTATAGCACAAAACAAATCTACTTCAAAATATACGATTATAATTGGTGGTAGTTCTTGGTTTGGAAACAAAGGAGGAAATGCTAAAAACGGATTTAGAATGAGTTGATTCTCGTGTTAAAAATGCGCCTAAGAATATAAACTCTATCATTATTCAAGGTTATGAAAAAGAATTTGCCAGTAAAGATGAATATATTTATATCTGTGTATGCTGCATTCCGCAACAAGGGTCGATGCGTAATATCGGTATAGCTGTTAAGTCAGATATATTTATATGGAGACCAAATAATATTTACATCTGTGGCGACTATAATTATTGTAAACAAGTCTTGAAGAGTTTACTCCAGCCGCTAAGTATCGACCAAATAGATAAGTTATTAGCGATGTCAACTGTTCTGTACTTCATGGAAGGTTTACTTAATATCCATCGGCTAAAATCATCATACTTAATGTATTTCCAATTTCAATTTTCATCAATACTACAGACAACGTGACAAATTAAGACATGTCAGTCGTTCAACCGGATCATGAAACAGAGTAACAGGAGTAAGTGGAGTAGGCAGAAACAAGTTAAGAACATACAGGCTTTTTAAATCAGAATATGAAGTTGAATCATATTGCAAACTTATATAACCTTGACATCACAGGGCTGCATTTGCAAAGTTTAGGTGTGGTGTGGCACCGTTGAGAATCGAAACAGGCCGATATGAAACTATTGCAGAAAATGAGCGTTTTAGTACATTTTGTATTCGCAATGTAGAGGACGAGATGCTGTTTTAGAATGTGCTATGTACGGTGATATTAGAAAACTCTTATTTGGTAAAGCATTGTCTGTATATCCAAATGTTATAGATGTAAACGAAATAATAATAATGATATGATACGCGTGAGTGCCAAAGCATGTTGTAATATTCTCAAAAAGCGAAACTATGTTTTATATTCTTAATTATGTGTTATTATTATTATTTATTTTACTTGTAGTAAGCTAGTAAGCGTTCTTTTTTAAAGTTAATTTCATCATATTTGTTGTTGTAAATAATGCAATCATTATTAGATAACAAATACAGTTTCATAATGACGTTGAGAAGTCGGTGCTAATCAGTACACTCCAGATCTGATCTGGGTTGTTATCTGATTTTTTATACTATTGCTTAAGGTTTCAGTAGCCGTTGCGATTCTCTAACTCACATATTAATAATTTCTATTTTAAGTACTTTTTAGACAACATGGCTAGATAAGCACCGGCCGCTCAATTATTACTATGTATAAATGTGTGATAATGTGTGATAATAATATTCTTAGAAAAGGATTTGATCAATTAAAACAGTGATATATGTGTATGCATTGACTACTGGACATACTGCTGTGGCTTTTTGTGAGTCTTATGACACGACTGTGGCAGTCGGTTCAGTATCAATTGCTCAATAATTTAACATTGTGAACAGTCATATGTATATTGGTATTGTATAGTCTGTTGTAATTCTAAAAAGAATGGCACAGTTGTATTGTATGAATTGTTGTATTGTAGATAATAGTGTACTGTGATGTGATTAAATAAACTATTAAACTGCGTTGATCCCATGGCAGTTGGAGACGGTTCACTTAATTGAAAGAAGAACAAACAAATAATATTCCATAGTTAATAAAGTCATATGACTGTACCCTATTATTGCTTAATGAAATATGTGGCTGAATAATGAGAAAATGCGGTCAAATCATTAGGTGAAATTGCTTTTCCTCAAAACTCTGACAAACTGAATCTAAAGCAGACAAAAATTGATATAACAAGGAAAATAGGAAAATGAAAACCAAACTGGTTTACAGATGATAATCTTTCTGGGTTATTGAAAGGGCAATGTGTAGTAGAAACATGTGTACCTACAATGTGCTCCTATAAACACAAAAACAAAATACATCGCAAAAGAGGTAAAATATCTAAGTATTCATTAATCATATTTATAAACACTTATAGAAACACGCCAACTTAAAAGACTTTCAACATGGTTTATCAATTTCCAAAAACAAACAAACAATTCGGTGAAATTGAATATAAATGTGTTGCTTAAAACTTAACAATTATAAGTGCTTTTGCAAAGCTGAAATGCGAAGCAAGAATCTGGAAGTTATGCGGTAGTCTGAGATGATTCTAAGATATGTTTCAACTTTGGAAATGACTTTTGAAAAGCGATCTTAGAGAAACTATCTTCGATAACAATGAAGGCAAATTAAATGGCCTTAATGAAAAAGTGATAATTAGAAACTACATTGATATTTACATTGATAATTGTGATACTATATTTGAAAACATATTTTTTTTTTTTTACATAATTTTATTTTAAATATATATATATACATTTTATATGCTTACTTTAATAATATTTTATTGCAGATATGTTACCATATATGTATTAAACTTCACAATATTACTAGAAATATATGCCAATGGATTGAACTTTGAAGTTATTTTAACATGTGTTACTATTCTCTCATCGTATATGCTTATTATTCCCCTACCGGTGTGTCACGGTGAGGCGACTTTATGTTTGCCCTCCGTCCGTACGTCCGTCCGTCAGTCCGTCCAACAAACATGGATTCTGCAATAATGAGATTGAACATATTTTTTATGAAACTTGGTATGTTGGTAGAGGGGATTATGAATGTTATTTTATTTTATTGATTTGACAAAAAAGATGGTTGCTATGGCAACGGAAATAGTACAATTACGCGAAATATATGGATCCTTGGATAACAAAATAAATGCTAAAGATAATTTAATGAAAATACGTGTGTAGGTAAAACGGCGCGAGGAGATCATGCACATCATTTTGATTTATTGATATATCAAAAATGAAAAAAATACAGAAAATACACAGTTACTAAAATAGAAAAATAGTTTCCGCTCAAAAACTTTAGTTAGGAATGAGACATTGAAATGAAACTTTATGGGTATGTAGCTTATATAAACAGGAAGCTTGGGAAGCTTGGGATTGCATTTGGTGTCACTGGCGTTAAGTTCAAGGTCACTGTTACTAAACATAGAAAAATGGTTTCCGCTTTAGTTAGGAATGACATATTTACTTGAAACTTGGTGTGTAGGTAGCTTATATAAAAAACAAGTTTAAGATTGAATTCGGGGCCACTGGGTTTAAGGTCCAGGTCACTGATACTAAAAATAGAAAAATAGTTTGCGCTTAATAACTTTATTTAGGAATGAGATACCGGAATGAAACGTTATGGGTAGGTAGCTTATATGCAAAAGGAAGCTTTGGTTTGCATTTGGGATCACTGGGATCAAGGTAAACATTACTGTTACTAAAATAGACAAAACGGTTTTCGATCAATAATATTAGTTAGGAATGGCATGAATCTTGGTGTGTAGATAGCTGATATGAAAAAAAGTCTGAGATTGCATTTGAGGTCAATGGGGTCAAGTTCCATATCATTGTTACTAAAAATAGAAAAAAAATAATTTCCCCTCATTATCTTTAGTTAGGAATGAGATATTGGATTCTTTTTTTTTAGGTAGCTTATATGAACTGGAAGCTTGGGATTGCATTTGGGGTCACTGGTATCAAGGTCACTGTTACTAAAATAGAAAATGGTTTCCACTCAATAACACGATGCTCATGGAGACATAAGGTGATGTAAGAAAAGTTAATAATAGTGTAATAGTGTAATTTTATTCTACATAATATGAAATAAAAAACCCAGGGTGTGCACCATGATAAAAGAAGATACAGTAGAATTCATAGAAACATAATGATGAATCGGAAATAGTTATTAGCTCTCCGCCATTTTGATTTCATTTTTCAGTAGGCTTTTCTATTACCGGTAGCCCGCGGGTAATATGGTCTGGTACACTTAGCTCTTAACCAATCAAAAGAGGAGGATATTTAAGAAATGGTAATAAAGTTTGGTACAAATGAACACTTATGTCAAAGTGATTGATAACCACCAGGATATTACGCTCATATCGATTGTGAAGTAGGCTGGTTGAATTGTGTTTTACGTACTTTAGCACATGTTAGGCTATATTTATGTTAGGTAGATTTGTAGTGATGGAGTAAGACCATCCACTGTTTCCTGGGTAGAACCCGTATTGTGTACCTCCAGCGTTCGTAAGAATTGGCACATTCTCAGTTACAAATCGTGCTCCCTCTGGGATTCGAACCCGCAGCGGTGAGACTGGAAAAGCTTTCACTCAGCGTCTTTACCATGTCTGCCTCGGATTCGATTTTGGAAAAGGCGTTCTTCTTAAACACCGTTTTGCTGAGTGCTTGTCTTAATTTACTACACACAATTGAAACTACTGCAATAACCAATATAATTAATGTATTGTGTAAAATAGAAAATGAAAAATTATATGTAGCTACAAACATGACAAATGAACACTTATGGAAACCCGTTTAATAAACCCCAGGCTTACGTTGCAAGTAAAATTGTTTTACTATGTGCTTGCGTTAGTTTACTTCCAAACAAGGTAAATAGTATATTGATCTTCATGTAAACAACGAAAATAATTCAAGCACTTGGAATACATATAGGTTTTGCGTAAATGTAAACCCTCAGCACATGTTTGCCCTTGACCTTCCAAAGCTGAATCCCTGTTGTCAAACTGGTTAAGTTTAGGAAGTGTCATACCTTGCTTCCTGTTATCCTTGTAATTGTTGTTTGTTTTAAATGCGTGGTTTTGGTTGAATTGTCTTTTGTAAAGCTACATTAAATTTGCTGTTCGATTTTTTTTCTACTTTTAGTAGCAAGTCAGTAAATAAATATATATGAACCAAAGACCCGTGACGAATACGAATGTACTTTTTGATGAATCATTGACAAGCTTCAACATTCTTCGGTGTAAACATCTACAAGTCTAGGTTCCGTATTTGTTTCTTCCGCATTGCACGCACTACTAGCTTTATTGCATTACATTTCAGGGGCGTACTTGGGCATACTCCTATACGCCCGTACGTATAATTCAGAGTAGGGTGTCGGAAAAATGAAAAAGCTAAAAATGCGAAAAATGCAATAAAAAGCAAAACAAAATGAAGCCGAAGGGGGGTAGGGTGAGGGGTAAATAAATCAAAGAAACAAGAATGGCTCTGGAGAATTAGAATAGCTTCAAAATACGATTCTAAGGCGTTCACAACTACTTATTAGGGTTAAATGTTTCAAAAAATATCCCGGAGAAGCCACCCTGACACCAACCAGTGGGAGGAGGACAACCCCCACCCACACCGTGACCCTCCGCCGTGCGTATACCCAAATACACTCCTGGTACGCCCCTGCATTTATTTCACCCATAAGATTAATACATTTCATATTTTTGATATAGATGATGTGATTCAAGATGTAAATGTATCGGATTTGGTTAGTTTCAACCAGTTTTGTATAAATTCATTCGTGAAAGCTCGGCCAATACCGTCATTCTTCGGGATCAGGCCACGTGTGTATATATCAACCGATCGGAATGTTCAAAATCTTGACATTGTATTAGCCGGAAGACAACGGGACAGAAAATAGTACACTATTGCTATATAAACAATATAGTCGTTAGCCTCACGTGTAGATGTATAATTTGCGTTGCATGTTTGTTATTTACAATACAGATGACGGTTTTATTACTGCTTTTATGTAAATCAAACATAGATTGGGCAATCAGGTAAATGACATTGAGAAACGTTGATGATAACATTGATTTTCAATGCTAATTCCTTTTGTGGGAAATCTAAGGCGCCCCATGCTAGTATGACTTAACCAATATGGAATCCTTCTAGATACATACGAGATGTGCTTCAAAGATGTGATAGAGATGTTGCGAATGGTGTAAATGTCACAGGTTTAAACAGGTTTAGTGGAATCCAGTCTAGTGTTTCTTAGGCAGTAGTTTAGATTTAGTGGTGTGATACCTATGTATCTATTATATAGAGTAAGTCGTTCCATCTACATACATATTCACCTTTCACACATAAAATACACATACCTTTCTTATGCAAATTAGCTGAATGATAGAGCCAATCGATTGATCGCAAATCAGATATACAACATATACTTGACTTGCGAGAAGACGATTGTTATCCACAATCATATTTACATTAAATATATATGTTTACAATATATATTTACAGGTAATTCTTATTGCATTTTGTGTATTATGTATTTCTTATTATGTTTGTGTAATTTAAATGTAGTTTCATGCTAAGGAATGCATTTTATATGCCTTTGATTAATTTGCCTTTGTTACATACCTGTGTTACCTTGATTAGGTTTGATCACCACTTCCGTCAGCCATATTTGTTATGTGTTTGTAAACAAATCAGAGATATACAACATATACTTGATTTGCGAGTAGACGATTGTTATCCACAATCATATTTACATTAAATATATATGCTTACAATATATATTTACAGTTGTTGCTTCTGTTTACCAACGATCGGCGAGAACCCAAATAAAACAAACCCTGACATAAAGAAGCACACGGATGTGTTAAACTCATTGAGGCCGATATTTCGATTCTGGTCTGTTTGATACTGTATTTTATAAATACATTGATTTAAATAAGGACCGAAACAGTTTAATAGACCCCGTTTACTGGCCACAATAAATATTGTTTTATCGTGTGTGGATATAAATATATATTTAATAAATAAAAAATATAATATATTTGCATAATTGACACACTTTTAACGTTGTATATTATATAGATTGGTTGCCACAGCGGCCACAGTGTCTTTTTAATCATTGACATGTATTGGGGTATGTGGACATAACACAAGTGTCATGCAACTATTCATGTAGATAATTATCTATAGCTCTTGTCCGAACATTCTCAAGGTATCAAGATACTTAAAACGTCTTTTCCATTTTATTTTTGTTCTCGGGAACACGAAAGCCATTTCGTTTTTCATCCGACCTTAAAGTAATTAACATGTCGCTAGTTGTCAATCATTTATCCATTTCAACCAATCAAACCAGAACGATACCTCCGACAAACAACAGCACGTGTGTAAAGCACGTGCAGCTATGTTATATAAACTAATGTCAGTATACTCCGACATCAACAATAGGGCGGAGATATCTAAGTACTGGCGACATGTCAATTGGAAATATATATCTATACGATATCGGATGCGTCCTTGAACCGGCCAGATTCAACCATAAACAGCAGTCTGTTGAGTTATGGCCCACTATCACAACTATCTTACATGTAATTTGACCAACTATCTTACATATAATTTGACCAACTATCTAACATGTAATTTGACCGTTTACTACATCATCAGCTTTACATCCGAGATTCGTGTAATTGGGATAAGGGAGTTATATGTCTTGCATACCGGATCTGGTTATCCGCGTTTTATAGGGGTGGTGGAAAGCCTGATCTTAAACACGGGGGAAGATAAAAGTCACGAGTTGATATCAACAATGACAGTTGCATGACGTCGTTGTGTTAATTCTCGTAAAAAATTACCCATGTGGTAAATTTATATACATGTTGGGCTCATTATCTTGAAAGAAATAGTCTCATGCACGAACAAACAATTATTTAAACAGTAAAACACGGAGATGCCAAAATATTGTATTCATACACTCATTCCAATATGAGGAAAATAAATCAAAAGTCTCAATTTTAACATGACAATGCTTGAACATGTTCATAAATAGATCATCGCAGTGATATAACAAAAAAGCGGGCCTGAAACGCTCTACTAGTTTAAGTAATGAGTTTTATCTCATTTATAGACATGTTCTCACAAGTTGGGTGGAAACAAGTGAAGAGGGTGGGGGAGGGGGTGCATGTATATTAAAATGAGACAAATGCTCCTATAGAAACCACAGCACCAAAACGCAATGGCATCGTAGGTCCGCACTGCACCACAAACTAAAAAGTAGAATGGGAATACCTCAGAACGTAGAAAACTTTAAGAAGAATCGTTGTCACACAGTAAGATATATATACATATATATACTGAAAGGAAAAATAAATGCGACACAGGAATTTCCGCTATATATTGTATGTTCAATATGCTGCTGTTAATCGAATGGTACATGGCTACGTAAGGTCTTTCCTTTCGGGAAAAAGACAAAAACTACACTTAACAGAACAAATAGTATTCCTGCAAAGTTTCATTATTGACAGAGTACGCGTTTGGCGCAAACTTAGGATGCAAAAGTTTGCAAACTGTTTACGTTAAATACAGTACTAAACTGGCACAATTGTTCAAAGAGAAACTTCAACATTTATGAATTTCTTATTACAACGTGTACTTTGATTAAAACGTCTACAACATCACAGTTGTGTCCTTTCTCTAACCATGCTAACTAACTGCAACTCTTTTTTTATTTTACAAAACATCTTGGGATTTACTTGGAATATATATGGAATTAAGTGTACAATAGTATATAAATTCCCGTGGCGCGTTAATATATACTGAAAGAAATAAGTTTAGCACACAAATAATATGGTAAATCCCATTGAGCAGATTCAAGGCTATGTGCTTCAACCGCTATTAACAATAAAATTAACATAATTAACAAGTATATGCAGGACATTATTTTCAGATATGTGCGAAAAAAGTAGCAATATGTTCTTTAATTTACTGCTTTACAGAAATTATAATATCGTTCTTATTTCAATATAAAGGGAGATAATTTTAAAATTAAAAACTTTGGTTCGTAATTTCATAATAATGACAAGGTTAATGTCAATTGTTTTTTGCGTTTTTCATCACTCGAAATCCAGAAACACTATTTAATAAATTTTAACGATGTTCATGTTAATGTTCTTATTTTTAATGTGAAAAATGTTGTTTTATGGGAGATAACACTGATACTTACTTTGAATCGCACATAATTAGTGAAAAACAAGAAGACCTTTTGACATGACATATATATACTGAAAGGAAAAAGAAACGCGATATTAGGCCTGTCCTTTCGGAAAAAAGGTTTACACAGCACCGAACACACCACTAGTTACCCTTTAAAGTTCATCATCGCCAGAATGCGCATTTGGCTCAAGCAGGTGAGCACACTTAGGCTTTAAACGTTGTAATCTCTTAACATTAAACACAATACTGAAATGGCTTGACTTTTTCAAACGAAACTTCAACATTTATGAATTTCGTGTAACAAAGTATACTTTGATTAAAGGTTCTACTACACGAAACAGTCGTCCTTTCTGTAATTAGTTGTAGCCCCTTGTTGTACAAAACACATTGAGATATATCTGGAATATTACGTGCAAATATGTGTGTATAATAGTGTAGTATAGGCATTTTGTTGAGTATGCGTTTTTTTTCCTTTCAGTATATATGTATGTATATATATACATACATATATGTTGTTTTGTTATTCTAGCAGCAACAATGTACAGTGCACGGCTTCTGGTATTAGAAATAATATGGGTAGTTCTGGAGATGGCAGTGATGAATGCTCAGCTACAGATGACGGTTCTTGTAATGCTGTGGGCTGTATCGATTATCAGGACGTGAAGAGATTAAGTGGAGCTTCATCAAAATCTGGTAGGAGGATTTTCTGTCCGCGACAACAACTTGTATACTCACGGTCAATGAAAACGCACAACAAAACAAATCCTTTAATTAGTTAGAATGTTGGGTCCAGGTTACGACCGTTTGGGGAATATAACACAACCATTACAGAACATTATAAAGTTCACGGCTCTGGCAGACAAGATATATGGTCAACTGATGATAGCAGCTTCGACATCGGATGGCTCGCGATAAAAACATAGATACTCCTTTGTTACTACGATATACACCTTTACGCAAGGTATAGTCATACTAATAATTAAATATATATAAAAACGCTATATAACAAAGAAATAAGTATATATGTATATATATTCATACATATAAAACGCTGTATACAATACAAGACTCTCTGAAATATTAGTATTGTAACAACTTTGAAATAATTATAATTAAAAGACATCAAAGATATGTATACGTGTACGAGCGCCTTTAAAGAATATAGAAACGCCAGACGAATAGCAAATATGCATTATGGAAGATTAATGCACGAAGCAATAAACCATGATTCTATATTTGTTTATAAGAATGGTGATACAAAAATGATAAATGATTTTTCCTATGATTTTCAGTTTTAACAAAGAATACGTTTTACACATAAACAAAATGGAACAATGTAAACAAACCATTATAGACAACTCTTACAAAAGAAAATTAGAGATAGATAAAATTCAGTACAATGTCAGTACAATAGAAAATAATTTTACTAAAGGGAAATACGACACATTAAGTAATTTGAGGAAAGACATTTGTGAAAAAGAATACCTAAATGAAACGTCACAAAATAGGGATATAGTTCATAATTTCACTGATATAGACATGGATAGCAACTTAGGTAACATACTTGAAAAAGGACCTAATTTCATACCCACAAAGCACTCCTCTAAGATAAAATTAAAACGTGAGATTATCCATGATGTAAGGTCAGGATTAAATAATCTAGTTAACTGGAAATCAAAAGACTATAAAAAAGCAAATAGTAACACTTTACTCAGTATGGACCTCAACCATCCCAATATCAATACAGAAGTGTATGATTATACAATTGATATATTAGAAAATAATGATAATATAGATGAAATCATTGGAGAAACTAATCACGGGAAAAGCAACATAACACCTCAAGAAAATAAATCGCTATGCACAATTGCCGACAGAGATGATATAATAATCAATACTGCTGACAAGAATTTAGGTCTGAGTATAAACTCCACTGAATGGTACTGTCAAGAATACAATAGACAGTTATCAGATACTAATATATATCAAACCATAAATAGGTCACACTTGAATGATAAGATAAATGAAGGAATGGCAGAATTAGCTAATATGCATAGGAGGTATAAAGATACTATAGTAGGCATGCAATATGACGTAGCAATATTAATCAGCAAAGAAAAGAGAGACATAAATATTCCAACACTTAATATTTTACCAAAAGTACATAAATTAGATGAGAAAGCTAATATAAGAAACGAACATCTACTTAAAGGCAGACCTATTGTGAATGGTTTCGCCGCTATTAATGCTGAACCATCCAGACTACTGGGAAATATGTATAGGACGTACCTCAAAGAAATAACATATAAACTAATTAAAGCAGGCTTGGGGTCACCGATTGTAACTAGCTCATTGGAAGTGGTCGACATATTAAAACAGCTAAGGATCAACCCAAACAGCATAGATTACACCTATTTCGTGGCTTTTGATTTTTCATCATTATATACATCAATAACCAATGAAACAATGATAAGAACGATAGACAAGATAGCATTTTTTCTTAAATTAGACGACAGTTGTAAATATATCATGTATGAATTATTTAACTTTATTAAAAAGTATGCATACTTCACAGTAGGAGGACAAAAAAGCTATCTACAAAGTAACGGTTTAACAATGGGCAGTTATGATTCATGCGATGGGGCCAATTTAGTATTGCTTATGTGTGAAATTGAGATGATGAAGGCAGAAATAACGAATAGACTATTAGCATTCTTTCGATTTGTAGATGATGGCAGTATAGTATTACAGGGAACCTACGAGCATATCATAGACACCATTAAGACGATAGCATCGTTCTATCCAAAAGAATTAGAAATAGAATTTAAAGTAAACAAAGTCAATACAGTCTTTTTAGATCTCACTTTCGGATTAGGCAACAGCACGGTATATGATGGAAAACTGTATTATAGGATATACCAGAAACCCTTTAACACATATTCCTATACACACTATTCCTCAAACCACCCTAAATCAATTTTCAATGGCATAATCACGACTGAGTGTCACAGATATAGATCAAGGTCTATTAATGAAATGGAATATCGACATTTGATAAATTTATTCAAAATTAGATTACGTAAATGTGGATACCCAAAACGTCTCATTAAGAAACATACTTTAGATTACAACCCAAATGACACAACCAACAAACCATTAAAACGGAATACCCAGGGCAGATTCTGCCCTCTGAAATTCAACAAATATAACAAAAGACATGAAATTGCTAATAAGATGTTAACAGCTAAGAACAACAGAAAAATGCTTAGACCATGCTACAAAGTTGAAAAAAAGATAAAAAACATCTTAATAACCAAAAAAACATTACATGAAAAATTATCAAAATTCATATAAATAATGTGTCAAAACACTGGTTTTATACATCATGCCATAGCCAAAATCAGAATAAAAACCTAAAATGAAATAGTTAATATTATCTAATGACCAACCCGTTACGACAGTTCCAGAGACCAGTAGACTAATCTTGTTAATTAATTCATAACAGCATTAACAATGTATTTAGCTTACATGCGTGATGCATCATAGACACAAATATTTATCATAATATTATGTGCCACATGACCTGCGCTGTAAACACATAACTGTTATACGTAACAGTAGCACATAACACATGCTTGATGCAGCATAGACATATATATTTATCATGTAAGTCATGCAGGTTAAGACAGATTAGAAACATTTATAGCATGAAATACAAACATTGTTTTTTTCTAATTAACATAATAGTTTTGTTGCAAACCAGAGATAAGGCGTACTTGATTACAATGTTACGTCACATCAAATAAATGGTATTGTGACATAATAGGTATGACATTTTTCTAATTAACATAATAGTTTTGTTGCAAACCAGAGATAAGGCGTACTTGATTACAATGCTACGTCACATCCAAAAAATGGTATTGTAACATGATAGGTATGACACTTTTCTAATTAACATAATAATTTTGTTGCAAACCAGAGATAAGGCGTACTTGATTACAATGCTACGTCACATCAAATAAATGGTATTGTGACATAATAGGTATGACATTTTTTCTAATTAACATAATAGTTTTGTTGCAAACCAGAGATAAGGCGTACTTGATTACAATGCTACGTCACATCAAATAAATGGTATTGTAACATGATAGGTATGACACTTTTCTAATTAACATAATAGTTTTGTTGCCAACCAGAGATAAGGCGTACTTGATTACAATGCTACGTCACATCAAATAAATGGTATTGTAACATGATAGGTATGACACTTTTCTAATTAACATAATAGTTTTGTTGCAAACCAGAGATAAGGCGTACTTGATTACAATGCTACGTCACATCAAATAAATGGTATTGTGACATAATAGGTATGACATTTTTCTAATTAACATAATAGTTTTGTTGCAAACCAGAGATAAGGCGTACTTGATTACAATGCTACGTCACATCAAATAAATGGTATTGTAACATGATAGGTATGACACTTTTCTAATTAACATAATAGTTTTGTTGCAAACCAGAGATAAGGCGTACTTGATTACAATGCTACGTCACATCAAATAAAAGGTATTGTAACATGATAGGTATGACGCTTTTCTAATTAACATAATAATTTTGTTGCAAACCAGAGATAAGGCGTACTTGATTACAATGCTACGTCACATCAAATAAATGGTATTGTACCATCATAGGTATGACATTTTTCTAATTAACATAATAGTTTTGTTGTAAACCAGAGATAAGGCGTACTTGATTACAATGCTACGTCACATCAAATAAATGGTATTGTAACATGATAGGTATGACACTTTTCTAATTAACATAATAGTTTTGTTGCAAACCAGAGATAAGGCGTACGTGATTACAATGCTACGTCACATCAAATAAATGGTATTGTAACATGATAGGTATGACACTTTTCTAATTAACATAATAGTTTTGTTGCAAACCAGAGATAAGACGTACTTGATTACAATGCTACGTCACATCAAATAAATGGTATTGTAACATGATAGGTATGACATTTAAGAAAAAGTAAGTATTTTAATAGCTTATACAGTACACCATACATTTTGTTTTATATTAGAAATAGCATTATTACATAACAACTGGCATAAGGCGTACATGTTTTTATAGCGTGATTCGTCAGATCGTCCTGATATTAATGTTAAATAAATTCATCCAGGTTAAGATAATTTCTAGATGAACAGAATAAAGCTGTTGCAAACCAG
The DNA here is from genome assembly GCA_037043455.1 of Cyrtodaria siliqua. NCBI lineage: Eukaryota > Metazoa > Mollusca > Bivalvia > Adapedonta > Hiatellidae > Cyrtodaria > Cyrtodaria siliqua. The sequence continues at coordinate 212,876 of JAWPHD010001293.1, forward strand.
AGATAAGGCGTACATATTTATGATATGTTACGTCACATCAAAAAATGGTATAGTGACATGATAGGTCATGAAATTTCAGAAAGAGTAAATAGTTTAATAATGTGTTTAATAATGTATTTAGCTTACATGCATGATGCATCATAGACACAAATATCTATCATGATATTATGTGCCACGTGACCTGCGCTATAAACACATAATTGTAACACATAACTGTAGGCACATAAGTGTAGCACATAAAAAGTAACTCATAACACATGCGTGATGCATCATAGGCACAAATATTTATCATAATATTATGACCTGCGCAGTAAACACATAACTGTAACACATAACAGTGACACAAAACAAATGCGTGATACATCATAGACACATATATTTATCATGATATTTTGTGCCACGTGACCTGCGTTATAATACACATAACTGTAACACATAACAATAACGCAATACACATGCATGATACATAAATGATACACATAACTGTGACACATAACACCAAACATACATTCTTAATGTATCACAGACACACATAAATATCAAGATAATATGTACCACGTGAACTAAACTTTATTACATTATCACATATAACACAATACACTTTTATCAACTTCAACCTTAAAATAATGGATGGCAACTGAGCATGTTTTAGGTTACAAATATCTAATACTTGTTTCCCAATAACTACTACTATTACAGAGAATATGGGACAGACCGAAGATATCCCGATTTTTAATATCTTAAACCCTAATACATTGGGATTTTATTACACTCTAGCTTCATCCATACTTTATACGCCAGCTGAGAGTGTCACGGATATACGGAGTAAATTGCAATTTTATAAATAAAAAAACACTTATTATATCTTACGACAATGTCTTACAACCAAGTGCGCTAACAGATAGACGGAATAAATAACATGATTAAATTGGAAATTATTTTTAAAAACAAATGATACAAATAGACTTTAAAGGACAATGACAATGTATCACAAATAAACGGAATAAATAGAGCCTTAGTGATTCAAACGATATATTTTATATATTTTAAAGTATACATCGATTGATCTTCATAATACATAATACACTACGAGACAAACGGATTTAATTGCTTTTTATTTTAATATTGAACTTATATTCGAAGTAATATGACACAAATTGAAAAAAACAAACACACTTTTCAATTATGGACAGATATTCAAGACATTATTGGAACAGCTACAGAATGGCCCTACAATATTCGACGCCTATTTTGGACACAACATTTAAAACATTTCCAACGCATTTTAATCTCAACATTTGTATACGTCAATGGTCTCAATCCGGATATATTTAAAGAATGGGCTAGACTGATTGGATTGGGTCGGGATGAATCTGCATATAGACATTTTGACGCGCTCTTCCAAATATTTCCCACTAGAAATTACACATTATATGCTTACAATGTCACCAACAATAGATATGAATATCTTGATGGGTCTGTCAGACGGTATACACACATTTCTAAGAGACGTTAGATAAATACGCCCCAATCAGAACAGAATTTAGGAATGATAGATACAAATTAGTATAAAAACTATACCATACTACCATACGAAAGCACAAATGACAACTAAAATACTAGTCATTAAAAAGTATGATGAAGACAATTACTACATAAAGATATAATCCTATACACATAACTTGTATGATACTACCACACAGACGCCACTGTGTTTCCCCTCCCCCTTTTTTAAAAAAATCATGGATGTCCCGTGCTCACGGTTCACACCATTCAAAGATAATGTGTAAAAACGTTTTATCATTCTCCGCTCACGTGCCAAACCGCTTAGACGTGTTTGATATTCTGGACTTAAAAGTGAAACAATTTGAGATTATAACTTGAAAGGTAAACAACATGTTTATCAACTTTATAAAGGTAAGGATACCTTTATAACTTCAGATTTATTAATTTTTACAGCTTTTATAACTTCAGATTTATTTATTTTTACAACTTTCGTAACATAACCGTATTTCAGAAACCAAACAATTCTCTAAAATAAACCGTTAAAAGGCAGGACACACGTATAGAACTATTGAGTCGCCAGTTTTAGAAAATGTATCATTGTTTTTATTTGCATTTAGAATATATCACCGTTTTTTAAATTACATTTATTTATATATGATTTCTCTACCCTTTCTTATTTAGAACTATATGGTTGTATGTTTTATATATTTATATATATATATGATGTGTCACTCACTATAACCGACGTTTCAGTTTTTCACCATGATAACATTTTAATAATTGCAAATTAGCATGAGCAGTGAGGGTTTCGACGTCGAACTAAAGCTTTAAACTGCCAGTGATATTTCCCAAGGATATCAATGCTAATTAAATGAGTCTAACAGAATTTATATATTCTAAGGAGTTTAGCTAACGCTAGCTAGAGTCTTCATTTTCAAAACTTGCTTTGATAATATTGTCACCGACAAACTGAAACGGCGAATGCAATAAGTTCTATTTTAAGTTGAGCGCTCAAACTTGATAGATTGTATTTGTTTCAAATGGTTCAAACAGATAAGCAATTAACATAACGTATATTTGATAATTTATATGTAATATATATAGTTTGTATACAGTCAATATTTGATGTAACCACGATATATGCGTATATTTTTAAATGAAATAAAGATATGCCCATTACACATGGTTTCATATTTCTAATTATATCCATTAATATAAAAACAGAGTTTAAATGATATTATTATTGTCTAACATTAAAAGTTAATAAAATGTCAGATTCTTTAAAATGGTATTATATCATCAAATGCACAACTGAGACTTACTATACATACAAACGACACATGACAGTAGATGGACTAGAGACAGAATTTACTCTCGTCGTGAAGTATTGGACTCCTAGGCGAAAGTAGAATATAATTTGAGAGGTTAGCGGCATATAACATTGCGGCAATTGTTGATATTAAAGTCAATGCAATTGTCGTATGATACCGGCATTAAGTTGGTTCATATATCAAAAAAAAAAAGTGTAACAAAGTATACTTTGATTAAAGGTTCTACTACACGAAACAGTCGTCCTTTCTGTAATTAGTTGTAGCCCCTTTTTGTACAAAACACATTGAGATATATCTGGAATATTACGTGCAAATATGTGTGTATAATAGTGTAGTATAGGCATTTTGTTGAGTATGCGTTTTTTTTCCTTTCAGTATATATGTATGTATATATATACATACATATATGTTGTTTTGTTATTCTAGCAGCAACAATGTACAGTGCACGGCTTCTGGTATTAGAAATAATATGTGTATATAGTTCTGGAGATGGCAGTGATGAATGCTCAGCTACAGATGACGGTTCTTGTAATGCTGTGGGCTGTATCGATTGTCAGGACGTCAAGAGATTAAGTGGAGCTTCATCAAAATCTGGTAGGAGGATTTTCTGTCCGCGACAACAACTTGTATACTCACGGTCAATGAAAACGCACAACAAAACAAATCCTTTAATTAGTTAGAATGTTGGGAATTTTGGATAACATATGATATAATCCATATATTAATGAGTCGCATTTAATTTTTTACATGCATATCTTGATTTAGTGCATTCCACATTGCACGTGCTTTTCCAGTTTTCTTGAAGTTCTTCAGTTTGTTAACTTGTTGAGTGATATTCACTGCCCATTGTACCTTACTATTATTACTACTGAACATACTGCCTTAATTAATAAGCATGATGTTAAAAAACAAGACACAATTGGTACATCTAGACCTATATGGAATAAAGAAAAAGCATCTGCTTTTAATGAAAAAATAGACATGCAAAAAGTGATGGATCTATGCACAAACTTAGACATATCATTGATAGGTAACATTGATGTCAATTTTATAAATAATATTGTAAATGATTGCAATTCATTGCTTTTAAATGCTCCAGAAAAGTTCGGTAATATAATTCACATAAAACCTAATGGAAAGAAACCAGATAATAAATATAGATATAAAAATCGAACAGGAAAAGTAGCATTCAAGGACGACAGTAAACCACAAACACACACAGAAACAAACTGTAAATAGGTCCACCACCACGCGTTGCAAAAGTCTTTTGGTAAACCTTTTAACAAGTTTAACAAAGATAGTATGAAAGTGACCATGACCCAGGATATTACAAAGTTTGTAAATCACGTCACCATAGAAGTCAGGTTGTGACAGTCCTTGTTAACCTTGGTTCAACCATGAGTGTAATACTCTTCGCAAGGAATATCATAAAGCAAATTGGCGTGCTAAAACCGCCGAAAGAAGAACAAATATGACACGTTGTAGCAAATAATACAATAATATTATAAATAAGCATTTTAAGTTGTACAAAAATAAGATAATTCAGAAAATAAGAAAACTTGAAACCTCAGATCCTACGACCTACTGGTCCATAATAAATAAATAAATAAAGGCACAAACTCAATGCAGAAAGTAGTAAATGAAATCTCTATAGAGGCTTTTTTATTACTTTTTTAAAGATATCAAGTTTTTTACTATAATGATATTTAGCCTGAGGCTATACCTCATTGCAATACTGAATTAAATAGACTGATTGATAATAACGATGTATTATAAACGATTGGTTCATTAAAAAATAATAAAACATGTAGTGGGGACATGATATTAAATGAATTTCTTAAGGCAACTTAAGATCAATTACTAGAGTACACGAAGCTATTTAACACTGGTTCTGGACTTATATCAGAAAGATGGACCGAGGGTTTTATTTTCCCAATTTTTAAAAATAAAGGCGATAAGACTGGCCCGGACAACTATTGAGGTATAACTATTTTGAGCTGCATGGGTAAACTCTTCATTTCTATTTTAAATAACCGATTAAATGAGTATCTTGAATCATCCGGCATCCTGAGTGAGGAACAGGTTGGTTTTAGGAAGCATTATACTACAGCTGATCATGTGTTTAATTTAAAATGCCTTATTGGTCTTTATTTATGTCATAATTCGTGTCAAAGTTTAGAACTATATAGTATGCGCACTAAATATATGTAAATCGTATCATGCGCTGGCGTTACTATATTTATCCGCGAATACGTTAAAGGGGAACTGTCGGAACGAAACGTTTATTCTGTTTGAAACAGTTTGGTAGTGTTGCATGATAAAAAGTATATAATAAATAGAATATGTGTTGGTTTGTAGTGTATATAGGATTTATTTTCATCTCGAAGTAATATAAGTTTCATCACTTCTCGATAAAAATAAATCCTAAATTCACTCCAAACCAACAACTATCCTCTATATATATATACATACAATTGTGTTCGCTATATAACCGGTGACCTTGATGAGAGTCGAATAAAGATGATTTCTATAATATGTAATAGCAGCTTGTTAAAAATGCACACGCACCAAACTCACACAGACATGTGCGCGCACGCACGCACGTATGCACAACTTTGACGGATAGACTATGCGTTTAGAGATACGAACATGAAGGATGAGTGTGGCGAATTAATGATATGTGTCAAGCCTTATTAGGGATGTAATATCAACCGTCTATTTTCAGGCGTGAACAAGATTTTCCCCAGGGATACTGATGGTTTCGAGGTTCGCTGTGACATGACAACAAGTGGGGGTGGGTGGACAGTTATACAACGTCGAATTGGCGATTCAGATTTCTACAAAAACTGGGTCGAATACCAAAAAGGTTTCGGAGGTCTGGCCACTAACTTCTATCTCGGTAATGAAAAAATCACTCCATTACATCACAGGGTGTGTACCAGTTGCGCGTTGATATGATTGGTCCGGCTGATGAGGTGCGGTATGCACAGTATAAAGTGTTCGCTATCGGAGATGCAGGAAGCAAATATAAATTACTGCTTGGAGAGTATAGCGGCGATGCAGGCGATAGGCTTACATATCACAATGACATGAAGTTTTCTACAAGGGACCAAGACAACGACGATTCGGAGAAGAATTGTGCCATGTCCTCTACAGGTGCTTGGTGGTATAATTAATGACTGCAATAAATCAAATCTAAACGGTATCTATGGAAACGAGGAGTTTGGTAAAGGACTTGGGAACCATTCACAACTTACGATAAGTCATTTAAATCGGTAGAGATAAAGATAAGACGCTGGTCGGGATAAAATAGAAATTACCAGCCTTGACAACATGATATGGAGATAAAACAACAAACAATGTGGTTTCCTGAGTTGTTTTGCTAGCCTTATTGCTTACTGACTATTCCAAGTTGGTTACCCTGTCTTCACCACTCTTTATGTTATGTATTGAGTTGATAAATACCTACCAGTCACAATCTTTTAGTGTCTGCAAGTTGATTAGTTTGTGTGTTTTTTAGTAAATTTTATCAGTTTCTATAAAGATATTTTTTATCGGGGACAGTTATTGTGAAGTTATTGTTAACTATAAGGAATGTTTTTGTCAGGGACAGTTATTGTAAAGTTATTTTTATCGGGGACAGTTATTGTGAAGTTATTGTTAACTATAAGGAATGTTTTTATCGGGGACAGTTATTGTTAAGTTATTGTTAACTACTATAAGGAATATTTTTATCGGGGACAGTTATTGTAAAGTTATTGTTAACTATAAGGAATGTTTTTATCTTGGACAGTTATTGCGAAGTTATTGTTAACTATAAGGAATGTTTTTATCGGGGACAGTTATTGTGAAGTTATTGTTAACTATACTTTTTTGTATTTACTATTTTTTGTTTACTATACTTCTGTTTTTATAGCATGACTCCGGTTTTTAAGGTTGGACACACTTTTAATACTTCTATTTTATATATATTTTATTATAGTCTCAGATTGTTGATGTATGTCCGTTCGTGACGTCGTAAACATCAGTTGGTGACATTTTTGTTAATTTTAAAATGTAATTCTTGTCGTTGTGATTTAATGATGGTACTGAGTATATGTAAACGGTAAACTAATTGAATGGCATGACTTTCTGTGCTCATTTTAAATGTGTGTTTCTTAGTGTATGTTAGCACGTTCTCACAGTGTTAAGACCTAAGTAAACAAGAAAGTTGAACTATTGCGAACTATTGAAAAAGGGCAGTGAAAGAAAACACAATAATAAACACATTTATATTTATTGGAATAAACTTGCCATTGCTTCAGCATAATATAACAGGAAACATAATGTGCATATCGAATGTGAAGTCACGATACTTATAAACATTTTGATAAATGGTCATAGCTCAGACCAACGTTTAAAGGCAATGAAAACTGTACTCGGTGAACCCTGGGTTCAGATGTCCACAAAGCCAGATATTTAAAATTTAGTTGTTTTCCTTCAAATGTTCTCGTATAACAATTACTACACACTGCTGTGACAGCGACATACTGCCAAATCTGCTGAATAGTCACCGCGGACGCCACGAAGATAGGAAACGCGATTCTTAAGGACCTGTACCCGTCCGCATAATCAGTGTGGTTGATGTTTAATATGAGGACTACAGTTTTCGGATTTTTTCTTGGGGTTTCAATACTAATTATATAAATACTTGGTTGCATTGATTATTTATTTATTATAGACATAAAGTGTATTATAACAAAAGAAGCTCACTGGTATTGTTTTTGCAGAGAATCATTTTTATTAAGAACCCACCACTTCTTTTCCAGATATTGTATTGTTTATAAATGTGTAAGTTCGCCAGGATGTGAACATGGGTCCAAGGCTCTTTATGTTCATGTTTGATAATACATTGTAATTGTATCTGCCGCCGGATGGTGCCAGCCTCACTGTCTTCCACTGCAAAGTACTGGGGAGCTTTATCATTTATACCGTTATAGTAACTAAATAGTTAGATACATTCAGACCAGTGTATTATGTAAGATATTATCATGGAGTTCTAGAGAGATTATTCTATATTAAATAGACTGTCAAGTCAGTCTGTTAGGGTTCTATGAGAAGTAAAATCACGAGGTTTATCCTGGGGTAGGGTTGTATTACGAACCTTGTTATGCATTTTCAGCTGAATATGCATGTTATACATTTTGCACCATATTATCTCCCTTTCATAGTGTTTAAGATTAAAAGGATTATCTCTCTTGCGTCTTATATAAATATGAATTAAGAGGAGTGGTCGCATCTGATATCTTTGTAATTGCAAAATATGTATAAATATGTAATTTAAGGCTAGTAATAATACTGTATGTATAATATTTGATAACAAGATTAACTTTAAAGATCAATATATGGCCACAGGTTATTTTCATAATCAAATTACGTGTTTAACGTCTTGTTGGAACATTTTATTTGAACATTAATTGAACATTAACAATTGATACTATTTATCATTTGGTAATCTTGTTCATAATATTATTGATTAGTAATTTCAAATATATGTGCAGACATTTATGTAAAGAGTAATAATTCATTTGTAATTTAGGCTATACTAATGCGCGACTACTATTCTCGACAATGTGCTGATAATTTGGAACTTGCCACTGTTTATTTTTGAGGTTAATTCATTTATTCAATTTGGCACATTCAGTTTTCATGTAATTATTAAATATCCTTATACGGCTGTTAAATTTTTTGGGATACACCCAAATATGAAACGAATTTATAATCGTAATCTAAATAAGTTTTCTGTTTTATCAAGTACATTGTTATTGCGGAGAGGTCGCACTTTCGTGATTAATTGATTCATGTCTTCACTTTGGAATACAACTCCCTCCGGAGTCTCCCTCCCTAGACATCTCATTTACACCTAAAATCGAACTTCCGATACATATTATACATATATGTACATAGTGTTACCTTGTTATTTATAATAAAATATAAAACAAACATTTAAGGAGGAATCTGGTCGTTAAATTCAGTTATTAAACACGTTCTCATTTGGTTATCAGTTAAATATATTTAAAATTTGATTTCTTCATTGATATTAAATAATGATATTAAACTTTGAATCTTGTCAATTTTCTTATCCCTCTTTTATTAAAGATTGTTAACCCCTAATTTTGTCATCGTCTATCTAAAAGTATATATAAAAGACTTACGTCGAAATCAATGAAGATACCTTTTAAGGAGGCTCGTGCATAATTGCATTTAAGGGGGCTCGTGCATAATTGCATTTAAGGAAGTGTCAGTGCATTTGAATTGAAGAGAGCTTGATAATATTATGGTTATTGTAAACTGAAGTACTTGACAAATCTGCATTTTGAATGTTACTGTGATATGGTGGTCATGGTTATTGATACTGTGGCTTTAAATTGGATGTGAGATTATTTGAACCGGGTATCATATTCGATCAGGATATAGATAGTCAGTAATTATAGGTACCTATAGCTTTGAAGTGTGATTTAGGTCACTTACACCCATTACGGTTTAGGGACCGTATATATGATAATTCGTATGTCCGCTTGAGAAGGGAGGAGTCTTACTTTCGAGAGTTAATAATATTATTTCTAAAGGGTTTAATTTATGGCGGGGTCTCTAGGTCTCAAGGTATTCTATGTCGTCCTCTCTTCTTTAGCGTACTGGTTTATCAAGTTCAAGAGTGACGCGTATTTTGGAAGCCGATTAGGGCACTCGTGAAATATCGATCCGCCTTTGAACAGTGAATTGTGGTTCTAATTAGTCTGTTTGCTGGACTAGTTTTATCTATCCGTTGTAAAAGATATTTGGGATCTAAAGGTTATGGGATCGATTCTTGTTGAGTGCTAAGAGCTGTTATCGCATAAATCGCGGGTTTATAAACAACTGAAGAACATTGCGATTCATTCATCCTGTAATATTTGCACATACACTTAGCGTCATACACATATACATATATGAGGGTGTATATAGTATTTATTTGTCACGTATGTGACTGGTGTCAGACTGATATATTTCATCGGGTATAATACAAATTCATCCGTGTCTTACTCTCCCTCGGATGTTGAACGAGATGTTCTATTCGACACCAGCGTCCGCCTGAGTGAGCACGCGCGTTGCGTGCTCTCGTCGTTGTCATTTCGCAAAGTAGAATACCGCTGCTAGTGGGCGTGACAGGTTTTGAACCTTATACATTATTACCTCTCATGAATAGATTCATTAAAATCGATTATGCTGCTTTTCTCTCGTATTTGTTTTTGTTGCTCCCAAGGGATCCCCTTTTCAGTATTTATTTTCAAACTTTATAAAACGCAAATTGAATTCATATATCTTTTTTTTATTTAAAAAACGAAACAGACGTAATTGATGCAAATAATATATTGGAATTGTACAAAAGTATATCAAATGACCTCACCGCTGTTGGTTCGATACCTCTGGGACCTCTGCGAAACGTCGGTGGTTTTACCCATGTGCACGCCCGTGCATGAAATAAGCTCAGAGGTGCTCTTGGAGTCTTCTTTCAGCAATGGAAGCTGGATGACGGACACTAGTATAATTGCGTAATGGACAATTTTATCATTTATGTATTTTAAAGCTATCCCAAAACAAAGTTTGTACAGATCAGCAGGTGTGCCGGGATCCCCGCCAGGACTAGAACCTGGATCAATTTTCGAGAAAGAAAAGCATGCTTCCTTACACTACAGAGTTGTTCCCAACAGCACAGAGCATACAAAAGAAATTAATAGCAAAGTTAAATTTAGATTTAAGCATATTTTACTTAAATAAACCACAACTTAAACTGCTAGGCTCGCATTAACCATTCGCCAAATCGCCATAGACGAAGAGTAATAAGTACTGATAAAGGTGATCCTTTGAGAGCAACTAACACAATTAAGAGAATAAAGCAGCAGTCTCGGTTTTATTGAGTCTGTTCATGAGAAGTAATGGAAGAAGCAACACTTCTCACGCCCCCTAGCACCGGCTTAAGGGTATTCTACTTCAAAGCCACCTATATTGGGCTCGTTGGTCCCAAAGGACCAGTAAAAAAATAACACTACTGATTCGTAGCACGGGGAGACATTTTACAGCCGCCGGTGATCCTTTGAGAGCAACTAACACAATTAAGAGAAAAAAGCAGCAGTCTCGGTTTTATTGAGTCTGTTCATGAGAAGTAATGGAGAAGCAATACTTCTCACGCCCCCTAGCCCGGCTTAAGCGGTATTCTACTTCAAAGCCACCTATATTAGGCTCGTTAGTCCCAAATGACCAGTAAACAAATAACACTACTGATTCGTAACCCACACTGGCGAATGGAAATCGTAATAAATACATAACAAATTCGCCAAACATCGGCAGTCTTATGAATCCAAAGTTTTGACGACTTTGTCTAAAAATTCTCGGAAAATCTCAAATTAACAAAAACACAAAGTCTTTAAGTGTTTATAAGCCAATATCCCGCTGCGTGTTAAAAGCTAACGACAATCAATTTGGACCGATAACTAATTATCGCCATGTTTATTGAAAACCGCTGTCAAATTGTCGTGTGTGCGATAGACACCGCCCTCTTTTCCGCCTCTCAATGCCATTCAACTCATTTGTGACCCCACGCTCAATATTATCCATATATTTAATTGCGTTATCGAGCCATGTAAAACATCAAATAACGTGGCCAAAATGGCAGATCAAATCATAACGTTTGACAATGTTTGTTTAAGAATTAATAAGCCAGAGATGCCCTGTTTAAAGGCCGTCGATGTTTTTGAACTTTACGATCACTGGTAAGTGTTAATACCCACTAATTAGTTGCACACATAGAAGTGTAACATGAACTAGAAACAAGAGGGCCATGATGGCCCTAAATCGTTCATCTGAGTACAGGCACATTATCAAACTTCTTCGAAAACTTATGGTCATATACAATCTATGCAAGTTTGGTTAAGATTGTTCAAGAAATGTGGGCTTTGTTGTGTATAACAACATTGATATAAAGACACTGACAAAGTTTGGTAAATATCAAATACAAAATGAAGATGGTAGAGTGTAACACCTTGGGCAGGGTCAAATGTGTCCCGAGGGTTACATGTAATATATGAGAGCTTTGTGGTTTCAGAGAAGAAGATTTTTAAGTTTTTCCCTATATAATTCTATGTTAAACATGACCCCTAGGGTGGGGCCAAATGTGACCCCACGGTCACCATTTGAACAAACTTGGCAAAGGACCATAAGAGTATATATAGTAAATGCAAAATATTAAACCTATGGCTCTTGTAGTTCCAGAGAAGAAGACTATAATGTGTTTCCTATATAAATCTATGTATAACTGTGACCCCGGGGCGGGGCCAAATGTGACCCCAGGGTCACCATTAAAACAAATTGGTAGAGGGCCATAGGCTTATAGCAAATGCAAAATATAAATCCTCTGGCTCTTGCAGTTACAGAGAAGAAGATTTTTTATGTTTTTTCCTATACATGTCTATGTTAAACATGTGACCCTTGGGGCGTGGCCAAATGTGATCCGAGGGTCACCATTTGATCAAACTTGGTAAAAGACCATAAGCTTATAGTAAATTCAAATTATCAAACCTCTGGCTCTTGTAGTTTCCGAGAAGAAGAATTTTTTTAAAAAAATCCTATATAAGTCTATGTAAAACTGTGACTCTCGGGGCGGGGACAAATTTGAATCCAGGGTCACCATTTGAACAAATTTAGTAGAGGACCATAAGCTGATGCTGCATGTAATACATGAGAGCTCTGTGCCATGTGGTTCCAGAGAAGAATATTTTTTCAATTTTTTCCTATACAAGCCTATGTAAAACTGTGATCGCCGGGGTGGGGCAAAATGTAACCCCTGGGTCACCATTTGAATAAACTTGGTAGAGGACCATAAGCTTATAGCAAATGCAACATATTAAACCTCTGGGTCTTGCACTTTCAGAGAAGAAGATTTTTCAAGTTTTTTCCTATACAAATGTGACCCTTGGGGCGGGGCCAATTGTAATCCGAGGGTAACCATTTGAACAAACTTGGTAAAGGACGATAAGCTTATAGTAAATGCAAAATATAAAACCTCTGGCTGTTGTAGTTTCCGAGAAGAAGATTTTTAAAAAAAAAACATCCTATATAAGTCTATGTAAAACTGTGACCCCCAGGGCGTGGAAAAATTTGACCCCAGGGTCACCATTGAACAAACTTAGTAGAGGACCATAAGCTGATGCTACATGTAATACATGAGAGCTCTGTGCTTTGTGGTTTCAGAGAAGAAGATTTTTAAAAAAAAAATCCTATACGTCTATATGAAAAACATGCAAAACCTCAATATAAACAATTTGGACCCGCGGGGCACGGCCATTTTTAACCTTGGGGACTTCATTTGAACAAACTTATTAGTCTTGGCGTTGGCGATCAATTTAAAAGAAAACTGTTGAAATCTGGCCAGTAGTTCTGGAGAAGAAGATCTTTTAAGGTTTCGACTATATATGGTAATGGCGGCAATCTTGGATGTAGCGCTGACCTAATTTTAACAAATCTAAAAAGCATTCATCTAAGGATTATTCATGTGAAGTTTAATCAAAATTAGCCAAGCAGTTTCTGAGGAGAAGTCGTTTGAAGAAAAGTTAACGACGGACGACGGACGGACGACGACGGACGACGGACGAAGAGTGATCCCAATAGATCACATTGAGTCTTCGGCTCAGGTGATCTAAAAAGGCAAGTGTGAACGTGTTTGATCGGCTGTCTGTAAATTGGGAATCAACATTGACATGGAACACCTTTTGTATTATACAAACGGTGGGATTACGCAAAATATTGGTACAATTTTAGAATGAAGTGACTTTTATTACTTATTCTATGCATAATAGTCGTGGTGTACATGTATGTAGCATTTCAGAATTTTTTCTCACAATGCAACGCGATTTTTCTAGCTTCTTTGGAACCACTGTTAAATGAACTTGTTTTATGTGCCTCAGCTTAGCCTTCCATTTTTGTCTCTGTTATATATTGTTATGTATTTTATTTCTATGAATGTTAGCATATTAAAATGCATTTAATAAAAATAATAAATGGTGACAAGAGTCTGTTTTTTATATTTCCTTACTATATGCATGCATTCATTCTGTCCTTTTTTTAAAAGTCAGTCTTGACAATTTTTAACAATTAAATTACATTATATTGAGTACAGTTTTTAAAATGTTTTACGTATACAACTCACATTTGAATTATAAGCACTAAAGCAGAATGCAGCATGTATATATGATTTGGAAATATTGATACCCTATAGGATAAAAATCGTACTATTTTTATTGATGGGTACACAAATTAAAGTTCCTAAATATCTCGGCAAAAGTCTGGCTATAGACATTGTAATCTGACTAAAGGAATGTTTAGGACGTTAGCCAGATTAGCTAATGGGTTCAAAATCCTAGCGCTAGCCTAGAACTGTATTTTACATAATTATAACAAACCGTTCCGGGCACTTATCTTAACTCTTAAAGCATGGCCTTTGAATCGACCAGATGAAGCTGCAGGTTATGCTTATGAATTAATTGCAACATTTCATACAAGAGGTCAATGACCTTGAAGCTCTACTGATAGTTGTTTGATAGCTAGATCAGCATTCCCGTGAAGTTTCATAAAAATCTGTCAAGTAGTTTCAGAGCAGTAGTCGCTACAAGTTTTCATTACATAACTCTATGTAAACAAAGAAGGCCGCTGGCGGCCATGTTTAACGTGAAATCAACATCATGTCATACTGATCATTTTAGAAAAAGTCCCATATCAATATCACTTAGAGTTTTTAAGAAGTAGTCGCTACAAACTTGTATTTTTAAAAATATTTTTAGCCATGGCGGTCATCTCGAATTTCCGGTCGACCTGAAATTTTGCTAGGATCAATTAGACATCAAGTGTAACTTTCCTGTGAAGTTTCATGAACATCTGTTGATTAGTTACAGAGGAGTAGACGCTACAGGTTTTGACTAGATAACTCAGAAAAACAAAGATGGCCGCTGACAGCCATGTTTAACATCAAATCAAAACGATTTTCGACAAGAACCAACATCATGTCATGCTGATCATTTTAGAAAAAGTCCAATATCAGTATCACTTATAGTTTTCAAGAACTATTCGCTACAAACTGTTTTTGAAAATCTATTTGCTAGGATCAATTAGACATCAAGAGCAACATTCGTGTGAAGTTTCGTGAAAATCCGTCAAGTAGTTTCAGAGGAGTAGTCGCTACAAGTTTTCATTATATATCTCTATGTAAACAAAGATGGCCACTGGCAGACATGTTTAATGTCGAATCAAAATAATTTTTGACAAGGATCAACATCATGTCATACTGATCATTGTAGGAAAAGGCGCATATCAATATCACTTATAGTTTTCAAGAAGTAGTCGCTACAAACTTTTATTTTGAACATTTATTTTTAGCCTTGGCGGCGACCTTGAATTATCGGCCGACTTGATATTTTGCTAGGATCATTTAGACATCAAGAGCAACATTCCTGTGAAGTTTCTTGAAATCCGTTGAGTAGTTTCAGAGGAGTTGTCGCTACAAGTTTTTACTAAATAATGCTGGCAGCCATGTTTAACGTCGAATCAAAACGATTTTCGACCAGGACCAACATCATGTCATGCTGATCAATTTAGAAAAAGTCCCATATCAATATCACTTAGAGTTTTCAAGAAGTAGTCGCTACAATCTTGTTTTTTAAAAATCAATTTTCAGATTTGGCGGCCATCTTGGATTTCACATCAATATGAATTTTTGCTAGGATCAACTAGACTTCATGTGCAACATTTCTGTAAAGTTTCATGAAAATCCATATAGTAGTTTCAGAGGAGTAGTCGCTACAAAAAAAAGTTTATGGACAGACAGACGGACAGACAGACAGACGGACGACGGACACCGCACCACATCTCTGATCAGTAGAGCTAAAAATGAAACCGAGTAAAAACGAGCAAATTCAGCAAATAACTAAATAAGTCCTCTATAGGTATAACCACGTTATCTTAAAACTACACAATGGATACTTCTCAATTTATTTTTATAGTAACAGGAACCTTGAGCTTTTTATAGTAACAGGAACCTTGAACTTTGACCAACCGACCTAAATAACAATTGAATGCTTCCTTTCAATGGGCTGCATATTTGTATGAAATTGTGTGCAACCCATTTAAACCATACTGTATTTGTTTTGTAGCATGTCCATTTCAGCTACCTGCCAAACTCTGACTTCCAATAACTGGTAATTGTAGTACACCATTTATTCTGACGGGTGTTACTTTCAATTAATGATTGCCACCTGTGCTATTACAAACTGAATTTCCAGTGACCATGCTACAAATGTATTGTGCGGAAACTATTTTTTATTTATAGTAAAAAATTACCTTGAGGCTTGACCTTTTGAAAGAACACCCTGAATAACAATCCTGAGCTTCCTTTCCACAAGCCACACTTTGTGGGGAAGTTTCCGTGGATTCCTGCAAGGGAAAATCAATTTACTTAGTAGTAATCAATTTCACATGTACACTGGCAATGACATTGCTCTAAAATCAAATTACCTAAATAACAAACCGAGATTCATTTAAGTGAAGTTTCGTGAAGATTCCTTAAGGGAAGGTGAATTTATTCAGCAGTTATTACGTGGAAACCAATGTTCAATAGCATTAATGACCTTGACAGAAACTCAAACTACCTAACTAACAATCCCGAGCTTCCTTTCCACTTTGTGGTGATTTTATTAAAATTCCTTAAGAGAAAGTAATTTTATTCAGCAGTAATGTCGACTCAAAATAATTTTCGAATATCACAGGATGATCCTAGTGGTTGGGGCTAACTCAGGAAAGAATCAATGACGGTGAATGCATTTACATAAGTTTAATGCAACTTTTAAAATATGATTAATATATATACAATTATCTAAAAAAAACAAGCGAATACACAGATGAAATATGAAAAGAATGTTCTCATGAACGTTTAAGACGTTCTTAGTATTGTTACAAATACTGAATGTGTCGGCTGATTATATACGACACTAACGTGTTGTTAGAGTTATAACAATGTTGATCTATGATCTAGCGCGATAACTGTGATGCGCGAGAGCTCATGAAGATGATGACGAGCGAATCCAATGGGTGATTGTTATCAGATGCCTTCTATAAGGGTTGATGACGCGATATGTATGACGATTAACCTCCACTGAGGTTGTGGATAATGTTCCTCCAGTGAGGACTGATAACGGGCCCGCCTCGTGTCCCGGGGGTTGTCGCTACTAGAACCTGGCCATGCTGCGCAGGTACGGGGACCGTCTCCACCGCTCCTAACGTTATGCGTGGAAGCTTAGCTCCACTCCGGAAGGCTTATATCCAACCCTGGATGGCTTATATCCAACTCTGGATGGCTTAGGCTGTAATTATACATACGTTTTAGATGTCGGTTGATAAACATAACCATCTTGCATAATTATCATTATCCAAACAAATCATTATTTAATTAATATATGTAAGCTGTACTAATGATGAGTAGCAATGTATACATATTCTACAACGCCATGTATACGCCATGTACGTCGCTGTTAACCAATGCTCCTAATACATGTAATATACAACGTTATCAAATCCTCGTATATTACACTCACCGACTTATGCATGCACACATGTATGTCAACTAATGCCCATATTATACAACGCTATGCATACGCGTCGAACATTTATACTAGTCACTCATCTCATTGTTAACTAATGCACCTAATATACACTGTTATCAATTCAATCGTGTCTTACAGTCACTGAGTTATACGCCAACGTTAACTAATGTACCTTTTATACAACGTTATCAAATTAATATTGTTTTACAATTAATGATCAGTTACAATAATTACATCTAATAAAATAATTTCAAAATCATATCCTAGTCTCAAGATAATGTTTGAGTAACATCAAAGCTAGCCGGATGTCGTAACCGCCAACCAAGATGGCGCCGCCCACTGAATACAAATGTACGATAAAAGTTAATCAAATAAATAATGACCACATATTGCCTGTGAATTTCGCCGTCCAACTCCTGCTCCAAACAGAGCATCTATCAAGCAATCCCGGCCAGAACTAGAAGACAATGGATTTTATAGCAAACGTTAAGCCAAAACCATTATTTCCCCCGTTCAGTCCGTGACATTCGTGGGTAAATTCGCAGTATTAAAATCTACACTAAAGGACCCTTACACAAGTTTGCCTTTCAAGGGAGATAGACCTATACGTTTACATGCATTAGCACAAAACTAAACTTATTAAACGGCCCTTCCGGGCACCCTATTACGGCCACTTAAAATGCGCACGGTTTTCCGTTACCTGAATATATCATGAACATTGTGAATTTGGTTCAACTAAACCATGAATTAGGGTGTATTTAACATGTGCTAACAAGAGCTATGTACGACCAATACGCTCTACCCGTGACATTTTGTGACATCGACAAGGATCAACATCATGTCATACTGATAACTTTAGAAACAAGAAATCCGCGGATTCACATTTCTCGCCTAATGGGGGAATGACTTAACAAAAAAGGTCAATGAAGCTTAAATGAAAGTTTGTTAACATTTTAGTAACTAACAAGAAGTCAATGACCTTGAAGCTCTACTGATACGTTTTTGATAGCTAGTTCAATATTCCAGTGAAGTTTCATGGAAATCTGTTAAGTAGTTTCAGAGGAGTAGTCGCTACACGTTTTTACTATATAACTCTATGTAAACAAAGATGGCCGTGGCAGCCATGTTTAATGTTGAATCAAAATAATGTTTTGAATCAACAGGGACCAACATCATGTCATGCTGATCATTTTAGAAAAAGTCCCATATCAAATATCACTAATAGTTTACAAGAAGAAGTCGCTACACATCTGTTTTTAAAAAATCTATTTTTAGCCGTGGTGGCCATATTGAATTTCCATCCGACCTGATTTTTTTCTAGGATCAACTAGATATCAAGAGCAAAATTCCTGTGAAGTTTCATGAAAATCCTTGAAGTAGTTTCATAGGAGTATTCGCTACAAGCTTTAACTATGTAACATTATGTAAACAAAGATGGCCGTTGGCAGCCATGTTTAACGTCGAATCAAAATGGCCAACCTCATGTCAGGCTGATCGTTTAAGAGAAAGTTCAATATCAATATCACTTATAGTTTCAGGAAATAGTCGCTACAAATTTATTTATTTTTAATCTATTTTTAGCCGTGGCGACCATCTTGAATTTCCGGCCTGACTAAATTTTGGTAGTTTCAATTAGATATCAGGATCAACATTCCTGTGAAGTTTCATGAAACTCCTTCAAGTAGTTTCAGAAGAGTGGTCGCTTCAATTTTTTATTATATAACTCCTATGTAAACAAAGATGGCGACTGGCGGCCATGTTGAAAGTTGAATGAAAATAACTTTTGACAATGATCAACATCTTTCATGCTGATAATTTTAGAAAAAATCCTATATCAATATCACTTAGTTTTCAAGAAGTCGTCGCTACAAACTTGTATTTTTAGCTGTGGTGGCCATCTTGAATTCGGAAGACCTGAATTTCGGCTAGGATCAACTAGACATCAAACGCAACATTCCTGTGAAGTTACATGAAAATCCGTCCAGTTGTTTCAGAGGAGTAGTCGCCACAAGTTTTTCCTATATAAACAAAGATGGCGTCTGACGGCCATGTTTGACATTCAATCAAAATTAACTTTGGGTAGGACCAACTACTAGTCGTGCCAGTAATTTTGGTAAAAGTTTCAAATCAATATCACTTATGGTTTTTGAGAAGTAGTCGCAACAATGTCACATTTTTAAAATCTATTTTTACCCGTGACAGCCGCCTTGAATTTCCGGCCGACCTGAATTGTTTGTTAGGATCAACTAGACATCAAGAGCAACATTCCTGTAAAGTTTTATGAACATCCGTCATGAAGTTTCAGAGGAATAGTCGCCACAAGTTTTTCCTATATAACTGTAAACAAAGATGGCCGCTGGTGGCCATGTTTGACAACCAATCAAAATAAACTTTGGTAAGGACCAACAGCATGTTGTGCTTGTCTTTTTGGTAAAGGTTTCAAATCAATATCACGTATTATTCTTTTTTAGCCGTGTCTGCCATCTTGAATTTAGTATTTTTAACTAATCAAGGGCCATGACTCCGCCATTACTGGTCTGATCTGGCTGTTTTTTCAACTTGCCCCAGCTATCATAGACATTAAGAATCTGGTTTTAATAAAGTTCGAATAAAAGATGAAGCCATATCGTCTTAACGAGGCAAAATATGGCTTTTTTAACTAGTTCAAGGGCCAGAACTCCGCTTTTACTGGTCCGATTTAGCTGGTTTTCGAATTTGTTTGAATTTTCATTGACATTCAAAATCTGGTAAAGTTTGGTAAAGACCAGAATAAAAAAGAAGGCCCTATCGTCTTAGCGAGAAAAACGTTAACGACGGACGACAACTCGGCATCCCATGAACTCTGCTGGCCTTCGTATATATATCTATATAACCATCAACACCAAACAACTTAAAACATACCGAAGGCAGATGCCAGAAATTCCACTGCACACACAGACTACGAACTCAGATGGCAAAGTTTCACCACGTTCTAGGCTGAAAGGAACCGCTTTTGTCAACAAAAATAACAGGCTTCACAAACACTGCTAGGAGGACTGATGAAAGGAGAGAGGATTTGAGTTAATTATCTCACCCTTTATAGACATTAACAGCGCCCCAAAATTCTGAGCTTTGGGTTATATTTCTAGTCTGACACACAAGAAGTGGATAAAGGAAAATTATAGTTTCCTGTCCAATTGCTGCTATTGCAGTGCACAAGACAAAATACGTACCTGTGCAGATCCAAATACTTAGAATAACACATTCTACTAATACATGATAAACGTTGAATTTAATTATCCATTAAAACCCGTCATTTATCCCCATGCATTACAAATATCAATCAACGATACTGCTCTTCTTTAATCGTGACCAAATTGGGCAATATTAGTGGCACTAACTCCCAAATCATCTTTTGTTTGCTTGACACTTAGCATATACCCTGCCAGATATAACACATTCAGTACCACGTGACCGCCTGTACTGCATTAACACGCGTCACAGCTTCAGCCAGGTATTCAGCTGTTTACTAAGGGAAAATTTCAAATGTTGATAGGATTAAGGGATCGCGGCAACTGATTTAAAGCATAGCGGCTACATTAAGGCATGGCAGTAAGCCACTTTCTGATTCGAAGGCACCACCACGCCTTATATGCCTGGGGAATGCCTGGGGCTCTCAGAAAATTATTTTAAGAGACAGGCCCAGGGCTTGATGCCTCTGAAAATTGACAGGCCCTGATTTAAAATGGACAGGCCCTGATTTAAAATGGAACGGTCCAATACTTTTTTCTTAGTGAAAATGTGTCTTTATTCGCTTTTATAACACACATTTGTTAAGTATATATTAATCAAACTCAGAACTTCCTCTGACTATATTTTTCCTTTTGCTACCACTTTATGCTCCCTGGTCAGATGACTTATTTACTACTTTGTTTTAAATACATTATAATAGAATATTACATAGTAATTTAATACCGATGCAAAGGAGAGTACTAGCGCTTTTGCCAAACAATAATAATCAGAGACGAATTGGTGAAACTGGAGGCGAACTTGGAGCCAAATTTTTTTAATAAGGTTTTATTAGACTATCAGGGCGTCCTCTGGCTATATTTTTCATTTTGTCACCACTTTCTCCAATTTAAAGAATTAGGAGCCTGGACTAGAATTTATTTAAAAGTTGGATTCCAGGAACTCCTTACACATTGATAAAAGAAGGAATTATGCAGGATAATGTAGTTTTATGTAAATAATTTTCGATCTCTGTTGTGACAAACTGCCGACACAAAGCCAGGCGAAATATTCAAACTTCTTATTGTTTCAATGTGTGTATAACACATTTTAATTACTTTATTGTAAGTGTTTTCATAGTTCACAATACACTTGGGAGTATTTTGTCTTGAGGATCTTGAGATCAAGTAAAACAGATTTTCTTTTTAGACAGGCCCGACGGGCTCCTTGCCTGCAAAATGAGACCGGAATAGATTTCAAGGAGCCCCGGGCGTCGGGCTATACTACTTTTCGAGCTGCCCAGCGTATATTTCATGAATTGTGTTCTCAACATGCGCATCGCACCTTATGTGCTACATGTGCATCGTATTATCTTTGACTATGTATGACCTGCGACAACACTGACAAATTAATTTCCCCAATGAGGACCGCCAAACCTACTAGAAAAGGCACCGGGCTGCACAGAAACCATTATCCCCAAGATAGAAGCTGTAATTCTATATGTACACTGGACGAGCAAAATACATTACTTCATTTCGATATGTGTTACCCAGTGATTCCTATTCGCCAACGGGTAATCTCGCTGTCAATGCCAGTTAAATCGCAATACATAGCCATAGGCATACATGTAGGACAACTCTCCCGTCGAAAATGTTATGCACTAGCAAGCTCATATGCCATTTCTCAAATGCATTTATCCTTTTCCTTACCAATTTCACAGTCGCCACCATAGCTTAATATCACATCTACTTACAATGGCAATCAAGTGAAATCTTCTTCAACACTTCCTCGAATACGACCATACAAACGCACTGCAGCTTCCAAGACGGCTTCCAACAAACATGACTGACAGATCAAACCCTACTTACTCGACGCATGCGCACTCACACACAAATTACAAAACATAAACAATCTTCACAGGTAGCCGAAGTTCTCGTCGCATTACTAAATTTACAACCGTCGCAATAACAGAATATCACATCGACTTACCTTTCATCTCAACTGAATACTTCCTGAAACACGACAAAAACAAAGAAATGTATGCTTTTTGTAGTGTCCGAAACCAGGTTTTAACTAATGAATTGAAAGTTAAACAAAAAACAAACAACACAAATTTCAAAGGTTGTTATATTATTCCAACCTTTGACCCGACACGTATATATAAAACTAATTTGAGGGTTGTCACTTTGCTAGAAGTAAAAATAAATAAACTAGTTACGAACACGACGAGTTTTCTGTGTCACATTTTAATGAAACAATAATAGCACTGACCATTTTGTATAGATTGTGCATTATAAAAATGTTAGTTTACTTTATATATTCAATCAAAAATGAGTATCATAAGATGCTAACTGGATGAAATAATAGTTTTTTATATATAGTATACATATATAATGATGCATATAACATGAAGAGTGTATTAGAATTAACAAAATCAAGTATTCCTCTTTCTTTGTTTAATATAACTTTTCAATTTTCACCTATTTTAATTTTCTTGGTATCACCTATTTCATAGCAAATTTTCCTATCTGATGCGTATAGTTTTGAAGATATGTTTGTATCAAAAAATAGACTAATGCATTGCTGAAAATGAGAATTTTAAAGTGAGACTGCATAATGCCCAAAAATGGACATTTTTGAGGTATATTTTTTGATCGCGACAAAAGTTATGGTTACGGCACATACTCTCACATGTTTTAAATCATAGATTTGAAATCAGTTGGTAAAAGAATTACTGCAAGAGGGATATAACATGCAAAATGTACAAAAGAACCAAATACTGTGTTTTAGCCGAATATGGTTTACGAACAGCTTTCAATCAAACTCTTATACAATGTATTTATTTATGTACATGACAATGACACAATGAAAAATGATCAGGATAATGACCATGCAGGTCAATTGATTTGCCCGGGCTATAAACATGACTCAGATAGCGGAAAACCGAATGAAATAAACAAAAATCGCTGATAAGCAGCAAATTTAAGAAACATATTAATTATTAGTAGGACAATATGAATATTTACATTATGCTTGGACGCGAATTCATGATCACGCGAATAAATCACAGACCCGGTGATGCGCGAACTTAAAGTCACGCAGAAATAATGTGATTTACAGTATTCATGAATAAATATTCATCACTCTGTATTCGTGATATGTATCGTAATCGCCAGCTCTTGTATTCGTTACTGCCATTAGAGTCCGGAAAACATTTATATTTCATCGGGCATATCTATGGAGGAAATTCTGGTGGTTTGGTGAACATTTTGCAAGAATGAAGCAAGATACTCATGTCGTAGCGGAGACCAGATGTGACCTATATTTCTATATAGAAGATCACAGTAACCTGAAATTTTGCATGATGTTAGATCTATGCATATAAGGAACACAATGGTGGAATTTTGTGAAAATCCTGCAAGTAATGAAAAAAATATAAATAAATAAATGTTGTACGCACAGACAAACGAATGAATGGATGCACATACACCGGATCGGTAAATAAAATTACCGCATTTCCGCTATAACAGTAGCACTTGGAAGATATATATATGCAAAATGAAAAGGGGGCAGTCTCTTATTAGTTTTTCCTTTTTTTTTATTAATTTAGGGTTATATCAGTACTTAAAAGCAACTATGGCCAGACTGTATACCCCAAACTGAGCCTCAAATGTCATAACACTAAATCTTGTCTTTTTATTTTACAAAGATCGAAAATGTATTGAATTTTGAAGATGTTTTGAATTTTTGAATTTTCTAAGAAGGCAAGGTTTCTAAAAAAAAAAGAGGGGGTGCTTTTATTAGGGGAAATATGGTAGATGAAAAAAGGTTTTAATAGAATGATGATGAAAATAGTTATGACATTTTATGTTATAGAACTTGGGGCTGAAATTCGACCCCGTCCCTTGCCAAAAGGTTTTTCCCCTCTTTTATTGAATATAATTCTCCTCAGTCTCTAAAAATAGAGGGCCAAGATGGCCCTGAATCCATCATATTAATGAGGCAAAATATAGCATCTTATACTAAATCAAGGGCCGTTACTCCGCTGTTACAGGTCCGATCTGGTTGTTTTTCGAACTTGTCCGAGCTTTCGTTGATATTAGCAATCAGATAAAGTTTGGCAAAGATCGGATGAAAAATGAAGGCCCTATAGTCTTAATGAGGCAAAATATAGCATTTGTCCAATAGAGCTAAAAATTAAGATTTAAAAAGAAAGAGAAAAACAAATGTTTACCTCTAGTGGGATTTGAACCCACAGCTTTTAAGCTTCCCAGTGCAAGAAGTATTTCAAAGATTTTTGTATGGTGGCCATCATGGATGTCACATTTAACATGTTTTAACAAATTTGAAAAACATTCATATAAGGCCAAATAAAATTATACCTAAGTTTACTGTAATCCGACCGACCCTCTGAAAACACCCCCCGATTCCTTTTTATTTTATTGAAAAAAAAGTAAACAAAAATAAAATAATAAATAAAAAATAAAAAATAAAAAAAATGTTAAAATTTTAATAACGTTCATTAGATCTCGGTGGAATTTTCAATTTCGCGGTACGGTTTTGAAAGCGTGTGAATTTCACGGTATAATGTGCACAGAACTGGTATAAAACAGTCAAAATGGCATCTCCCAGTGCTGTTTTGGCTGTACAGTTTAAAAAATGTCAGCACATGGAAGCGCTAATGTTATGGCGTGCACTCTCCATAAAGAATCGATTGTTGAATTATTTGACAAGTACCACAAACAGGTCGGTAAATGCCCCGAGTTCCAGGCCACCTGTCGTAAGTTTGTTTCTAAAACAGTAATATTAATGTGCATATGTTTACTTGCTTCTCAGCACTAAGCATTGGCATCGACTACTACTGCATTATAACTTCTTGAAGAAGTATGCTGTTCCATAATAATTTTCTGAACTCAACCTCAATATAGGCTCATAATAACTAACATGAGAAATTTATAAATATTTATTACTTTCTGATGTTAGAGAAGTAATATACATGTAAGTCAACACTTTTACAAAACTATTCAAATGGTCATTAAACATTTGACATTATAACTTTGAATATTTTTTTTAGCCGTCTGGGAGGCAAGAACTGCTCTTGGTTACATGTATGTCAACCGCAGAAGTTGACTACACCTGTGAGTCCCCCATCCTTCCTGACGGTCATATACCGGTATTCAGGAAGAGCATGGAAGTCAAGTCACTCATAACATTTCCAGGCCCCACTGGAGATCACACTGTATGGAGCTGGACTGATCCCAGCCGACTCATGTACTCATTACTGTTGGAGCTGACCCTATTTCGGACTTGCAGAAAACATTTAAAACTGTTTTACCCCTTGTAATAATTGCAAGTGTTTGGGAAAAGAGCCAGTTGTTACCAGGCCTTTTGGGAAACAATAGAACATACACAATTTCATATTGTTATCTATTGTAGTTTTTAAAATACCACATTTTCCCATTCATCAAAGCTCATCGCCACCTTAAATGTAACTTCGCCAAAAAATAAAATAAAAAAATAAAATAAAATACCCTATCTTTTCAGCAATGTTACAGTAAACACAGGTATAATTTTATTTGGCCTAAGGATCATCCATGTGAAGTTTGGTCAAATTTGGCCAAGCTGTTTCTGAGAAGAAGATTTGAAGATTATCCCTATATAAGTCTATGTAAAACATGTGACCCCTGAGGCGGGGTCAAATGTGACCCCAGGTTCACTATTTGAACAAGCTTGGTAGAGGACCAGAAGCTTATAGTAAATGCAAAATATTAAACCTCTGGCTCTTGTAGTTTCAGAAGATTTCTTTTTTTAAGTATTTACATTTGACACCTGTGGCGGGGCCAAATGTGACCCAAGGGTATCATGGCCTTAGCTTCCCCGTGTACAAGAAGTAATTTAAAGATTTTTCTATTGCGACCATCTTGAATACCGTGTTTACCTAATTTTAATAAATTTGAAAAACATTCACCTAAGGATCATCCATGTGAAATTTGGTCAAAATTGACCAAGCTGAGAAGATTTTTTAAAAAATATTCCCTATATTATAAGTCTTTGTAAAACATGTGACCTCTGGGGCAGGCCAAATGTGACCACCATTTTCACAGAACCATAATCTTATGGTAAATGCAAAATATTAAACCTCTGGCTCTTGTTCTTGAGATTTTTTAAAAAAGTTTTTTCCTAGATACAAGTCTATGTAAAACATGTGACCCCTAGGGAGGGGCCAAATGTGACCCCAGGATCACCATTTGAACAAACTTGGTAAAGGACCATAAGCTTATAGTAAATGCAAAATATTAAACCTCTAGCGCCAGTGTGTTTTGGTTGGCTGTTTTTGTAGCCGTTATTGGGCTATATTCCCTGGTGCAATGCCAAAACATTTCTTTTTCCCCCAATTTTGAGACAAAAAACCCAATTGAAAGGGGAAAACAAACTATAATATACTGAGAACGAAACACTTTTAAATGCGTCTGTTGACAGAAAAGAGTATTAAAGAAACAATTATTAAATGAAAGTTTTACTGTATTTTTTCCAATTTTATGAAAATCGCGCTGAAATTAACTATCGCTACGGTATGGGTTATGTTCCCAAAGTATAGAAAAAACACTGGGATTTTGTAGTTTCAGAGAAGAAGATTATTCTTTCCCTATATAAGTCTATGTAAAACTGTGACCCCAGGGACGGGCCTAATTTTACCCCAGGGTCATCATTTGAACAAACTTAGTACAGGACCATAATAAGCTGATGCTACATGTACATGTAATACATGAAAGCTCTGCGCTTTATGGTTTCAGAGAAGAATATTTGTTAAGTCTTTTCCTATATAAGTCTAGTAGGCTAAAAACAAAAATAAGTCTGTTTCTGGTATTTTGCCCCAGAAAATGAGGGTAGGTCGGTAGGATTTTTTTATTTTTAGAATTAATCCTTACTATACTAAATTCAAATCAAGAACATCGAAAACATGTTTTCTTGGAACATATTACATAATACGAGTGTTCCACAACACTAATACATGCCTAAAACATGTTGTGCCCTAAATGGTTTAGGGTCAGGGCCTTAAAAATAGGGTCGGTCGGAAGACCAGAAATAACTTTTTTTTTTGGCCCTATGAAAAACATGTACAATCTCAATATACAAACTGGATCCCCAGGGCACGGCCATTTTTGACCCCGGGGCATGGCCATTTTTGACCCGGGGACTTTATTTAAACAAACTTGATAGTCTAGGTGTTGGCGAACATTTTAAAAGAAAATCTGTCGAAATCTGTCCAGCAGTTCTTGAGAAGATTTTTTAAGGTTTCAACCATATATGATAATGGTGGCCATCTTGGATGTCGCGCTGAACTAATTTTAATAAATCTAAAAAGCATTCATCTAAGGATCATACATGTGAAGTTTGGTCAAAATTGATAAAATTCTTAGCATTTATTTATTCTTATTATTTTACATATATTATCAATATAGTCACCAGTTAGTAATATGCAACAACAACTCGCTTTATAATGTTCTTATAATTACAAAAGCCACAAAAAAAAAGAAAGAAAAAGACATTTAGTGTCACTCAGAGAATGCTCGGATTAGGTATATATATGACTTACGCATACTGAGATGCCAAACTCTATATACACAATATAAAGTTTAAAACAGTTTTAACCAACTAGACTGAAACCCGAAACTGGAGCGTCGAATTAAAAGTTACCATCTCATTTTTACGCAAGTGGAGCGCTGTGGTCTAGTGGTAGGTGGTCTAGTGGTAGAGAGTTGGTCCCATGATCGTAACGCTGTTGGTTCGATCCCCGCCATTGCCATATGCGGTGTGTCCCAGAGAAAGACACTTTATCTGCATTTGCTTAGTACTGGTTCTACCCAGGAAGACATCGAGAGTGAATCATATAAGTTCATGGAGCTTTCGTTACAATCGATTTAAAATAAGTAAGTTTAAACTAATTTTTAATACGCATATTCAATTACGGGTGATTTTAAAACCTGTGAATAAACCTTTACTTTTAATTGGCACATATACATTATTATATAACTTGAACACTTGCATAGAGTTTTGATACAAGGTTATGAAGTGTAATTTTACAATTATCTGGTGAGTTAGTTTCATTAAGCAGTTTTATGATGTGAGGTGAATTTGCCTTTTCTTTGCAAACTCGGGCTAAAAAAGTACTGGAACTAGATTATGAGATATGCCCAGGTTACTGTATTATTTTTGCTTTTCTCATTTGTACATATGCTTAAATGCTATGTTTGCAGGATTTAAGAGGTGTTTGTGTGTAAGGTGTGGGGGCGTTAGTAATGTGCTGTAACTAATATTTCTAGCATAATTTTTCGAATATATGCAATTTAAACTGCTTCTCGGGGCTCGTAGGCTCGAGAATGCAGTATAACTTGCATATGAGAAAAACATGCTATAAATGTTTTGTACCAGAGCCATTTATTCAAGAACGTGCGTGCAAGAAGTTTTAGGGCGTTGCAGTTTTCAGTATTTAGTAAACATAACAACTCGATCCAATCAAGAAATAGCATTATCACGTGGCATGAGCAGGACCCATGTTTTGATTATTACAGCCAACCGCCTTTGTATATTATTGGGCAAGTGCAATGTCAAGGAGTGCTGTTTTGGTAATGGTATAGTCGTTTTGATTGACAGATTGTGTGTAAAGATTACAACTGTGCACGCGTAAAATTGAGTAGTCAACTGCCGAATATGCCATTTATAGCACGGCTGAAATATACCGGCATCTATAGCACGGTTTAGGTGCAGACCTTCAGGTTTATGAAACTTATATCATAAGCAAGAACAAAGGAAAACCATTAGAGCTACGGTACAATATGCAATTATGGCCTTTTTCATATTTGGTGAGCATCATGCAGCAATATTCGGATATTAAAACAATTTGCACTTAAGTCCAATTTATTTTTAGCCAGGAAGTTGGGGTGGGGACATGTTCATGAAGTAAACCAAGGGGGAAAAAGTGTGGCCGGTGCGGGACTCAAACCCGGGACCCCTCGCTTACAGGGCAAGTGCTCTACCAACTGAGAAAAACAGGCCACCGGGTAACCAATATCACCACACTCATATCCCTTTTAACAGCCACCCCAGTTCTTCCAGACCCCCGGTCCCGCATTCACCATGCTAACCCACATTCACCGAATTATCATTGTCAGTGAAATAAACCAAGGGTAAAAACTGCGGCTGGTACGGGACTCAAACCGAGGCCCCTCGCTTACAGGGAGAGAGAGTTCTCTACTGTAACCAACTGAGCTAACCTCCCCACCCTCCCCCACCCACCACCCCCTTGCCCCCATGGTATATTTGCAATATATATACTGGCACTCTGTCGAAAAACTATGAGAACACGCTAGATATATATATAAATATATTATAACATATAAAGTATACTCACAAATAAAAGGCTCTTTAAGACTTTTCCTGAATGTGTTGGGTTGGTGGGTGGGGGAATCTGCTTCCCATGTCAGGCCCTGATTGCACATAACAGACACATATTTAACGCATGCCATGTTATCGTCTTTGTAACACACCATGTTGTTCAACTTTAACATGTATGTGTTAGACCTGACACATGTTAATTGTTTTGATATACCTAGATTACCGTACACACTAGGGTTAGTAGGCCTAGATTGTTTACACTTTTATCGCGCCGTTTTATGACGTCATTAATGTGTTCCGTGAAGATAATATACTTATAGAAACAGCTGCTTCTTCTATAATAGTTCTGCAGCAAATCGTTCGCACACGTTTCAGGGGAAACTCAAAATTATTGATACGTTTTATAGTAAGGTATTATTAGTCCTACGCAAGGTGTATTAAGCGTCATGTATCAATTCACCGTTTGTCGTATAAACCACGTGTAAATCCGAAGAAAAACAACGAAATCTCAGCTCTATATATTAACACGAACTTCAATAAAAACGTATTAAAAGTTACCAATTCTTTAAATGGAAAATAATCAACAAAACATGTCAGCAACTTAATTTCAAGGACAACTAATGAGTATTATTAGACTGAATTTAGCAAGAAGACGCATGCGCAAAGACACGCGAAGACACAAAATGCGTTAACTTTAATTGGCAATTTTGCATAAAATTTACACAATTAACAATTAAAGCTATGACCGATTGCTAGTAAATAATATTATTGATATTTTAGTAGAATGTTTTTATTAATACAGCCATTCTCGCAAAGTAATATGCCCATAACTGAAGGCTATACTTGTTGAAATATCGCAACATTTTGAAATATGGATCATGTTTGAAAGTGTATTGTACAGCCAAACGGAAGTATATCGTAATAAAACTCACGGTAATCGAAAGGCCAATCTAATATGAATGATACAAACCTGATATCATCACCACATTCAAAGTAAAACCGGAAGTATAAGCTTTCTAAAACACAACGTATGCGTGGACTTTCCGAAGTGCGCGTGGATCTCACGTGACACCGGCTTCCAAAACTGACAAGGTCGACTGACGCGCATGCGTACTCACAGAAAAAACAACAACAACAACATCAGTAGTCCTAGATCACAAATACACCACATTGCTAAAATGATTTGTCATACACACACAAACAACATCAAACATTCCCGAAAACCGTATAAGTATAACCAGATTTCTCAAAACTGTACACAATATTCTGCATTTTCAAGTTCATCGCGACTGACCACAGGCAGTCGAGAGCGCTTGAGACAAAAATAAATGTATCCAATACATCATCCCAAAACTCACAACATATACACGTACCTACCTTTCGTCGCGAACTTTTGGACAACCGTTACTCACGAACTTTAATGCAATACGTTCAATATGCTCAATCGAAATACTCACGATCCTCAACTGTGCTGAACAGAAAATGGCGTCCTCAAAATTTCTCTAAAATTTTCTGCGCATGCGCCGTAAAAATAAACCTGAGGCATCCACACCAAATTTATATATAAAAAAAATTAGTATTCATCCAAGAGATAGCAACTTATGTAACGTCCCGTTCATGTATCTTTATCCACAACTGTCTTTCCGTACTAGAAAAATGTATGGGCACACTTAAAAGACTGAGAAGTTGTGCGGATGCATGCATTAATGGATTTATGTACTTTTAATTGGACCACAAAACCGGTAATATTACTTATTGTGAAGGCATAGCAGACACTCTCTTTATGCATGGGGATGAAAAGGTTGAAACAAAATGTTAGAAAATATATTTTACATGTCAACCAAAAGGTACTATTTGCGTTTATAAATGCCTCTTAGTTTATGTAAACTAATATTACAGATTTCCTATGTAACATTAATACCTATGCTTTTATTAAATACAAGTAAATAC
Source organism: Cyrtodaria siliqua (assembly GCA_037043455.1). Classification (NCBI taxonomy): domain Eukaryota; kingdom Metazoa; phylum Mollusca; class Bivalvia; order Adapedonta; family Hiatellidae; genus Cyrtodaria; species Cyrtodaria siliqua. Next base: position 244,929 of record JAWPHD010001293.1, read on the forward strand.
TAGTCAAACAGGAAATGTAGCTTTCACAAAACACAATCAACTAAAAACACGCATTAAAACAAACAACAATTACAATGTTAATGAACGCAAGCTATATGAAATAACAAACAAACACACACGGGTCGACAATAGGGCTACATTCTTGTAGCGGTCAATGGCAAAAAAAGGCTTCTGGAAGTTCAAAAAAGGCCCCATGGCACATCAAACACCACCTTCCATACTTCCATAAACAAACATTCAGCATTAATAGAGAATGTAAGTATAAAACAATGAATAAAAATAAACTGTAATGTATCTCGCAAGTACTGTCAGCAGTGGCGGATCCAGGATTTCAGCTTAACAGTCTAACATATAGTGGTCCAAAAACTGCTCATTTTTGCTGGCCAGTGCACTGCGTGAGCACAGCATGGTGCAGATATTAGCACTAGCTTGTTGATTACCAGGAGTAATTGATAGCCATACAATATTTTGGGGATTTAGGCTGACCATCTGTGAGTTGCCTATTGAGACTGACAATGTACCAGGCTTAGGTAGTTTTATTTAGAGTTTACATATGACGGGGCTTCATGATTTTGGTTTCACATTTTATTTATTTTCATTTTAAATTTCATATAATTTCACAAGAGATGTGGAACCAAAACCAGTAGCAACATGCAGTAAAAAGTATCTAAACTCCTTCGTTGAAACATTGATTGAGGGTTCAACACAGCACTGTTGTAACTATATATATACAAAAGAAGATACATCAGTGTTGTGTTGAAACTCGATTAATTTATTATTTATAGTCATGTAAAAGTGGTAGTGCTCCCAATTTTGGACCCTCAAATGGAACATGTCAAAATTGAAGAGAAATGAAATGAAACGGGGGTTTACATCCCGTTAACACATTAATGTTAGGTTATATTGGGATAGCAACATCAGATGCAAATGAGATGAAGTTTTCCATCAGACATGCCATCGCTAGAGAGCGAACCCGTGCGAGGTATGGGTCTATATTGCTCTTTAGTGTTTACTCTACTTTTTAAACCAATGACATGGCTCAGAAATTCAAATACTTGCACCATTTATTCATGAAGATTTTACTACCAGCGCTCTTCATGGTTTAGAGTGAGACATATATAGAGATTATCGATAAAACCTATCGTAAACACTAAGCCAGATAGAGTCTATAAGAGAGATATACACCACTAAGAAACCGCGGTCAGTTGCTACGCTCCCTCACTTTCGGTTTCTTAATGGTGAAGAGTTCTTTTCATAGACTCTATCCTATACAAAGTCAAGGCTTTAACCATGGGCGGATTCAGGCGGGGATGCTGCCGGCGCTTCCCCCGACCTCACCTTATATGTTTTATTTGTTGTTTTTCAGTTGCGCCCCCACTCCCATCTTAAATCACATGTTATTAAATCATTAGTGATTCATAAACATAACTGAAATTGCAAGTAAATTGTAACCAACCAGTACAGTATAGCAAAACGTTTATACAGTTTCTATATAGGCAAGCAGGGCTTGCGTGAACTTAAAATCTAGAGGAACTGGGTTCAAACCTCACCGGTGCAACTGAGTTTTGTCAGTTTGTTCATGTGCAAGAATTAACATCGTCCATCCGATGGGGATGGTGGTGGGGGGGGGGGAGGGGGTGTTGGGGTGTGTGTGTGCGTGTGTGGAGGGGGATCATGAACAAGACATACCGCTCGGAATAGATCCATTTTTCGGAGTCTATCCACCGAGCACGTTAAAGAACCATTCATTAGTAAGAGTAGGGCGCAGGTTCCTGGATTCCTAAATATCCTTCCCCTCTCTCTGGGGCGCCTCTAAATACCCTATAATACTGTGTTGATGAGTTGTTAAACAATATTGATTCATTCTATAGGCAAATACATGGATTACATATCAGTCCGGTTATTAAATAAATAGATGTACTGATTACTGATGTTTGTTTTTATATCTATTTCAGCAATATTATCTTACTTAAAGGGACACATGGCAATCTTGATTTTGTTCAAAACTCGTGGATTCCCGTTAGTTTTTCTATATAACTTGTATTTTTAGCTCGACTATTCGAAGAATAAGAGAGCTTATGTAATCACCCCGGCGTCGGCGTTGGTGTCGGCATCAAGGTTTGCATGTAAGCTGTGTTTACAAGTCTATATCTCTTACATTTCTTATCCTAGCACAACCAAATTTGTTCATGGGCTTCCTTATAGCATTATCTTAAGGGCTGCATAAGCAATTTTGGTTCTTGAAACCCGTGGGCTCCCATGGAACCCAAATTATGATAGCCCATAAAATGTGTCCCATTTCAAATCAAATTTTGCGTGTAAGCTGTGTTTAAAAGTCTATATCTCTTACAATTCTTACCCTAGCACAACCAAATTTGGCCATTAGCTTCCTTATAGCATTATCGTAAGGCTGCTTAAGTAATTTTGGTTCCTGTAAACCCTGGGCTCCCATGGAACCCAAATTTTGATAGCCCTTAAAATATGTCTGTTTCACATCAAATATTGCGTGTAAGCGTGTAAGCTGTGTTTACAGGTCTATATCTCTTACATTTCTTGTCCTAGCTGAACTAAATTTTGGAATTGGTTTCCTTATAGTATGTTGTAAAGGGTTGGATAAGTAATTTTGTCTTCTGCAAATCCTGGGCTCCCATGAAACCCAAATTGTGATGGCCCATAAAATGTGCAATAAAGGCAGATCTAGGTTTGCATGTTAGCATGTATATATCTATAATTTTGGTTTGGGATTTGTTATAGCATTATGCATCTTATTACTTCACCCATATTGGGGCATGGGCTCCCTCCTGCCCCACCCCCACCCCCACTCCACTACACACTTTTTTTGTTGTTGTTGCTACCTCCCAGCCACCCCCTGCTTCTCTCCCCCCCCCCACTCCCCGCGCGCACACACTCGAAACTCGTTTTTGTTTGTTTTGTTTTTTACACATTTCTGTGTTGTTTTTGTCAATTCTTACACATAGCTATCTTGCCCCCTCCCCCCCCCCCCCTCCCCAATCTATTTTTTTTATTTTGTTTTACCATATTTCTGTGTTGTTTTGGTCAACTATTACATAGCTTCTTACACATATATGTTGCCCTACCCAACCCCCGCCTATACCCCATCCCCACTCAAACTCGATTTTTTTAATTATTTTTTTTTTACATATTTTTGTGTTGTTTTGGTGAATTCTTACATAGCTTCTTACACATATATGTTGCCCTCACCACCCCCACTCCCCCACCATCCACCCCCGCCTCTCTGCCACCCCCATCCCGCACCCCACTCAAAACTCGAATTTTTTATTTTTATTTATTTTTTTACATATTTCTGTGTAGTTTTGGTCAATTCTTACACATTGTTATGTTGTGCTACCAACCCCACCCCACATTGTTGTAGCCTTGTTTTCTGATGGTATATACTAGCTATAAATGTATTATTCTCTGAAAAATCGAATAGTCGAGCTGCGCTGTTCTCCGACAGCTCTTGTTGTAATCATTATTAGATTGGTTCAAATAACTATATATTATGTTGTGCCAATAATATAATTATACTTTTTTTTTTTAAAAAGTAGAATAACGAAGACAATCGAGATCTCTCTTTTGTATTTGATCGCAGGTATAATAAATCGAGGTGCTCATTGAAATGCTTAATAATAAACAATCAATGTGTCCCTTAAATAAAAAAACCCGGCAGATGTGCTATATATCAGTTATGTTTTCTACATATTACATGAATACAAAAATGAAAGGTTGATCGAGTATTATTTCGAGTGTTATTTGTTTACAAAATCAAGAAAATATATATCCATCAAATGTCAAAGATGGAAACATATTTGGACGAAGTAAATTAGGCTAATTTATAATGACGAAAGTAAGGTAGTGTGTACTCTTGCTTTAATATTCACCTTATTATCTCATCTTTTTATTTTGGTAAAAGAAAATATACTTTGTTTTCATTGTAGTTGAAACAGGTCGTTATAACCACAGACCTTGTATACAGTTTTTATGCATATACAGGCTTCATCAACAACACATGTGGTAATAGGTAGGCCTGGTCAGTTTTATTGATATCAATTACTAAACCCACATTAACAGGTCAGTGGTAAGTGTCACGTGATCCTGTGACGTCATTGGTACCAAACGATTAGCGGTGTCGCATTGAGTTGTATAGTATTGTCTATGTAGGATTACGTTTTATGGTACTTGTTAAAAATACCGTGTGCTGTTGCTGGGTGAAAAAGTTTGCATAAAGAAGGACAAGATAATAACCTAAGTTTCTTTCGTTTTGCTAATCGAGATAATGATATATTAAGATCTGAAGTGTGGGTAGACCGTTACCGAAGAAAATCGCCCGACTCGTCGAGAAAGTGGGAACCCACGAAAGACGCGCGAGTTTGTAGCAAACATTTTGAGTTGACTTCGTGGGAAGTCCATCCTTTGGTTTCATTATCTTTGAATTTGAGAACAAAAGGCCATGCATATTAAAATCAACAGCGGTACCAACGATATTTGACTATAACAATGAGAAGTGCATAACCCCGCCGTCTCCAAGCAAGTTGTATTCGCCTATTCGACCGGCGTAGAGGAGAAAATTCATACATGAAGTAAGATTGAAATTTATGTTCAATTATCTTAGCACCTCATCGGGTATACGTATGATAAATTGAAGAAAGGTGTATAGTCTTAGATCGTTATATACACCGTGAATGTTTAGCTGTTGAATTAGAAGCATGCGTCTTTACGTAAATCAATGAAGATTTGACGGCGCTAATAATATGTAGCCGTCTGTTTTTAAAATATTGCTAAGAACGTTCAGCATATAAATTTAAATGAATCCGGTGAAATAAACAATGTGTCTTTGTTTCCAAATTTTAATTTTAATAATTTTAAATTATACACCCTTCTGCCAATTGTGTTATAAATATATATTATCAACATAATTTGAAAAAAAAATACAAAATGTTTCATGAATATCTATTACAAGGCAGAAAATTAATAATATTACCAGCTTTTATATTAATTCAGTAATGTTTTATGGCAAAGCAACAACAATAACGCCTCTTAGCTCGTGCAATAAGTAAAACAAGTATAATAGAATAATATACTTTATATTATGGTAATTTGATATGTTTGGTCTGTTTTCGATCTGTATATCAGGAGTAAGTATACATGAGTTAGTACTCATAATACATTTGGATATATTATTTAAATCATAGTATTTTTCTGTCTTTGAGCGCGACAATTAGAGCTCGCATATCATGTGATATATCCGTCTTGTGCAATACACGTCTGCCCTCGGCGGTATTACACCGCTCAAGTAATTGCAATAAACATGAATTATATCATAAAACTGGGTTTCCCTAAATGGTGCGTGCTTTTGTGATATACCGACGTATGTACCCTAATTAGGCTGTACTTCAATAGTGCACCGCAGTATTTGATTAGTCTGTATTGATATTTGGGGGCAGTGGAGACTAGAGAGCGTGTCATATTGCGAACACCGCACCTAGAGTGTTTGAGTTGATGGCGACTTATGGCAAATATATAATACTATAGAAGTTATGGTGCCGAAATTATATGCTGTTTCATTTGTTATTGTTTTTATTCATTTTTTTTTATCAATTATGGATAATATCTAATAAATATATATGTTCCATGTCTACTTATCGGCAAAAAAATCTGATGCTCGTATTTAGACCAGGTCCATTTACGGAATATACTACATTTCGCGGTTATTGTGTATGTACCAAGATATTGCAGTGTTGCGGGTGACTTACTGTCAGATTTCGATGAAAACAATGTTTACGTTGTGTTTTGTTTGTTGTTGCTGTCAGTGTATAAATACACTATGTTGTTAGATTAGTGAATAGTGTAATGAACCGCTGAACGTAACGAATGACATGACACAATAGTATTTACAAGCTCTCCATTTGCACCTGCACCGCGTTCGACTTCATCATCAGTTGATGAATCCGATGTATTTTCGTCCTCAGACACGTATTCTGGCTCAAAATCGTAAGGTTGCACATTATGTAACCGTCTTACCACGGGCATTTCCTCTGACTCAGTATCATGATCGCTTAATTCTCACATTTTCACATAAAGTATACTGTTTTGCGTTCAGTCCCAATGTAAACAAAAAATAGTTTGTTCCCAATGACGTCACTTCCGGTAATTCGCGTAATTTTATCCTTAATTTTTTTTCGATATTTTAGCAATGCCTGTTCGCCTGTTCGATTTTTATCTTTAAAAACATATTTTCACTGAACATACATCAATGGCATAGTAAAAATCGTATTTATAATGATATTTAATACTTAAAAACATATCAAAAGCGGATTTGTTAAGACCAAGTTCTGCTTTAAACATTTATTTAATTATGTTCTTTGCATATTTTGTAAATACCAAACACCATGATAACTCCAACATTTAAAACCAGATCAATTAAAATTGTATCCCAAGTGCAAAATAATATGGTCAGTAGGTTGATGTGTGTATATGTACGTTTGTTGGTTTGTCTAGGGTCTGGTGCTGATTCTAAGATATCCAAACACCATTGGTGCCTATTGGACTGCTACAGTTAGTGACATGTCCAATGTAGGAATTACAGCACACGACATTTCCGTGAAAATGGGAGTAATGCAGAAATTACAGTGCTCGACATCTCAATGAAAGTGGGAGTAATACAAACATGACAGCGTTCGACATCTTCATAAAAATGGGAGTATTGCAGACATGACAGTGCTCAACATCTCCATGAAAATGAGAATAATGCAGAAATGACAGTGCTCAACATCTCCATGAAAATGAGAGTAATGCGGAATGACAGCGTTCGACATCTCCATGAAAATAGGAGTAGTGCAAAAATGACAGTGTTCGACATCTTCATAAAAATGGGAGTAATGCGGAAATGACAGTGCTCAACATCTCCATGCAAATGGGAGTAATGTAGGAATGGCAGCACTCTACATCTCCATTAAAATGGGAGTAATGCGGAATGACAGCGTTCAATATCTCCATGAAAATGAGAGGACTGACAGAATTTAATTTCGAGAGGATTTATTTAAATCGTGTGAGTTTATTTAAATTGTGTCGATTTATTCAAATATAGTGAATTTATTTAAATTGTTGCACATTTAGTAAAATGAAGGTCCATTTATTTAAAATTCACAAACAATTATTTAAATCAAAACCATTTAGTCCATTTAGTTAAGTCGTATGGATATATTTAAATCGTGAGGATATCATCTAAATCGTAAGGATATACTTTAAATCGAGAGCATTTATCTAAATAGTGTCGATTTATTTAAATCGTGTTATTTTATTCAAATCGTGCCAATTTATTTAAATATGATGCAGTCCATGTTAAACATGTTAAATAGTAAAACAAAAAGGTTTTCGAGCTAAATATTTTATTTCTTTTATAAACGGCGCAACATTGCTCTATTTCATAATTTCAGTCCATTATTTATTTTGAAAAACATCACCAGAACATTGCAGAGAAAGTGTCATGCAAATGAAGTGTGCTGAGAAGTTGCACACTTTTACTATGCAAAAGAGGTCTGCGGCAAAGTTGCGGTGAACATCACCAGAACCTCATTTGCATATTTGTCTGCCGCATACTTCAAGTGTACCGCAACTTCGCCGCAAACTTGTCTGCCGCAGATTTGCAGCAAACAGTCGCCAGAAGCCTATATTTTCGGTAAGGGCCTTTTATGGTCTAAGATCACTGCTTCAATATTTGTAATTGTTTAAAGTTTTTTTTGGGGGAAAGAATTTGACTTTAAAATAAGTGAACGTCCCATGGCAAGCTAACGGAAAAAAAGTATCGTCCCATAGTTTGTCGCGACAAAAAAAGTACTTGTCCCATGCCATTTTGCACCGGTCTCAACCCCCAATAAAAATTGCCTGGTCCCTAAAAGCAAAATTGCATCATTGCTGAATGTATAATTCATCTAAATCTATATCAATTGAGTTATATGAAACAGTACTATTACACAAGTTCGCGGACTAATTTAATAAACTACACTCTGTCTTACTGCATCACTCCCCACACGTCATATGTTTACCTGGTTGTAGGACAGGTAACCATGCGTAATACATATATCGAAATGGGCCTAGCGAAACTAACGGTTGTTTATTTAAAAACGTAAATATCAAGTGCAAATGACGTAACTCATAACCAAAAAAGTTAAAAACAATAAATCACAATAAATAGAACGAATTATAAGGCGCGCCATCGCAATTACCCAAGCGATCTTCACTCATGTCAGTATGGTAAACAAATAAGTGTTTACCCATTTAACCCCGAATCCAAATGTAGGTGTAACACTGTTTGTATTGATCGTCTTTGACCCTCAGAATACGAACAGTGTTATGTATGTTATTCTGTATGCATGGCACTGCGTGTAAATTAATAAATTAAATTTACGGTATTTTGCGTATATGTACTTTTGACCACAACCCAAAGTCCCACAGGTAACGCTGGAGCAGAATGTGTAATACCATAATCATAACATTTAATTTGAGAAAGGAACAAAAAGGATTTGAGATATAATTTGAAAAAAAAACGTATTACCCTCCCCTTCTCCAACCCCTTGGCAGACGTCCGAAAAAATACAATCGGTTGATATATGTTTATCCTTCATAGACCAGTATACATACCAAGTATGAAAACAAATATACTAAATATCTACGAAATTAAACACGTGGAGTTCGTTCACTGAATCAACAATTCAGCTTAATCAAACACAACTGAGTTAAAAAATGAAACAATACCGTTACCCAAGTTTGGGATAAAGATCTCGGATTCAGTCAATAAACAACACTCTGTCATCTCCTACATCAAAATAGGCTTAATGTAATTAAGAGTAGCTAATTGTGAACACGTATGTATTAGGTACATATAGCGTAAATAATAACCGAACACATTTGAAATTAATAACACGCAATATAGAAATTACTCAGTTTGAATAATATATTTATGACACAATTACCGTAATGTTAATAGAGTGGAATGTTGTTTAGCGGCACATTTAAGTATTGATTAATTAAGCCCGCCCGCCCTGAGAGAGAGAGAGAGAGAGAGAGAGAGAGAGAGACTAAGAAATACACATGAACTGAACTTGAAATCGCAAAGGGTATAGAGGGAGTTATTGTCACAAGACGGAAACTCCGTAATAGTAACTTACTACAAGTTCCCCAAGTTGTACCCCTTTATGCAGGAGGTCAAAACCGGTTTTATATATGTTTCGCCTCGAGTCCATAAATAATCAACCAAATTTGAACCAAATGCTTTCAAATTTGGACAAGATAGGCTATTTTTGTGTGTGTTTTACCCGATTACCTCTTAGGGATCCCTAGCGGATGGAGCCAAGAAATGAAACATATTGTGTATTTGCACATCCTCAGAAATACACATCACATGAACTTGAAATCTCAAAGGATATAGAGGGATTTAGCGCCGAAAGTCGAAAACTCCGTAATAATAAATTACTGCAAATTCCCCAAGTTGTACCCCTGTAGAAGGACTCCTTTATGCAGGAGGTCAAAACCCATCTTATACATGTTGTGTCTCGAGTCCCTAAATGGCCATACCAAACTAGAATTGTAACCATTTACATTTGGACACGATGAGCAATATGTTGTGGAATTTTACCCTATTACTCCCAGTAGGCAGATTCAAAATCCGAGACCTTTTTGCGCAACTAATAAATACCTAAACCACCCATGAACTTGAGATATCAAAGGGTATTGAAATAGCTTCCCCTATCCTCTACCCCATGGGATTTGAACCCACGACCTCAGGTTCCCAATATAGCATACTGCATATATACAAAAAGGGCCATAAGTCTGGTGTTATTGGTCCGATCCGGCTGGTTGTCGAGCTTCCGAGCTGTCATTGATACTATTACACCCACCACCCATCTTTTATTTTCACCGCACCAAACTACCCATGTCCCCGCCTCTCCGGGCTGCTTACGCGGAGCTCATACCCACCCACCATCTTATCTTTCTACATAACTATTTGTGCCTTAACAGATTTCCCAGCCTCCCCAGATTATATCTCACCATCCGATTTGCCAATATCCCCCGCATGAAAGAATTCACACATCCACTTCTCCAGCCTTCTTAGATTTCTTAGAATGATAAGTTTTACCGACACGTCTGAGTATCCACACGTGTTATTGTTGAACTGTAATCACTACATACATGAATTAATTGTGTTAAACAAACATGAAAAACAATACCATTCTTTTACTGTACATAATCACAGACCGTAATGTTACTTGGTTCATTAACCAATACTTGATCATACTTAGAAATTTCGAGCGTTAACGGAACCATGACACTAATTCCTCCGTAACAATAATATACTAATATCGTACATCATCCGATGTAACAATAATATACTTATATCGTACATCATCCGATGCATGCATCATCTCATCAATTCTGAAGAAGGTATAAAAGGCATAGTACGTGTAACATATTCACGGCAAACTAATGTCAGCGACTTTGTACAGTTTACGAACAATGCCATTGCAAATAGTGTGTGTAGCTCTTGCGATTGCGTGTATTAGTGCACAGGCAACATTACCAAATGTCGGTGCATGCCAGTATGTGACAAATGTATACAACGGCTGCAACGAGAAACCTTCATCAAAGCCTATCGACTGTCAGGACGTGAAACGATATGGGGATGCAACAACAACCACTGGTAAGAGGAATTTACTCACAACGTATATGCGTTTACCATACTTGACATACTTGTCTTTTTTCCGTTATGCGACAGATGCCATATCAGCCCCAAATTCTCATTTCGCGAAATATATTCGCCTTTTCATACATTATACGACGTGTGATATTCTTACTTCTAAATTAATGGCTTTTTTTTAATTGTTCTAATTTTCGATTGATGTTTTCTCCACTTCTGAATATTATGTGACATCTCCTTTTCTGTTTTATACATAATCGTAATGCTACAAAAGTTGATACGACTATGTAATTCTGTGATTCATAAATACTAATAGTCCCATTCTGAAATTGAAGAAAACGAAAATGAACACTACACCTTGGAATCTTAGATCTTAAATCTTACAATCTAGTCGACTACAATGAAAAAAAAGATAGCTCTTAAATTAAACAATTAAGAGTCATTATACTTTTAACATACTTGACATTATAATTTTAACTTAATTTATTTCAACGAATACATTACTCACATGTGTTAAACGAAAGCCAGATAATTATAGTGTCCTCAAGCACGTTATTCTGTCATCTGGCAGCATGTTTGAGGTATAGTGTGATATACGCATGGATACTCAACACACTACTATTTGCAAATGCAATACAATTGCATTTTGATACATTACAGTGGCGGAAAAACTGACGAGACTCAATTAATATTCTGACAGATTTTATTTGTAATTTGATAATACTTGACATTATAATTATACGTGACGGAATGTTTGTGTAAGATTAGTTTTACTGATAAAATTGTATAATGCACTTAAAGGGAGACACGGCAATCTTGAATGAGGTATCAAACAGTACAGTTAGAAAATTGATGTATTTACATTGTTGCATTTAGCTTATCGTACAGTACATTATTGTACCTCACATATAACACCCATGCTGAACACTGTGCAATATCTAAATGACGTGAGGGTGATATTGCAAGGCGATAGTAAATCGCAGGTTGATAGTAAACAAACTACCGTATACGCAGCTTTGGTGCATGTTGGTGTTGTGTATAATCTTTGCCGCTCATATATAGAGGATAATTGTTGTTCGGGGAGAATAACAGATTTTATTTCATGGAGAAGTGAGAAAACTTTATATTTTCTCGCATGCGAACGACACAATAACCAATGTTCTAATTATGTTATGCTTTACAATGTGTATGCAGAAGAAAAGAGATTTTTTGGTGAAATAGTCTGTGTCATTTTTAATTCACCATAACTTCAAAAATACTTTACCGATGTTAATAAACTTCCACTAATTTTAGTTATTTCCAATCCAATGATACAATGATATAACTTTCCTGGCAACTGTTTTGGGGGAAATTGAAATCTGTACTGTAAATGAAAACAATTATTAAAGCAGAAAATAAAAAAAGTTACATTTCTAGAACTAGGCCAGTAACAAGCCTTATGGCTCGATCGGATTGCGGTATAATGAAATACAGTAAAAATGTTCACCCTTCGATTCGCCTCAGGCAATAATCATATCATCCTCATTGTGAACATTATTACTAGTATCCTCTAATGAATGGGACATTTATGCAATATTGCACGACTTGATATTGCACGCCGGAATTGGATGACGCACGTACTTAAACATGGAAATAAATGGTATGGTACATGTAGCATGCTAATATCTAAAGCATCAGGCAAAAAAGTCAACACAACAACTCGATAAAACACAAAAAGTAAGATTTAAGTGGTAACATGACAATAGAGAAATATCATTGAAATTTGATCCTGATGATAGGAGAACATGACATTAGTATGGAGGTCATGGCTATTAAAGTACATGACATTAGTATGGAGGTCATGGCTATTAAAGAACATGACATTAGTATGGAGGTCATGGCTATTAAAGAACATGACATTAGTATGGAGGTCATGGCTATTAAAGAACATGACATAAGTATGGAGGTCATGGCTATTAAAGAACATGACATTAGTATGGAGGTTATGGCTATTGAAGAACATGACATTAGTATGGAGGTCATGGCTATTAAAGAGCATGACATTAGTATGGAGGTCCTGGCTATTAAAGAACATGACATTAGGATGGAGGTCATGGCTATTGAAGAACATGACATTAGTATGGAGGTCATGGCTATTGAAGAACATGACATTAGTATGGAGGTCATGGCTTTTAAAGAACATGACATTAGTAAGGAGGTCATGGCTATTAAAGAACATGACATTAGTATGGAGGTCATGGCTATTAAAGAACATGACATTAGTATGGATGTCATGGCTATTGAAGAACATGACATTAGTATGGAGGTCATGGCTATTAAAGAATATGACATTAGTATGGAGGTCATGGCTATTAAAGAACATGACATTAGTATGGAGGTCATGGTTATTAAAGAACATAACATTAGTATGGAGGTCATGGCTATTAAAGAACTTGATATAGATATGGCGATATGAGAATGAGACGATTGTCGAAGATGAAGAAGTAAAAATGAGAATCAAATCATAAGGATTTAAACTAGTATATCTTGTAATTTTCCACCTATTTGTATGAGCACATGCATTTATTTCTAGGATTCAAATGACTTAATATCTATTTTCAGGCGAGTATACAATTAACCCCAGGGATACCGATGATTTTCAGGTTCGCTGTGACATGACGACAAGTGGAGGTGGATGGACAGTTCTACAACGTCGTATTGGCGATTCAGATTTCTACAAAAACTGGGTCGAATACCAAAAAGGCTTCGGAGATCTGACAACTAACTTCTGGCTCGGTAATGACAAAATTCACTCCATAACATCACAGGGTGTGTACGAGTTGCGCGTTGACATGATTGGTCCAGCTGATGAGGTTAAGTATGCACAGTATAAAGTGTTCACTATCGGAGATGCTGGAAGCAAATATAAATTACTGATTGGAGAGTATAGTGGCGATGCAGGCGACAGCCTTACTGATCTTAACGGGATGAAGTTTACTACAAAGGACCAAGACAACGACGTATATGGCAAAAACTGTGCAGTTGATTTTACAGGCGCTTGGTGGTACAAAGCGTGCCATTTATCTAATCCCAATGGACTCTATGGAAACGTGGAGCATGGTAAAGGCATTAATTGGCAAACGTTTACAACTCACACTAAGTCATTAAAACAAGTAGAGATGAAGATAAGGCGATGGTCGGGATAGACACGCTGACAATATCCTAACATTGAAACATAGCATAAAGAAACATTTTCATGACATGGACATTTACATATATATTATTCGAGACAAAAACCGAACACATTATCAAAGGCTTTGTATTCTATATTGTAAATGTTTACTGAAATAAAACCATACCATTGTCTCCAACAAATGTTGTTTATCTGGTGACAGATCTTTTAAAATTTTATTTCCCCTATATTTAACATATAGGGAAAATTAAATTTTAAAAGATTTAAAATGTGCAAACAATACAAGGCTGTTCCTAATAGTTATATATACAAATATATAGAGCATCATCTTAAACGAGACATTTTTCAACATTAATATTACGTTATTATTATGAATTATGTTTCCGAATGAGTTTCATAAAGGAATGTTTCGTAACTTGCTTTTGAATCAACACACATTTTGCTATAATCTGAATAATAATAAGAATGTAATAATTAATAAAATCTTTATTTAACGAGATAATTGAATTGTTCTTTTACGAATCCTCAATCCGTATTTAATCGAGTTGCCCTTCAGAGAGGGAAATGATAAATGGGAACCCGGGTACCATGATCTACTCTTAATATCTAATGGGTTCCTATGGTTCTTAACGTATTCGGTAGGAGACCCCGCCCTAACGCCTGTTTCACATTTCACTTTAAACATTATTTTTACCGAGAAAAGCACCAACACGCATGCTTGATATGTAGAGTTTATGCAATACACGAACATGTGTTTAGTGCACAGGTCATATGTTATATATGTTGCCTTGGCGATGACTTCCTTTTCTGTGCGTTATGTATAGCGTAAACTATCTTACAATAAGTGCATGACATGCCCATGATGCATAAGACAAAGTTTTAAAAGAAAAACAATTGAGTAGTTAAACAGCTATCAAATCGTTCCAATAACTTTATCCCTCTAATTACTTGATCCTTCCAATTACTTGATCCTTCCAAGCACGCTTCTATAAATATATCGTCTATTGAAAGAAGGATAAAAATATCGGACAGGGAAAGCAGCATTCAAGGACGACAGTCAACCACAAAACACAAAAACAAACACGCAAACAGACAAACGAAAAGGCAAAAGTAATAAAAAATGCAAACGACATCACAAGCACAAAAGGGTTGACAATAGGGCTACCGCCTTGGAACGGTCAGTTACATTTTCAAATCCCCCACCCCCTTTACCTTTGACCATCGTAGACACTTGCAACAGTAACAAACATGGGCCAGATAAACTTTAGAGAAGAAGATCTTTTAAAGACGTTTCCAATACTATTCTATTTAAACCGTAACCACGGGCATGCTAAAAGTTAACCCCAGGGCCAACATTCAAACAAACTTGATAGAGGACCATATACTTACACTACGTCTAAAGTATTAGACGTCTAGTGCTTGTAGTTTCAGATTTTTTTATAAATATTTACCTATAAAACTCTATGAAAAACTGTGACCCCTGGGCGGGGCCAGATTATACACCAGGATCAAAATTTCAATAAACTTGGTAGGGAACTATAAGATTATTCTGCATGCAATATATAAGAGATCTATACCTTGTTGTTTCTGAGAAACGTTTTCCCTATATAAGTCTATGTAAAACATAAAATCCATGGTGCACTGCCAAATTTGACCCCAGAATCACCATTGAAGAAACATTTCTCCCACTGGATCCGTTAAAATGAACCTTGATGAACTTACACGACTGGAGCGTATAGAAGCAATCTCACCTGATTACCGTGTTACGGAAATCGATAAGGAAGTTCTAACAATCAATGGTCTAGTTTTGATTTCATAGAGCACACGTCAATTAGTGGTGACTATAAACTTATATGCATAGTGTACACACCAAATAGTGTTGACACTATAAACTCACAACAATATGCACGTAGATGTTGTTGCGAGTTATCCACCATTGGTATGCAACGGTCTGAGCACGCATTGTGATAATGCTTCAGTCGGGTCTGTACATTTCCGATACACATGAGGTCAGGTATCTGGTGAATATTCAAACAATTAGGCATATTCGACCGGCCTTTTTTCGCTGAGCAACTTGCTGTTCTGTTTATTGGTTCTTTCGTATTGTCCAATCAGACTTCAGATAACGATGACTACCTTAATGATTGATTTGATTGGTCAGTCGTTTTCCAGTGCTTAACGGAGATCACGCGGTCTTTACTGTGAGAAGTAAAGGCTTAACGCAAACAATACATTATGCCAGGCAAATAGAAAACTATTCAACGGAAACAAATTAAAGAAAAAGACCAATACAATACGGCTTATAGTTCGTGATATATCGATAATGTGTAAGCCAAACTAAAATCATATCGAAAATACTCCATATTCATCCAGTTTAACCCAAATAAATTGAATTGATGATACCATGCCGTAAGTAAACGTGCATCTGTCATGCGTTGCATGTTTGTAAACAGTTTAAACATAATAGACGAGAGATCGTTTTGACTGCGGTAGTGATACTGTAAATTCATTCGATGTTGATATAAGTGATTAATACCATAGTACACGATATACATAATATATATGCAATTTGTCGGTAAGTAATTTCGAACTTGATGCATTTACCTAACCGAAACAGATGATTAATGGTGTAACGGAAGACTTCTTACATAGGCAGTGCTTGCTTTCCAATCCCATTCATTGTTTGAATAAAATATTGTTTAATTTCAGTGCGCTGTGTAACCCTACACCTGATTCTCTATAGTAAACAAGCATATGCAATTAAAAAAGTGATATACTTTATTTTTTTATAAATTTCTGTTCATAAATTGTTTGTTTTGGCACTTCATTTCGACATATAAATAATTAAATTTCCGTCGTTATTTAATTATCACAGTCTAAAATTGTTCCAGATTTGTATTTCACATACTATTTACGTCACAACAATGCATAACTCCATAAGCTAAACTTTGCCGCGCATTTCTCCTGAGTGCAGCTTGATCCAACACGAATAATCGACCGAAAATGTCTCCGGAACAATACCAGACCACTGTGTCAAATCAATATCAGTCATTTTCTAGAGACATAGTGTGCATGATTTCCAAGACCCTATTTTCTAACAAAAAAAAATATAAATTGTGTTTTCAAGACGAGCTAGGGTTGGCAATTTTTTGGAGCCAACCTGTCGATATGACTTTGACTTGACACAGACATGACACATACATGACAGTCTTTTGGGGAAATGTTTGTATTAAAACATCAAACCATAATGTTTTATAAAGGAAATATTGCACAACCCAGCGCGAGCTTAACTGACATAACACACGATGCTCGTGGAGACATAAGGTGATTAAGACGAGTAAATAATAGTGTAATTATATTCTACATACAATTTCTCAAATTTCGTATTTGTTATTAAAAATAAATAATAATATATGCATGGGATCTAAGTATAGGTTAGAGGCTATGAAGTATTTTAAAATCTGAGACAACTAACTGGTTGAAAAAGTAGGGTAAACACTAAAGAGTATCAATCTCAGATTTTCCAATATTTGCACCATTTATTCATGAGGATTTTACTACAAGCAGTCTTCGCGGTGAAGAGAGTGACCTATATAGAGACTATCGATAAAACCTATGAAGAGAAATATTCACCATTAAGAAACCGCGTTCGATCGCTACGCTCCCTCCCTTTGATTTCTTAATGTTGAAGATTTCTTTTCATATCCTCTATCATATACATATTATTAGTTTCACAGTTTTCAAGCAGGGTGTATTGGAATATTCCATCCTATTTGATTTCAGTTCACCTTGAGGCGAAGAAGACGAAAGGTGAAATGAAATAAAACATATTGTAATATTCCCATACACCCAGCTGAATATCTGTGTAACGACTTTATCACCATTTTTTAGCAATTTTCCAGCAATATTGATTGATATTATTGCAATTATAGTGAATAAAACAATATTTCACTTAGATTTCATTACAATGTAAAATGTTCTGCGACTCGGGCAGACCTTCTTCGGTTTGAGGAATGATTGACGAAACATGAACTTATATCGAATCAAAGAAGCATGATGACATACTTCTTAAACGGTATGACTGATACATATTGCAAATTTAATATGAATTTTCAAAGCTAAAACCGTTGAATGGACGAAGTAAATGTGTCGTCTGTTTTCGCAGATGATAAAATGTTGAAAATAAATAAGTAAAACCAGGGTGTGCACCATGATAAAACAGGATGCAGAAGAATTCATAGAAACAAACATAAGGATGAATCGGAAGTATTTTTTTAGCTCTCCGCCATTTTGATTTCATTTGTCATTAGGCTTTCATATTACCGGCTCTTAACCAAACAAAAGCGGAGGATATTTAAGAAATGGTGATAAAGTTTGGTACAAATGAACACTTATGTAAAAGCGATTGATAACCACCAGGATATAATGCTCATATCGAGTGTGAAGTAAGTTGGTTGAATGGTGTTTTACGTACTTTAGCACATAATAGGCTATATTTATGTTAGGTAGATTTGTAGTAATGGAGTAAGACCATCCACTGTTTCCTGTGTATAACCAGTATTGTGTACCTCCAGCGATAGTAGAATCGGCACAGTCTCACTTACACATCGAGCTCCCACTGGGATTCGAACCCGCAGCGGTGACACTAGAAAAGCTTCACTCAGCGTCTTTACCATGTCTGCCTCGGATTCGATATCGGAAAAGACGTTCTTCTTAAACACCGTTTTGCTGAGTGATTGTCTTAATTTACTACACACAATTGAAACTAGTGCAATATCCAATATGATTATGTATTGTGTAAAATAGAAAATTAAATACACACATGAAAAATTAACACTTATGGAAACCCGTTTAATAAACCCCAGGCTATTTTAAGGTGCTTGCCTTAGTTTTACTTAATTTAGAAAACAATATAAATAGTATATTGAAATGAAACTACCTTAAACATTTGGAATAAATATAGGTGATGCGTAAATGTAAACCCTCAGCACATGTATGCCCTTGAACTCCAATGCGGAATCCCTGTTGTCAAACTGGTTAAGTTTAGGAAGTCTCATACCTTGCTTCCTTTTATTAGGGCTTTCCACCTTCCAGTGGAAAGACCTATTGGTGTTGTTCGGCAAGATTTTGACTTTATTCTTCTGTCCGCCACTTTTCATAGTAAGACTGGTCGCACGGCCTCTAAAGTTTACACAGTGTTAGAGCTCATTCTGGAATAGTGCCGCGAAGCTTTTGGGGTCATGACGTCATCCAAGATGGCCTCCAGTGACGTCATGATGAAAATCTTGTTAGCGCTAGATCACAGATATTTGTGGTCGGATTTCAATGAACCTTTCACAGATTGAAAAGGTCATGGTCTAATTGTGCAAGAAGGTCATGCGGGGTCATGACGTCATAACGTGATGGCGTCAGAGACGCCAGACGCTTAAGAACTGAAAAGAATCGTCAACAATACAATTATTGCATGACCATTTTGAAACTTTACCACAATCATGTTTTCATCATCTTCTATCGATCGTGTGAAAAAAGTGTTGATGACGTCATCAAATATGGCGGCCATAGTGGTTTAATTTTAAACAGGCTAAAATAGAAACTTCTAAATATATTTCAAAAACCGAACCAGCTAGATTAGCTAAATGTCCTCCTATATGTGCCACTATGTGACCTTGACCAAGTCTGGGAAAATCAGGTCACCAGGTCAAAGGTCAAGGTCATAGGTAAGCGATAGATGTAAACACCAATAACCACCTATATCTCAGTAACGGTTGAAATTGTTATGAAGATTATATGTACCACTTGTAAGGCCTTTCAATTTACTTTTCAAAAATGAAGTCCACTCAAACGCAACGTTGGTAATTGGTCATAGGAACCAAAATACGATGACGTCAATGAGGTAAAATTTGAAAAATTGACGTAGACACTTTTTTTTTCCTTCAGTTTTGTAGAACTTAGGGCGTGAGCGGTAGCTAGCATATTTCACGACCACTCATGAACAGTCTCAATCAAACCGAGACTGCAATATTTCGTATGTGTAGTGCTCGGCCGTTTCCAAAGGTCCATTATCATACTCTTTTTTTATGATTGCAAATACGAACGTGAAGTTTATTTTTAGCTGACGTCATTAATGACGACACAGTAACGTAGAAACGAAAGAAGATTAAAATCGCTTTTGCTCAAGTACTACCTGTCTCTTCTTGGTGAATCTTTGTCAAAATAATGTACTTATCTTGTAGTTGTGCATCGCAATTTTTTGGGTCGTAGCGTCATTCAATATGGCCGCCAGTGAATATCTAAGAAATACCTTGTTCACGCTTCTCTTCCTAAAGATTGCCAGTCTGATAATGATGAAACTTCGCCAAATAATGTGCGTATGGGTGTTGGGTGGGACGTGGGGCAGACGAATGTATACACGTGAAGATGATATATAGCTCAGACCTAAATATTCAGTGTCGGGCGTAACGCAGTTCCCATTTTGCACCCACATACAGATACGCGAAACCCATTATTAGGGCTTTCCATATTCCAGTTGAAAGACCTATTGTTGTTGTTTGGCAAGATTTTGACTTTATTCTTCTCACCGCCACTTTTCATAGTTAGACTGGTCGCACGGCCTATAAAGTTTACACAGTGATAGAGCTCATTCTGGAATAGTGCCGCGAAGCTTTTGGGGTCATGACGTCATCCAAGATGGCCGCAAGTGACGTCATGATGAAAATCTTGTTAGCGCTTGATCTCCGACATTTATGGTCGGATTTGAATGAAACGTTCACAGATTATATAGGTCATGGTCTAGTTGTGCAAGAAGGTCATGCGGGGTCATGACGTCATAACGTGATGGCGTCAGAGACGCCAGACGCTTAAAAACTGGAAAAAATCGTCAAAATACAATTATTGCATGACCATTTTGAAACTTTACCAGAATCATGTTTTCATCATATTCTATCGATCGTGTGAAAAAGGTGTTGATGACGTCATCAAATATGGCGGCCATAGTGGTTTAATTTTAAACAGGCTAAAATAGAAACTTCTAAGTATATTTCAAAAACCGAACCAGCTAGCGCCAACAATGCCCTCATATATGTGCCTCTATGTGGCCTTGACCAAGTCTGGGGAAATCAGGTCACCAGGTCAAAGGTCAAGGTCATAGGTAAGCGATAGGTGTAAACACCAATAACCACCTATATCTCAGTAACGGTTGAAATTGTTATCAAGAACATATGTACCATTTGTAAGGCCTTTCAATTTACTTTTCGAAAATAAAGTCCGTTCAAAACGCAACGTTGGTAAATGGTTGCCATAGGAACCAAAATACGATGACGTCAATGACGTAAAATTTGAAAAATTGACGTAGACACTTTTTTTTTCTTCAGTTTTGTAGAACTTATGATTGCAAATACGAACGTGAAGTTTATTTTTAGCTGACGTCATTAATGACGATTAAAATCGCTTCTGCTCAAGAACTACCTGTCCCTTCTTGGTGAATATTTGTCAAAATAATGCACTTATCTTGTAGTTGTGCATTGCAATTTTTTAGGTCTCGGCGACGTTCAATATGGCCGCCAGTGAATATCTGAGAAATACCTTGTTCACGCTTCTCTTCCTAAAGATTTCCAGTCTGATAATGATGAAACTTCGCCAAATAATGTGCGTATGGGTGGGACGTGGGGCAGACGTATGTATACACGTGAAGATGATACATAGCTCAGACCTAAATATTCAGTGTCGGGCGTAACGCAGTTCCCATCTTGCACGCACATACAGATACGCGAAACCATTATTAGGGCTTTCCACCTTCCAATGGAAATGCCTATAGTTGTTGTTCGGCAAGAGTTTGACTTTATTCTTCTCACCGCCACTTTTCATAGTAAGACTGGTCGCACGGCCTCTAAAGTTTACACAGTGATAGAGCTCATTCTGGAATAGTGCCGCGAAGCTTTTGGGTCATGACGTCATCCAAGATGGCCGCCAGTGACGTCATGATGAAAATCTTGTTAGCACTAGATCTCAGACATTTATGGTAGGATTTGAATGAAACGTTCACAGATTGTAAAGGTCATGGTCTAGTTGTACAAGAAGGTCATGCGGGGTCATGACGTCATAACTAGATGGCGTCAGAGACGCCAGACGCTTAAAAACTGGAAAAATTCGTCAAAAATACAATTATTGCATGACCATTTTGAAACTTTACCACAATCATGTTTTCATCATCTTCTATCGATCGTGTAAAAAAGGTGTTGATGAAGTCTTCAAATATGGCGGCCATAGTGGTTTAATTTTAAACAGGCTAAAATAGAAACTTCTAAGTATATTTCGAAAACCGAACCAACAACGGATATCCTTGTCCGGTATGCAAGAATCTTTTAATCCGTCATTTTTACCGGGGCTAGATATTTCCATCTCACTCTAGGGTCGAGATAAAAATCACCCGCGCCAACTTCCGGTATGCAGAAAAACATGCAAAACGTTGTCTGGCGGCGTCAACGCACAAAATGTCTCTGATATGCAAGAAAAAGAATCTATCATGGGTATTCGGTTCCGATAAAAACACGTATACCTCGGGTTGGAATTTCCTATCTTCACCGGATACCGATGAAGATTCTTATAGTCTTCCGGTAACAAGATGCACAAGAGGGCCTGTATCACTCTACTGGCTTGAATAGTCTAAGACCTACCGGAAAATAATTTTTAAAAAATCAAAGGCTATAACTTTGATGTGTCTTGTCTGTTGTAACTGGTTTTGAAATTGTCCAAGTTCAGTGGCGTAACCTAGAAGACGTCTTCTGCTGCAGGGACAAATAACTTAACAAGAGACTCTACCCGTTGAACTTCCCAATGTCTGCCCCGCACATTGAAAATAAACTTTACTGTAGTATTTAGTAAAAAATAAAATACAAATTTATTGGTGGAAAGAAGAATTGAAATTGACTATAAGTAAATACACGGGTAAAAGTGACCATCATTGAATGGTTTGTAAATATCCACATTTTGACGGTTATGGCTTCCTATACTATGGTGATAGTAGTTAATCTTAGTGGAAATGATCTGACTTCACACAGAACTCTTAAAGGTGAATGTCCACCCTTTTTGTAGTATTATCAATTAACAAATTTAACTGTTAAACATCATAAAATTATGAACAGTTCTTGATAGTCCCGGAGAGAAACATATATTTGAAACCGCTACATAAGTTGTATGTAAAAGTAAGTATTATTTGCATGACGTAGATACTATTTTTACCACTGCGTGATTGCACAGGGAAATGAGGTAATGTCGTTACAATATATTTATATTGTAAATTTGAATTGTTTAGCTGCACAACTATTGCCAGATAACTGATAAATACATTTACCTATGGATTAATTTACTTGTTCAAAATTATATACGCCATAAAATCAAATCTTATTCTCGCTTTTCACAGATATTGCAATTTGTGAATTGTAAATATCTATTGTTGTGTATTGATTTCGACTTAAATAAACATAAACATGTTCATGAAACCTAAGATGGCTGAAGAATGTTAAGGTTTTTAAATGGATTTCCCGGAGTGTATTTCTGGTCAATATTTCTGGAGGTGATTAGTAGTAAATGGGTCGGTTGGGTATCACGACTGCGCATGCGCGAGCTCATGGGGATTAGTGACAGGATGATCGAACAAAGGGTATTGCATCAGTTCATTAATCCTTTAGCGTACCCACGCGATAGGATGAGTATCATAGGTTAATCCCTCTCGCAATACGTGACCTACTTTATACCGCGTCTGCTTCTATTTTTAAAGCATGATGTCATCCATTCATGCAAATGAGCTCGCGCATGCGCAGTCGTGATGCCCAACCGACGACTTTACTACTGTGATTATCATCTATTATACAGCGTTTAAATTTGGGGTCGGCATATGTGCAAGCCATGTAAATGAAACGTCGCCGTATCAATTGTTTTGGTCGTTCATTAGGTTGTAAAGAGCAGAATAGAAGAGGCTCATAATGATACCACATTTCAACCTTTTTTCCATTTAAAGTTCTCCGGCATTGTTTTGTTTCATGTACATGATTATGTTTATTTAAATCGAAATCAGTACACAACAATAGATATTTACAATTCACACATTGCATAATATATGTAAAGCGAGAATAAGATTTTATTTGATGACGTAGAAAACTTTGAACGGGTAAATTAATCCACAGATAAATGTAATTATCAATTATCTGGCAATAGTTGTGCATCTATACAATTCAGATTTACAATGTCCCCGTGCAGTCATGCAGTGGTAAAAGTAGTATCTACGTCATGCAAATAATACTACTTGTACATACAACTTAGTGGCGGTTTTAAATACATGTTTCTTTCCGGGACTATCAAGAAATGTTCTTATGATGTTTAAGAGTTAAATTTGTTAATTGATACTACTACAAAAAGGGATGGCCATTCATCTTTAAGTTATTGCGCTTCTCCGTAAACTTAAATGTAGATTTTGTATGCCATGTTGCTGTTTTCTCACATTTTCTCACATTTTTTCTTTGATGTTCTCACAGTATTGTATGTGTGTTGTGTGTATAGGCTATAAACCTTGTAGTGAATGTTTAATGCTGAATAAAGTTATTATATTATATATTGACCGTCGGACTGCTGGTGGTTTTACAGGTCCGAAGCCGGTGGTACCAATCTGTCTCCGGTCGGAAATGATTTCAATTTAGATACTCTAAGAGATCAAGTTTTATCCTGCTTGTAAGCTGCAAACATTTTGGGGGATAAATTCATTTGTGGCGGGAAATTCTGGCCGAAAGTCGATCATGTTCACTCTGTACGATTCCTCAACTAGAATTCAAGTAACAAAGAGCAAGAACTGTCCCTCTTATGTGGGCAACAAAGTATTGCAGTTGTGTCCTTTGAATATGGTTATTCTGCAATCAATTGCAATACTATACACTTTTAGTTAAATTCATGTATTTATAAAGGGAATTCTGCGTTATGCTCGGAAAAGTCTCTGGGCTAAGCACTCAATCTCTGCTTCCCTATTTTGATTTGTTTGAATTATCGCTTTCATTGCGTATTATTGCGTTAACTGCGTATTGTTCCGTATACTGCGTATTAAAGATGCACAGTGGTGTACATTGTACTGCCCGATTTGTTAACATTTATGTCACGTAATGCTATTTAGCGTATAGTGTGTAATTTGCGTTGTCTACCATTGCGTATACATGGCCGTGTGATCCGAGTGTGACATTAAATTGAGCAGCGTTTCCAGGAAATACATTGACCTTATAATGGGACACCGAGTGGGCATGGTCGCCTTTCGGCGAAAATGATTTTACATTTGTATGAGCTATGTATTCCATGTTTTAACCCTCTCCCTAACTAAGGACATATTGATGTGCAAAATAAATTTCGATGTAAATAAGAGGTGCATTTTAGGCTATTGATTATGATGTTTGAATACAGGCCGGCCAAATCTCAGGATTTTTCATTTGCTTTCCGGATCTCCGGCTTTAAGTGTAAGATCTCCGAATTTTCCATCAAAACAAAAAGTTCATGATTTAACAGCTATATTTTCACAGTTTGTCAGCTATTTCCTGATTTGGTCATCTTACGCTTTCTAGTCAGAGATGTAAAGGATTGTATTTACAACTGTCAAATCAGTGGGCGTCGTTGTAATGCGCTGAATGAATATGCAATTAACACCTAAGGGCATAATTAGTTCCTTCAGTGACATAACAACATAACAACATGTGCAATAAGAGCAATATATCTCTGGCTTTTTTAATCTGTCAACCTAATTGAATTTACAAGGGAGAGGACGTGCGAATGCTTCTGTGTGGTATCACTATAGCTGCTGCCGTGTGTGATGGTTACATCACACTTTGTTTAAGAGCACAGACCTAATAACAAATAGACTGGACACTATGACAATTGTGTAAGTTTCAAGTGGCACAGTTCGAAAAATTTCACAAAATATTTCCCAACTCATATCATGAAGAGTTTTCTAGATACAAGTTTCATTCAAACCAAATACCATCACAAATTTAATTTCCTTTCCAATGATAGTATTTTGTTTTCTCTTACATCGAGAGCAAAAAGGAGTTTGATGGAAACGTTGACTATATCAAAACATTGATTTTTAAGAGAAAAGCGAAAAATGATGACATTTTAAACTTTAAACATTTTTTATACAATTTTTTATTTTGAAAATAAACATAAATTATTATAATCCCATTTTGCTATTCACTGTGAATCTTTTGGATGTATTCTCATCAAAATCGGTGAATAATTAAGAGAGAAGATAGAAGGAAAAGTTAAGGTGCCACGTGATATTTTGGTTACTTTATTGGTTAAGATAGGAAGTTTCCTATCTGTTTAGTTAAGAGCTATGAAGACATAACAACATAACAACATGTGCAATAAGAGCAATATATCTCTGGCTTTTTTAATCTGTCAACCTAATTGAATTTACAAGGGAGAGGAACTAGCGAATGCTTCTGTGTGGTATCACTATAGCTGCTGCCGTGTGTGATGGTTACATCACACTTTGTTTAAGAGCACAGACCTAATAACAAATAGACTGGACACTATGACAATTGTGTAAGTTTCAAGTGGCACAGTTCGAAAAATTTCACAAAATATTTCCCAACTCATATCATGAAGAGTTTTCTAGATACAAGTTTCATTCAAACCAAATACCATCACAAATTTAATTTCCTTTCCAATGATAGTATTTTGTTTTCTCTTACATCGAGAGCAAAAAGGAGTTTGATGGAAACGTTGACTATATCAAAACATTGATTTTTAAGAGAAAAGCGAAAAATGATGACATTTTAAACTTTAAACATTTTTTATTAAATTTCTTATTTTGAAAATAAACATAAATTATTATAATCCCATTTTGCTATTCACTGTGAATCTTTTGGATGTATTCTCATCATACTGTCATAAATACATCATAAAGTAACGACCATGTAATACCCAATAGTTACTGTTATAAATACATCACGACCATGTAATACACAATAGTTATACACAATAGTTACTGTCATAAATACATCACGACTATGTAATTCACAATAGTTATACACAATAGATTCTGCTATAAATACATCACGACCATGTAATACACAATAGTTACGGTAATATATACATCACGACCATGTAATACACAATAATTACTGTCATAAATATATCACGACAATGTAATACACAATAGTTACTGTTATAAAAACATCACGACCATGTAATACACAATAGTTACTGTCATAAATACATTACGACCATGTAATACACAATAGTTATACACAATAGTTACTGTTATAAATACATCATAAAGTAACGACCATGAAAAACACAATAGTTATTGTTATAAATACATCACGACCATGTAATAAACAAAAGATACTGTTATAAATACATCACGACCATGTTATACACGATAATTACTGTCATAAATACATCACGACAATGTAATACACAATTGTTACTGTTATAAATACATCACGACCATGTAATTCACAATAGTTATACACAATAGTTACTGTCATAAATACATTACGACCATGTAATACACAATAATTACTGTCATAAATACATCGCGACAATGTAATACACAATAATACATAATAGTTACTGTTATAAATACATCACGACCATGTAATACACAATAGTTATACACAATAGTTACTGTTATAAATACATCACGACCATTTAATACACTATAATTACGGTTATAAATACATCACGACCATGTAATACACAATACAAATTACTGTTATAAATACATCACGACAATGTAATACACAATAGTAACTGTTATAAATAAATCACGACCATGTAATACACAATTATTACTGTCATAAATACATCACGACAATGTAATAAACAATAGTTACTGTTATAAATACATCACGACCATGTAATACACAATAGTTACTGCCATAAATACATTGCGACCATGTAATACACAATAGTTACTGTTATAAATACATCACGACAATGTTATACACAATAGTTACTGTTATAAATACATCACGACCATGTCATACACAATAGTTACTGTCATAAATACATTACGTCCATGTAATACACAATATTTACTGTTATAAATACATCACGACCATGTAATACACAATATTTACTGTTATAAATACATCACGACCATGTAATACACAATAGTTACTGTTATACATACATCAGTTAACTCTACTAGTACTCCATAATTAGCAATAATATACAAATAAAATCATTCATATTAAAGTAATGACCATGTAATACACAAAAGTTACTGTCATAAATAGACTATTTAACGCTACCAGTTACTCCATAATTAGCAATTGTAAAAGCAACAACATCACAATTTGGCTAAACATCGACACCTTCTATAAGGTATCGACAAAATATCATCATAAAATGCATTATCATATATGTGTACATTATCATATATGTGTCTGTTACAATATCGTGGTGATAAATAAATATATAAAATTGCTCAATTCTATGTTTCAGATATAATTTCCATCTTTACTGTCATCGCATTATCCACATAGACACATGCAATGTAGCAATTATTAATTAAATTACATTATTTTTACGAGAAATCCCATCCCCGCCCATGCATTGACACACAATGTCGACTTATTATATGCATAGCAACCTTGCTTTTATAAAGATGTGTTTCTGCAATACAAAGAAAACAGTTACATATATTATTAAAGATTCAAGTGTATTCATCATTTAGCAGGTAAATTAAGAAACTTATTTTAGAAGCGTCAAGCCAAAACAGAAACTAACCCGCAAAATAACGGCAAAATTACACTACAAAACAGTTTAGCAAAACTCTATCCAGGTGCTCAGGTCATATAATAATGTATCTGTGTCGATTAAAAGTAAATGTTTATTCACAGGTTCTTAATAAAATACCCGTGTTTGAATATGCGTAAACTGAATTATGAGTTGGTAACTCTCAATTCGGCTCTCAGTTTTGGGGTTTAGTCCGGGTGGTTAAAGTCGTTTATATTGTGTCTATAGAGTTTGGATTTTCGAAATATATAAGTTATATATACTCGTATATACAAGAGTCCTCGTCTTCAGTACTTTTTGAAACGGGGTACATATGTTGTACAATTTGACTGTTGTTGGTGGAACATCTACTAAAGACGTTTTAAAGAAAGTGTACACACTTCTGGAACAACTCTGATTGTGTGTCGGTTTTTATTTATTTTTATTCTTTTTTCATGTTTTTTTTTGTTGTTCTTGCTATTTTTTTTTGTTTGGTGGTGTGATATGGTGGTGTGATGTGGTGGGGTGGTTTGGTATGAGTGTAGAAATTCTTAAAGAGTAATTATATATGGAAGCACTTTATTTCAAAATAAGTAAGCCATAGGCCCATGTGATCATACAATATATACATATACACAGACGTAGCAAGATTCGTACATACATGTATATTACATATCAGATGCAAGGGATATACAAAGTTACCCTGTTTACTTCTTACTTGAGAACAAACGACGAACACACAAACAAACAATCAGCCTGAAACAAAACAAAACAAAACAAACAAAAAATATATAGTACATGAACATGTCTTAATTTGCAATTCAGAATTCACGGAGAAGGTGACTATACATGTAGAGATAAATTAATGTGTTGATTGTAGATAACCATATTCTTGCTATGCACATAAAAGCACATAAACACCCAATTAAAACAGGATCAAGATCTTCAAACGTGGCTTACCACCACACCACGAATAAGTAAAAAGAAAACGAGTAAAATTACACATAATTATACATGACTATTTGGCAAAATCACACACAATTCTACAATTGAACCATGGAATTACAAATAATTGAAAACATGGAATTTCAAATACATCAGATCAATTCATTGTTACTGTTTTTTTTTATTTCAAATGATTTAAAAATATACACACTCAGATTTTTAATTTCATTTTCATTTTAGCGGTAAAAAAATCTTTTAATTTGAACTTGCTCGTTCGATTCCAAAAATGCTTTTTAAATATATATTTTTCGAATATCTTTAAAAAGATCGCATTCTCAAATGAAATGAAATTCTTCTTCAATCTTGTTGCAGTGGATACATATTCTATCTTCTACTGGTATACTTCTATTTACATATGTATGCAAACAATAGTATGGGACATCCTTAAAGCTACTGAGTCCCTATATCAATCGATTTCTTCTTTGTAGGCGTGTCTTTATTTGTAACTTCATGTTCACCAGCTCATGTCGAAATCGGGTATTTAAGCGAACAAATATAGCGCATGCAATCATTTACTGTATATACATCGACCAGTGCACATCGTACCTATACACAGGTAACAGTAATTTTTACCAAAAAAAAAGTGAGCCTCTTTCGGGGCTCGAACACACGACCATCTGATTTCAAGTCCTGTGTTCTATCCACTGAACTACAACGCTACTTGAGAACATAGTATACTAACTACCATATATTATGAGGCAAAGTAACTTAACATATTTGAACGCAACTAAAGATGGATCAATAAATATGCAGTCCATATTGTCGCACGTGTAAATAAACATTGCTTGGTGTAATACTTTATCTTATCAATATCGTCTCAAATCAACCATATATCGACTTGTTATTTAGCGCTTGATGAGTTTGTGTGCGCGCTCTTGTTATTACGTAATGCCTATTTAGTGTTAAAAATACTACAAAATACCAATAAATAGTAGTGGTCTAGATGTTCAGCGTACATCTTTCAAATCTTACAAGTGCAAGTCTGTGGTTCAAATCCCGTTCCGGGCAGCTATTTTTTTATCACATATATTCTGGAGCCGTATATTTATTGATGTTACCTGTACGGAGGCTAAATAAAATGTGAAATTTTACGTATCGATTTCTCCTTATATACCTACTTTGGGGTGTTCGTCGATTTGAAACTACTTCACACGTGACTCATTCATATTCATGAGTTATTACCAGTTAAAATAGGGACTGTACAGCTTTAAGTGGTAAAGATTTGGCGTAGGCCCAATGAATGTAACTGCGCATGCTCCAATGCACAACATTATCGCGCGTTTTCTAACGAGAGTCAAAACAAGTCTTTTGCTAATGACAATAAAGTTCAACGTAAACTGGTAAACACGTGTTTGTTTTTTAATATCAAGAGTTATTTCCATGTATTAGGTGAACACACTTTTCATGGCGTCTAAACAAAACCTCTGAAAAGCATAACATAGAATATTCAAACGTTGTACCCTTTTATAGATTAATTTAACGATGCAATTATTTTGTTTCTATTAAAAAACTAGCAATTTGTGTAGAAGAAAACAGTTTGTATAGAGGAAAATAACATATAAACGTAACCACTAATTTTAATAGTGTATTGTTAATTTCGGTATCATCAATTATAAAGCAATGGATGAAAACATTAAACATAAACAGAAGTGACAAATGAGGTTTCCACCCTAATTGATGCCCTAACAGCCGAAGAGCATAATTGTAATCTATGCTTTATCTTTCAATTAACGCTAATAACATATACTGAAAAGGAACAGAATTCACAAAATGGCATGTAAGAAAGTAAATCTGATTGAGGGTGTGCATTAGAAACCTCCTGGCCTGCCGTTCAAGACTCAAATCATGGCAACTATGTTCTATTCTATTTGAAGGGCGGCATATAGTAGTCGCACCGTCCCTCCGTCAGTCCGTCAGTCAGTCCGTACAATCGTGTCCGGTCAATAACTCAGGCATTCCTGGACGGATTTTCAAATAACTTGGCACAAGTACTCCACATAACAAGACGACGTGTCATGTACAAAATCCATGTCCGTTGCTCTAAGGTCAAGGTCACACTTAGAGGTCAAATGTCAAAACCACTTCATGAGCATTTGTCACTTACAGTGACATTTCTAGTTGTTTACTATAATAACAGTGTATAATGTAAATAGAATTATCAATGCAAGCTGGGTCTCTACCAACAACTTATGTTTAATTTTAAATCAGTTATTCCATTTTTTAAAAGGTGCATTGGATATTTGAATTGCTGGAGGCTAAACAGCTGTATAGTTATGCATCACCCGAGATACACGTGTTTCATCTCATACGCTCTTGTTTTCGATTCTGACGTGAGGTATACAGTACTGCCTCTATCCAGTAAAAATGGGGTGGTCTGCCTCTACCCGATAAAAGTCGACCGTCATATATGGCCTAACATGTGCTAAAAGTTACGTAACATATCATTCAAACAAACATATAAATCGTATTTCTAAAACCAAAACGTCAAAATTACAACACAATACGTTCACATTTATTTTCATAAACAAATCAACATTCGTAACCACAATAACAAACTCATTTGTAATATTTTAACAGTTGAATACTTCACAATACTAAATAACATGCAATTAGTAAGCATTTTTATTATTAATGGCTTTGTTGTTTTGATATAATGTAGAATAAAATGTTAAGTGATTACAAAGGTAGAATAGAATGCAGTGTTTACAGAAAACATATTATCACAAACAGTTACTCTGAACATCTAATGTATACTATTTTTCTTTTTCTTCGTAGTTTCTTCATCTTGTTTTTATTCTTCTACACATTATTTCTATTTTCTGAATATTATTTATATTTTTGTTTGTTGCTTCTTTCTTACTCTTCGTCGTCGTTCTTACAGCTCCAGATGCGCTTTCAGCCCAATGCGTGTTGTTCTCACGAACAAACAAAACATGACGTATTTAAATTTACAAATGCGTCTTCTTAAAAACAGGTTTTGGACAATGAAATTAGAATTACCTATAGATATACAGCTTAAACTATTTGACACTATGTCTGCACCTATATTGTTATATTATTCTGAAATTTGTGGTTTTGAAAATATTGAAAATATTGACAACATTGAATCCTTTCATTTTAAATATTGCAAATCAATTCTTAAAGTTAAGGGGTGTACACCAAAAAGTATGGTATTTGGGAAATTGGGTAGATTCCCTTTGATTATTTTCTGCACCACCTAGATTCTGCTACTATTTATCATTCTCAATGGTTAAATAGTATTAGAACAACTATGTTAAACTGTAATCTGGATGATATTTGGTCAAATCAATTCACACAAACAATCAATGTCAATGTTAAAAAATAAGGTGAAGGAAACATTTAAAAAACAATAATTACTGTCGTGGAGGGATTTACTTGATACACAAAGTAAATGTCTAAACTATAGAATGTATAAAACAAACTATAAAATTGAAAATTATCTGTCAGTTTGAGATTCTTCACTTTACTTTATATTTGTAGATTCAGGTGTATGAACCATCGAAGCAAATTGAATACGGCCGCTTTTTTAAAGTCCTTAGACACAATAGAAAATGTATTATATGTGACACTGGTGAAATAGGCGATGAATTTCATTATTTTTTCACATGTTTCTTTTTTTAAAAATCTTAGAAAACACTATTTACCTTACGATAGCATTAACAACCCAAACTCAAACAAATATAGTAATTTAATGAATAGTGGTGATAAAGCTATCCTTACCAGACTGGCTTGCTTCTGAAAACAGATTGTTTCTCATTTTGATAATATTTGTAAATAATTTGTAATGCTCTCATTTTAGTCTCTATGAAACTTTTTTTACCTTACGTTTGTTTTACAAAACATATTCTCAAACAATTATAGTAATTTAACAATGAATAATATGCAATGGCTGTTTTTAGGAAAATGATTTCTTTGTGCGATGTAATTTAACAGTTTAACAGTTTATTGTTTATTCATGTCCCCAGCAGGGGAATGTGAAATTACAAGCGATACAAATTATATATAATATATAAAGTTACATCGCACAAAGAAATTATTTTCTCATAAACAGTCATTGCATATTATTGTCAGGCGTCAAACAAGAAAAAGACCAGTAAAAGCAAATGAAATTTATTTCGAGACAGAATGATGCAGCTTGAAATTTAGTGGAACAGTTTTCCTTTTATGACTATCCATAGTAAACAATGTTAAATGACATGGTAGATAACTGCGAAACTGCTTGTCATAAAGTCCTACCAATAACATGTAAGACAAGTAAGGTATCAAGACTCAGGACATAAAAAACAGAAACTATTGGTTCAGCAGTTTTATTCCAAATGGTCTGCACACAATCCAACAGCATAAACATTCATTGACCAGTATATATATCCCTTTGTTATTTCTTTTCTTTTTGTGAGGAGACTTCACAGAAATCTGATTTAATCATTTTCCAAACTGTCTTTTCTATTCTCCATATCGGCGGGGGCATATCCACAGACCCCATTAGACTATGTTAAACATCAGATCTATGCTGTCAATTAGGCATAGCTGCGCCCCCGATTTTTGCCCCTAAATTGTAATATATAAAAATTAAAAAACACACGCTTGTATGCAAGTATGGAGAACCGGTTAAAGTCACTCTATACTTGCATACAAACGTGTTCTTTTAATTTTCCTATATTACAATTTAGTGGCAAACATCAGGGGTGTAGCTAGACACAATTGACATTGTATCTTCAATGTATTGAATACTGATATTGTGCGTTTAATAAACCTATATTTTTAATCTCTCGTCAAACTTTATTTAAATATAAACTTCATATAAAGTGAATGCACATCAAAACTTTAAATCAGCTAAAACCTAGCGAAGACCTAAATACGATATATATGATCTAAACATTGTTTGAAACCTAACTGACAAAAAGAGCATGGCTCTAATTTCCCTTTATAGGTACGCTACTGATCTGATAGACCAGTTCATATATATACGAGGGTCATTCAATAAGTTCTGTCACTAACGCGTTTTAAAAATTATGTGCTCGTTGGGAGTGTTGATGTTTGGTACCAAATGAAAGAAAGTTTCAATACCATTCTATTGATGGTAAAATGAATGCTATATCTTTTGTGTGATGAAAGTAATGGAACATTTAATATACATCACTTAAACATACTGAGGCATTTTCGTCCTGTGTTTATTTCAGGTATGTTAACTGTTACTTTTTTAAATGCCAGTTTCTCTTTAAGTACTTGTCGAAGACCTTTGAAATTTCTCATACATTACCAGTTATATCTGTGCATTACAAGATTCAGAATTTAAGCATGGTAGATGAAAAGGCATTGTCTTAGAAATTAACATTTCAAGCTAACATGTAAAATTAATTTAATGATAAATGGACATTAAATGGAATAGCGTTTTTGGATGATCAATATTTTCACTAAACACTAACAAAATTCTACAATAATGTGTTGAATATGTAATTTAAACACTGAAGGGCTAGGATTTGTAAACAAAAATGAAAACATAGTAATACCATGAGAATAATTACGACATTTAAAAGATATTATAACAATTCCGTAAACAAAATGAAGAAAATCAGTGTTATTTCCGCTAAAATTAAGGGATATGCATTCACTCATATCTGGTTTACAGCAGAACTTTCCGAATTCTCGACAATCATTTTCATGGATTATAGGCGAATAACAACAGATGGCGTACAAGAAAATTTAAAAGCATAGAATTATTCAAATAATTTGTACAACGTTTTGTAACAAGGACATTTTCAGAGATGCCAGTATCCAAAAGGTGTGGTAGGGGGAGGTAATTCAGGGGTATAAATAACCGGATTTTTATCATTTTTGTTGTAGAATTTAAGAGAGCGAACCCAGTAGTACTATAAATACACTACTTTATCTCAGTGTAATATCCAATTCAAAGGATATATGCCTAGTGACAGAACTTTTTGAAGCACCCTCGTATATATATATTATCGAATGTTGCCGTAGTGAGTTCAAATTCTCTCCCTTTATTATATTTACTGAATTCACAGTATCCCCAAGATCCGGCAACTTTCATTGTCACTAAATAATGTGGCTTATTAATGGTATGTGTCAAGCCTTATTTGGGATATTACGTATTTTCAGGCGTTTACAAGATTTTCCCCAGGGATACTGATGGTTTCGAGGTTCGCTGTGACATGACAACAAGTGGGGATGGGTGGACAGTTATAAAACGTCGAATTAGCGATTCAGACTTCTACAAAAACTGGGTCGAATACCAAAAGGCTTCGGAGATCTGACCACTAACTTCTATCTCGGTAATGAAAAAAATCACTCCATAACATCACAGGGTGTGTACCAGTTGCGCGTTGAAATGATTGGTCCGGCTGATGAGGTGCGGTATGCACAGTATAAAGTGTTCGCTATCGGAGATGCTGGAAGCAAATATAAATTACTGATGGGGGAGTATAGCGGCGATGCAGGCGATGGGCTTACATATCACAATGACATGAAGTTTTCTACAAGGGACCAAGACAACGACGATTAGGAGAAGTAGTGTGTCATGTCCTTTACATGTACTTGGTGGTATAATGCCTGCCATAAATCCAATCCCAACGGTCTATATGGAAACAAGGAGTTTGGTAAAGGCATAACTTGGGAACCCTTCACAACATACGATAAGACATTAAAATCGGTAGAGATGAAGATAAGACGCTTGTACACGCCTGAAAATAGACGTTTTATAAATACCTACCAGCTATATTTTAGTGTCTGCATGTTGATTTGTTTGTGTGTCTTTTTTTTAGTAAATTTGATCAGTTTCTATGAAGAATGTTTCTTATCGGGGACAGTTATTGTGAAGTTATTGTTAACTATAAGCAATGTTTTTATCGGGGAAAGTTATTGTAAAGTTATTGTTAACTACTCTAAGGAATGTTTCTATCGGGGACAGTTATTGCGAAGTTATTGTTAACTATAAGGAATGGTTTTATCGGGAACAGTTATTGAAAAGTTATTGTTAATTCTAAGGAATGCTTTTATCGGGGACAGTTAATGTAAATTTATTGTTAACTCTAAGGAATGTTTTTATCGGGGAAAGTTATTGTACATTTATTGTTAACTATAAGGAATGTTTTTATCGGGGACACTTATTGTGAAGTTATTGTTAACTATAAAGAATGCTTTTATCTGGGACAGTTATTGTGCAGTTATTGTTAACTACAAACAATGTTTTTATCGGGGACAGTTATTGTGAAGGTATTGTTAACTATAAGTCTAGTTATGTTTTTTATCTGGGACAGTTATTGTGAAGTTATTGTTAACTATAAGGAATGTTTTTACCTGGGACAGTTATTGTGAAATTATTGTTAACTATAAGGAATGTTTTTATCGTGGACAGTTATTGTGAAGTTATTGTTAACTATAAAGAATGTTTTTTATCGGGGACATATATCATCTTTAATTCCTCCAAGTTAATGAAGATTATACAAATGAAACAGAATGCAACATATATACAGAGAGCAAGCACAATACAACATGAACATAATGCAGGAAAATAAATGAGAACAAAATAAGTCATTCATATTAAGTGAAAGAAATGAGATATTAACAATATCATATGCATTTATCTTATATCGAAACAATGTTTCAAGACATATTGCTGCGACAAACGAAGTTTGTGAATCAGCACACGGTTAATTATAGAACGTCCGTTGTTGAATTAAGATTCACAACAGACTCCGAATTTTACGGACAGTTGCAGCACGCAAAGTGTGTACAAGATACTAGCACAATAATTCCAAAGTTTTTTTTTTGTGAGA
This sequence comes from Cyrtodaria siliqua, assembly GCA_037043455.1. Taxonomy (NCBI): domain Eukaryota; kingdom Metazoa; phylum Mollusca; class Bivalvia; order Adapedonta; family Hiatellidae; genus Cyrtodaria; species Cyrtodaria siliqua. The sequence continues at coordinate 282,394 of JAWPHD010001293.1, forward strand.
TCATTTTAAAATCACTGATACTTTTCAGGATTGTTCTGGCAGGTAATACGCAATGTTAATAGAGTGAACAATTAACAGGAATATATATTGTTGATGCAAGTTGCATTTAATATCATTTAGTCGGAAAAGTTATCAACTAGTAGCACGTTTGACAGGTTGTCGTCAACCATTCCTAGCATATACAACGTGAATTGTTCATAGTCTACTGTTTTCAACATGTTATACAATGGTACACCAAACTTTATTGACACTTCTTCAAAATAGAAATTACGTATTGTAGTGATGCCAGGAAGTTTACACTCTGTTAGTAGATGTTTCAGCTCATCACTCGTTTCATGGTCACATTTGGAGCAGGAAGTCTGAGTTTGTGGTCGGCAAATAATTTTCGCCAAGAATGTCATCAATTCCAACGAGTTGGGAGTTTCTATGGCGACTCGCCATATGTTAGCCTGGGTCATTGTTGAGTGTAAAACTCGGAATCTTTTAAAGTCATCACAGGATGCCATGCGAGTGAGCCACTTCGATTCTTCGTATTTGTAAATTGAAGCATTACACATTCGCTTCCATTGAAATTTAGACGCGAACAGGCCGGTCACAAGAAACTCGTTCATAACCGAGTATAACTCGTATTTGTTTAAAATCTCCACTATGTCAGGAATGAAACCGAGTTTTGTGTTCGTGCAATTACCTAAGTACTGAAAAGTTCGACTGAGAAATACATGTTTTACTAAGTCTGATGATTTTGATCGGCACAATGAACCCAAAAAGTTAAGCTTCTGCATGTCTATGTAAGCTTCTATACTCGTGAAGCCTAACATTCCCGTTACCATATCTGATCGCGTTAAATAAGGTAGTCCTTGAGCTGATTTGAGACAGAAATGATGGATAACTTCAAGCTGGTTAACGTTTGATTGTGAAATGCTATTCCAGAGCTCGCACCCGAAGAGCGCACGTGGTAAAACAACTGACGAGTATAGCTTAGCAGCTGTGATTGGATTAAGACCATTGTAATGTATTCCACTATTGATAAGTGACAAAAATGTGCCTCTCGCAGATTGCTTAATGTCGTCAATGTTTGCTGGATATTTGACGTGCAGGGACTGTGTGATACCAAGATGTTTGTTTTCCTTCACTTCTGTCAATCTTATGTTTGAGTAGGTAAATACGTGATTTTGAGTATTAGTTAGTCTTTGATGTGGAGACAATACCATAGCCGCGCACTTTGATGCGTTATACATGAATCGCCATTTATTTGCGTAATTGTTGCATATTGTGAGCATCTCGTCTATTCCACGCTTCGTGAGAGACAGCAGTACAATATCGTCTGCCTGTGTTGGCGCGCAGAGTGAGATGCCGTCTAACTTGAGGCCATGTCCACACGAGTCCAGTAGTTGCAGCAGTTCGTCTATGTACACCGTGTAAAGGAACGGGGACATAATGCTACCTTGTCTGGTACCTTGTTCTACGTTAAGTGTGCCTGATAACAAGCCATTACAGAATACTCTACTTGAAATCCCGATGAACATGTGTGCGATGATCCTCAGCAGCTTTCCCCTGATGCCCTAGTGATATAGCTTGTATATCAGGCCATTGATCCACACTCGATCGAAAGCTTGTATAGCGTCCATAAAGACTACATATAGTTGTTTATTCTTTCCCAGCAATAGAAGCGGCATTCTTGAAAAATAAAAGAGAGCATTTTACTACTTTTGCCTTTTCGGAAACCATGCTGATAAGGGTGGAGTTTGTAAATCCTTGATTTTCTAATCTGCATAGAATTAACTTTTCGAAGAGTTTTGAGATGACAGGTAGCAGCGAAATGGCCCTGTAGTTATTGGGATCTATTGTTGTTTTTCCCGTGCCTTTATGCAGTGTTACTATTATGCCTTGTTTAAATTTACGGGGTATATATTCTGTCTTCAGTATTTAATTAAATAAATGGGTTAAGCACACAACAATACTGTTACCGCCATATTTTATATGTTGATATTGTCATAGGAAGAACTTTTTCCGAGTGGAAGTGAGTCGATAATTTTTGAAGCTCTTCAGTAGTTATCGGACTAGTTATAAATGATAGTTTAAAACTGGTTTCGTCGTTGTCTTTTTCAAGAAATTGTTTAACACTTGTGTCAACGTGGCTTTTAAACTCTTCGTCGAATGTGTCTATTTCGGAAAACGAATAGAGATCTTCAAAATAAGTGCGCCAGCCTTCTGCTACTTTATGAGAGTCTTTCTCTATAGTGTCGTTGAATTTAATTTCACTCCCTTTCGTCGCTTTCTTCTTTGATTTTCTCGAGTTTATAGCTTTCCAAAAACATTTTTGATCCAGTTCTGCAAGTGTATCTATCCGTTCGAATTCATCTCTTTCAAACTGTGCCGCCGATTGCCTTAAGTTGCGCCGAAAATCTTTTTTCGTTTCTTTATACTTTAGGTAAGATGGTGAACAGTGTCGTTTTCCCTCCGTAATCCAGTTGGATCTATAATGTCTCATTTTCGTGTGCAAATCTTTGACTGCCGAGGTCCAATAGAGTTTTAAGTGCTTCTTAAATTTTCTCTTTGAAATATGGCATTTTGCTGCATTTTGCAGACACAGTACAAGCTGGTCATAGGCGTCATCAATGTTGTTGTAATCGATATTGTCGTTGTTCAAGGTTTCTTGTATTTTGTTTTTATAACTGTTCATTTCGGCATTTGAACCCCACTTGAATGAATCTTAAGCGTACTTTTCGGATGTAATATGTTCATGTCCTGCTTGATCAAGGGACAACGATATAAACACAGGCAGGTGTCTGGAGACATTCAGTGGACCATCTTCTTCAATGAAACATTTACTTATGTCAAATAATAGCGTTTTCCTCCACAAATATATGATCAATGAGACTCGGTTGGCCGCCACCGTAGGGGGAAAATGAAGCTTTAGATCCTGTGCATAATTCCGTATTTGTAACGGCTCTCAGGTTATGGTTTGACATTGTTTTTGCAAGATAAATATCTCTACCGCGAGCCGGGTATTGACCATAAACTCCTGAAACCTTTGCATTGAAGGTACCAATAACGACAATTTTACCGCTTTCACTTAAAGTGTAACACAAGTCATTTAACTTATCGACTTCAATCTTGAATTTGTCCAAGGTATGATTGGACGACGGTAAATATACTTGGATTATGAAAAGGTTTTGGAGGTGTAGACTGAGTTTAAAAACTGCAAAGCGATCGTTTTCAGTTTCCATAACCTGTATACAGTTATCCAGTGATTTGTGCCAGAGAAAGCCGACGCCCCCCTTTCCGATTGTTCTATTATTCATTGTCTTTAGATCGCTATCGATCACAATGTGTGCGTTGTAGTCGTTACTAATATTATCAAGAAGGTGTTGACTTTGCGGAAGGAGCCAGTGTTTAGATATACCACATATGTGAATAGACTTAGCATTAAGTTCGTGAAGTAGATATGGAATGCCTGTCATTATACCAGCAACGTTCCAAGACATAATGTTTATATCTATGGCCATGATTGGGTGAGAATAATTAATACGTATTATTGTCGTCCCTGCTTAGCTTGTCCTCTATTCCGTTCTGTTAAGCCAAGGTCGACACGCTATACCTGGTGGCCAAATATTGGGGTCAATTAGCGCATCCATTTCATCTTCATTTACAACTATTTGCGCTGATTTGCTGTCAGTTCGTCGAGTAATTAGAAATTTGGCTGACTTATACGTTATTCCAAGGTAGTCTAGGAAATCTTTTAAACCTTCTTCGTCGCTATCAAGGTCTATCCCTGTTAAAATAAAAGACTTGGCCTTTTTACTCCCTTGAACCGACCATGGTGCTCAGGTCTCATTTCGAAATGTATTTCCTCGTTTTGAGATAACCTTACGTCAGCGCCGCTACTGTGCTCGTGCTCATTTTGCGTTAAATCCACACATTCTTGCCTAGCATACGTCTGCATTGTTAACTACAAAGAATGTTTTTATCGGAGACAGTTATTGTGACGTTATTGTTAAATATAAGGAATGTTTTTATAGGGGACAGCTATTGTAAAGTTATTGCTAACTATAAAAAATGTTTTTTATCGGGGACAGTTATTGTGAAGTTATTGTTAACTATAAAGAACGTTTTTATCGGGAACAGTTATTGTAAAGTTATTGTTAACTATAAAGAATGTTTTTATCGGGAGCAGTTATTGTAAAGTTATTGTTAACTATAAGGAATATTTTTATCGTGGACAGTTATTGTGAAGTTATTGTTAACTATAAAGAATGTTTTTATCTAGTACAGTTATTGTGAAGGTATTGTTAAATATAAGTCTAGGTATGTTTTTTATCTGGGACAGTTATTGTAAAGTTATTGTTAAATATAAGGAATGTTTTTACCTGGGACAGTTATTGTGAAGTTATTGTTAACTAAAAGGAATGTTTTTATCGTGGACAGTTATTGTGAAGTTATTGTTGACTATAAAGAATGTTTTTTATCAGGGACAGTTATTGTGAAGGTATTGTTATCTATAAGGTATGTTTTTATCTGGGACAGTTATTGTGAAGTTAATGCTAACTATAAGGAATGTTTTTATCTGGGACAGTTATGGTGAAGTTATTTTTAATTAAAAATTTTGTTTTTATCTGGGACAGTTATTCTGAATCTATTGTTAACTATACGGTATGTTTTTATCTGGGACAGTTATTGTAAAGTTATTGTTAACTACAAAGAATGTTTTTTATCGGGGACAGTTATTGTAAAGTTATTGTTAACTATAAGGATTTTTTTATCGGGGACAGTTATTGTGAAGTTATTGTTAACTATGTGTAGTGTTTTTATCGGGGACAGTTATTGTGAAGTTATTGTTAACTATAAATAATGTTTTTATCGGGGACACTTATTGTGAAGTTATTGTTAACTATAAATAATGTTTTTTATCGGGGACACTTATTGTGAAGTTATTGTTAACTATAACGAATGTTTTTAACTGGGACAGTTATTGTGAAGTTATTGTTAACTTTAAGGAATGTTTTTATCGCTGACTGTTAATGTAAAGTTATTGTTAACTATAAAGAATGTTTTTATCGGGGACAGTTATTGTGAAGTTATTGTTAACTATAAAGAATGTTTTTATCAGGGACAGTTATTGTGAGGTTATTGTTAACTATAAAGAATGTTTTTTATCGGAGACAATTATTGTGAAGTTATTGTTAACTATAAAGAATGTTTTTATCGGGGACAGTTATTGTGAAGTTATTGTTACTATAAAGAATACTTTTTATCGTGGACAGTTATTGTGAAGTTATTGTTAACTATAAGGAATATTTTTATCGGGGACAGGTATTGTGAAGTTTTTGTTAAATTTAAACTATAAGGAATATTTTTATCGGGACAGTTATTGTGAAGTTATTGTTAACTATAAAGAATGTTTTTATCGGAAACAGTTTTTGTAAAGGTATTTTTAACTATAAAGAATGTTTTTATCGAGAACAGTTATTGTAAAGTTATTGTTAGCTCTAAGGAATGTTTTTATCTTGGACAGTTATTGTGAGATTATTGTTAACTATAAAGAATATTTTTATCTGGGACAGTTATTGTGAAGGTATTGTTAACTATAAGGTATGTTTTTATCTGGGACAGTTATTGTGAAGTTATTGTTAACTATAAGGAATGTTTTAATCTGGGACAGTTATTGTGAAGTTATTGTTAACTATAAGGATTGGTTTTATCAGGGACAATTATTTTGAAGTTATTGTTAACTATAAGGAATGGTTTTATCAGGGACAGTTATTGTAGAGTTATTGTTAACTATAAAGAATGTTTACCACATGTTCAGAGTTGACACATGTTCAGTCCATCCATGTCATGCGTGATTGCAAAGAAACCTTCCATTACATGAATAAACAAATCATAGTTCACCATACTCTCAGTACCTTCGGTACTTTGATTTTTATTAAGCAACCCACCACTTCTTTTTCAGACATTGTATTGCTTTATTGTTTATAAATGTATATGTTCGCCAGGGTGGGAACATGGGTCCAAGGCTCTCTATGTCCATGTTTGATAATACATTGTAACTGTATCTGGCGCCGGATGGTTGGTGCCAGCCTCACTGTCTGCCACTGCAAAGTGCCAGGTCAGCTGGGGAGCTTTAATATGTATACCGTTATAGCAACTAAATAGTTAGATACATTCAGACCGGGGAATTATGTAAGATATTATCATGGGGTTCTAGAGAGATTATTCTATTAAATAGACTGTCAAGTCAGTCTGTTAGGGTTCTATGAGAAGTAAAATCACGAGCATTTATCCTTGGGTGGGTTGTATTACGAACCTTGTTATTTCATTTTCAGCTGAATATGCATGTTATACATTTTGCACCATATTATCTCCCTTTCATAGTGTTTAAGATTAAAAGGATTATCTCCCTTGCGTCTTATATAAATGTGAATTAAGAGGAGTGATCGCATCTTATCTCTTCGTAATTGCACAATATGTATAAATATGTAATGTTAGGCTAGTAATAATACTTCCAATACATATTATAAATATATGTACATATGGTTACCTTGTTATTTATAATAAAATATAAAACAAACATTTAAGGAGGAATCTGGTTGTTAAATTCAGTTAAGTTAAATATATTTATAAGTTGATCTCTTCATTGATATTAAATAATGATATTAAACTTTGAATCTTGTCAATTCTCTTATCCCTATTTTATTATAGAATGTTCCCCCCTCATTTTGTCATCGTCAATTTAATAGTAGACTTACAAAAATACTTATAAAAGACTTACATCGAAATAACTAAAGCCACCTTTTAAGGAGGCTCGTGCATAATTGCATTTAAGGAGGCTCGTGCATAATTGCATTTAAGGAGGTGTTGGCGCATTTGAATTGAAGGGAGCTTGATAATATTATGTGTATAGTAAATTGAAGTACTTGACAACTCTGTATTTTGATCGTTACGGTCTCACACCACAATTAATTTTCCCATAGGGTTACTGTACAGCCTTTTCCAACATCTGAGCTTCAAAGCAGGGCAGCAGACATTGTTGTTGGTTTAATATCTTCAGTATAGCCAAGACCAGTAATTTAAAACAATAAAATATATAAGTTAGCCAGGTTGGTTTTTTTCCTCGCTCATGTTTTGTGAACCCTATGGAAAATACAAAATTCATACACTATCTAGCTGAATATGTGGTGCTTTGGTCAAACAATTCTGAAATTTGAATGAAACCTCATATCAACATGGGATTTTCTGTATCATCTGTCTTTTACACTGCAGATGTATGCTAAAGCAAAGAAAAGCCTATTTTTCAAATTAAAAATTGCCTAAAATTGAGAAAAAATAGAATTATTTTCTGTTTTCCTTTTGTCTCTAGGTCCGTGAGCTTTCAGGGGAGATAATAGAGGTGTGAGACCTGAAGAGAGTAAATATTTTTAGCAACATCATCCATAACATAACATTTAGTAGCTATGTGCAGTACCTATAAAATAAGACCATAAGCATGCTTCTATCATATTTACAAGTGAAATGATTCAGGATTATGTGATTGAGGGTAACGCGTGGATTCGACAAGTTCCCGCTGTGAAATAAAAGTCCAAAACATGTTTTCATAATATGTAGCATTTGTGTGATAACTACACCATTTGTGCCTCAATCTTCATGAGATTTTTACCACAATCCCCTTTTGTCATCTGCTATCTTATAATTATGATTAAAATAATATTAGTTCATATCATGGTATCAAACATATGTATTCAATGATCAACTGCTGAAATTTTAATAGGAAAAATATCATTTCTTTCTGTATCCATGGTAACAAGATAAAAGTCTAAAGTATACCAGTCAATAGCTATGCATTTAGATTCTACATGTCAAATTAACCCCCAAATAAGCTTTGGTCTGAGTACATGAAAAGATATGAAAGTCTGAGTATCACTTGAATTTTGGCGGTATTGTGCCTTTAACATAAAAATACACAAGAAATGCCACCAAATGTAGTATTTCTGTAATATATCTGCCATTTTTCTCTCAATCTGCATGAAAATTTCACCAAACATGATATGTGTCACCTGCTTTCAGGAAATGCAACACAGTACATAAATACCCCATATAGAATAAAAAATAATTGAAGCTGTAACTGTAACTGTAACTGTTTCGGTAAAAAAAAAAAATCAATAAAAATGCACCTATTTCGACTAGATAACAGAAATACAATAATGAGAAATTCCACCTAAACAGAACAGCAACATTATTTGTCTCTGTGATAAATATGGAGAACACCAACAGAAACTTGATAGTTGGAAGATACAACAACAACAACAACAGCAGCAGCAACAACAATCACGTATGTGATCACTGTCCAGTATGGCATACAAAGATGAGTTGTTGACAACTTTAAATTTGAGACATCAACAATATGGGAGATATCAGACAATCAAATTAGATATCTGCTGTCTCTGTGATATTTCCTTACAGAAACATGTGGCTTCTGACACAATGCACATGTATACACCAGAAAACATCATGTTTTTATTTATCACATGAGTTGTCATGATTACATAGCTGTCAAAAAAGTATACATACATGCACACAAATTGCTCGAAAATGTTATTATGAGATTTATATCAAATACCTGATATGGGCATATACTGGACACAATATGTGCCAAACACATTCTTCATCTGTACCAACAACTAGTTGAAATTGTCTGACAAATCATTACTTTGAAACTAAAACACAAATCAATTGAATCAAGGTGTATAACGGGCTTTAAAAAAAAGACGTCTGTGGGACAATGATGCAAAATTAGCTACTCTTCAGGTCTCACACCACAATTAATTTTCCCATAGGGTTACTGTACAGCCTTTTCCAACATCTGAGCTTCAAAGCAGGGCAGCAGACATTGTTGTTGGTTTAATATCTTCAGTATAGCCAAGACCAGTAATTTAAAACAATAAAATATATAAGTTAGCCAGGTTGGTTTTTTTCCTCGCTCATGTTTTGTGAACCCTATGGAAAATACAAAATTCATACACTATCTAGCTGAATATGTGGTGCTTTGGTCAAACAATTCTGAAATTTGAATGAAACCTCATATCAACATGGGATTTTCTGTATCATCTGTCTTTTACACTGCAGATGTATGCTAAAGCAAAGAAAAGCCTATTTTTCAAATTAAAAATTGCCTAAAATTGAGAAAAAATAGAATTATTTTCTGTTTTCCTTTTGTCTCTAGGTCCGTGAGCTTTCAGGGGAGATAATAGAGGTGTGAGACCTGAAGAGAGTAAATATTTTTAGCAACATCATCCATAACATAACATTTAGTAGCTATGTGCAGTACCTATAAAATAAGACCATAAGCATGCTTCTATCATATTTACAAGTGAAATGATTCAGGATTATGTGATTGAGGGTAACGCGTGGATTCGACAAGTTCCCGCTGTGAAATAAAAGTCCAAAACATGTTTTCATAATATGTAGCATTTGTGTGATAACTACACCATTTGTGCCTCAATCTTCATGAGATTTTTACCACAATCCCCTTTTGTCATCTGCTATCTTATAATTATGATTAAAATAATATTAGTTCATATCATGGTATCAAACATATGTATTCAATGATCAACTGCTGAAATTTTAATAGGAAAAATATCATTTCTTTCTGTATCCATGGTAACAAGATAAAAGTCTAAAGTATACCAGTCAATAGCTATGCATTTAGATTCTACATGTCAAATTAACCCCCAAATAAGCTTAGGTCTGAGTACATGAAAAGATATGAAAGTCTGAGTATCACTTGAATTTTGGCGGTATTGTGCCTTTAACATAAAAATACACAAGAAATGCCACCAAATGTAGTATTTCTGTAATATATCTGCCATTTTTCTCTCAATCTGCATGAAAATTTCCCCACACATGATATGTGTCACCTGCTTTCAGGAAATGCAACACAGTACATAAATACCCCATATAGAATAAAAAATAATTGAAGCTGTAACTGTAACTGTAACTGTTTCGGTAAAAAAAAAAAATCAATAAAAATGCACCTATTTCGACTAGATAACAGAAATACAATAATGAGAAATTCCACCTAAACAGAACAGCAACATTATTTGTCTCTGTGATAAATATGGAGAACACCAACAGAAACTTGATAGTTGGAAGATACAACAACAACAACAACAGCAGCAGCAACAACAATCACGTATGTGATCACTGTCCAGTATGGCATACAAAGATGAGTTGTTGACAACTTTAAATTTGAGACATCAACAATATGGGAGATATCAGACAATCAAATTAGATATCTGCTGTCTCTGTGATATTTCCTTACAGAAACATGTGGCTTCTGACACAATGCACATGTATACACCAGAAAACATCATGTTTTTATTTATCACATGAGTTGTCATGATTACATAGCTGTCAAAAAAGTATACATACATGCACACAAATTGCTCGAAAATGTTATTATGAGATTTATATCAAATACCTGATATGGGCATATACTGGACACAATATGTGCCAAACACATTCTTCATCTGTACCAACAACTAGTTGAAATTGTCTGACAAATCATTACTTTGAAACTAAAACACAAATCAATTGAATCAAGGTGTATAACGGGCTTTAAAAAAAAGACGTCTGTGGGACTATGATGCAAAATTAGCTACTCTTCAGGTCTCACACCACAATTAATTTTCCCATAGGGTTACTGTACAGCCTTTTCCAACATCTGAGCTTCAAAGCAGGGCAGCAGACATTGTTGTTGGTTTAATATCTTCAGTATAGCCAAGACCAGTAATTTAAAACAATAAAATATATAAGTTAGCCAGGTTGGTTTTTTTCCTCGCTCATGTTTTGTGAACCCTATGGAAAATACAAAATTCATACACTATCTAGCTGAATATGTGGTGCTTTGGTCAAACAATTCTGAAATTTGAATGAAACCTCATATCAACATGGGATTTTCTGTATCATCTGTCTTTTACACTGCAGATGTATGCTAAAGCAAAGAAAAGCCTATTTTTCAAATTAAAAATTGCCTAAAATTGAGAAAAAATAGAATTATTTTCTGTTTTCCTTTTGTCTCTAGGTCCGTGAGCTTTCAGGGGAGATAATAGAGGTGTGAGACCTGAAGAGAGTAAATATTTTTAGCAACATCATCCATAACATAACATTTAGTAGCTATGTGCAGTACCTATAAAATAAGACCATAAGCATGCTTCTATCATATTTACAAGTGAAATGATTCAGGATTATGTGATTGAGGGTAACGCGTGGATTCGACAAGTTCCCGCTGTGAAATAAAAGTCCAAAACATGTTTTCATAATATGTAGCATTTGTGTGATAACTACACCATTTGTGCCTCAATCTTCATGAGATTTTTACCACAATCCGCTTTTGTCATCTGCTATCTTATAACTATGATTAAAATAATATTAGTTCATATCATGGTATCAAACATATGTATTCAATGATCAACTGCTGAAATTTTAATAGGAAAAATATCATGTCTTTCTGTATCCATGGTAACAAGATAAAAGTCTAAAGTATACCAGTCAATAGCTATGCATTTAGATTCTACATGTCAAATTAACCCCCAAATAAGCTTAGGTCTGAGTACATGAAAAGATATGAAAGTCTGAGTATCACTTGAATTTTGGCGGTATTGTGCCTTTAACATAAAAATACACAAGAAATGCCACCAAATGTAGTATTTCTGTAATATATCTGCCATTTTTCTCTCAATCTGCATGAAAATTTCCCCAAACATGATATGTGTCACCTGCTTTCAGGAAATGCAACACAGTACATAAATACCCCATATAGAATAAAAAATAATTGAAGCTGTAACTGTAACTGTAACTGTTTCGGTAAAAAAAAAAATCAATAAAAATGCACCTATTTCGACTAGATAACAGAAATACAATAATGAGAAATTCCACCTAAACAGAACAGCAACATTATTTGTCTCTGTGATAAATATGGAGAACACCAACAGAAACTTGATAGTTGGAAGATACAACAACAACAACAACAGCAGCAGCAACAACAATCACGTATGTGATCACTGTCCAGTATGGCATACAAAGATGAGTTGTTGACAACTTTAAATTTGAGACATCAACAATATGGGAGATATCAGACAATCAAATTAGATATCTGCTGTCTCTGTGATATTTCCTTACAGAAACATGTGGCTTCTGACACAATGCACATGTATACACCAGAAAACATCATGTTTTTATTTATCACATGAGTTGTCATGATTACATAGCTGTCAAAAAAGTATACATACATGCACACAAATTGCTCGAAAATGTTATTATGAGATTTATATCAAATACCTGATATGGGCATATACTGGACACAATATGTGCCAAACACATTCTTCATCTGTACCAACAACTAGTTGAAATTGTCTGACAAATCATTACTTTGAAACTAAAACACAAATCAATTGAATCAAGGTGTATAACGGGCTTTAAAAAAAAGACGTCTGTGGGACTATGATGCAAAATTAGCTACTCTTCAGGTCTTACACCACAATTAATTTTCCCATAGGGTTACTGTACAGCCTTTTCCAACATCTGAGCTTCAAAGCAGGGCAGCAGACATTGTTGTTGGTTTAATATTTTCAGTATAGCCAAGACCAGTAATTTAAAACAATAAAATATATAAGTTAGCCAGGTTGGTTTTTTTCCTCGCTCATGTTTTGTGAACCCTATGGAAAATACAAAATTCATACACTATCTAGCTGAATATGTGGTGCTTTGGTCAAACAATTCTGAAATTTGAATGAAACCTCATATCAACATGGGATTTTCTGTATCATCTGTCTTTTACACTGCAGATGTATGCTAAAGCAAAGAAAAGCCTATTTTTCAAATTAAAAATTGCCTAAAATTGAGAAAAAATAGAATTATTTTCTGTTTTCCTTTTGTCTCTAGGTCCGTGAGCTTTCAGGGGAGATAATAGAGGTGTGAGACCTTACTGTGATTGGTGGTCATTAGTTATAGAGTCTGTGGCTTTCAATGAGATATGAGATTATTTGACCGGGTATCATATTCGATCAGGATATAGATAGTCAGTAATTGTAGGTACCTATAGCTTTGAAGTGTGATTTAGGTCACTTACACACATTAAGGTTTAAGGACCGGATATATGATAACTTGCATGTCCGCTTGAGTTAACAGGAGTCTTACTTTCGCGAGTTAATAATATTATTTCTAAAGGGTTTAATTGATGGCGGGGTCGCCAGGTATCAAGATATTCTATGTCGTCCTCTCTTCTCTGGCGTACTGGTTTATCAAGTTTAAGAGTGACGCGTATTATGGAAGCAGATTGGGGCACTCGTGAAGTATCGATCCGCCTATGGGCTGTGCATTGTGGTTCTAATTAGTTTGTTGGCTGGACTAGTTTTATATATCCGTTGTACGAGATATTTGGGATCTAAAGGTTATGGGATAGATTCTTGTTGAGTGCTTCAAGCTGTTATCGCATAAATCGCGGGTTTATAAACAACTGAAGAACATTGCCATTCATTCATCCTGTAATATGTACACGTACACTAAGCGTCATACACATATACATATATGAGGGTGTATATAATATTTATTTGGCACATATGTGACTGGGACAGACTGATATTTTTCACCGGGTATAATACAAATTCATCCGTGTCTTACTCTCACTCTGATATGGGAACAGATGTTGTATTCGACACCAGTGTCCGCGTGAGTGGGCAACGCGCGTTCTCTCGTCGTCGTAATTTCGCAACTGTTACAGTAGAATACCGCCGCTAGTGGGCGTGACAGGTTTGGAACCTTATAAATCATTACCTCTTATGAATAGATTCATTAAAATTGATTAAGCTGCTTGTCTCTCTTGTTTGTTTTTGTTGCTCCCATATACACATTACTACTGCAAGATATTCCCTCAACAGTATTTACTTTCAAACTTTATAAAACGCAAATTGAATTCATTTATCTTTTTTTTATTTAAAAAATGAAACATACGTAATTGATGCAAATAATGTATTGGAATTGTCTAAATGTATTTAAGCAAAACAGCTTCTTTTCTATGTTAACAGGCAAATTTAAATTTTGGCAAACTAATGTGTGAATGGCAAATATATAGGCTACTATGCCCCATGTTCCCCTGCCATATTTGTCGGTCGGTCGGTCCGTCCGTCCGCCCGTCCTTCCATCCGTCTGTCTAATTGCACCAGCTAATAATATCGTTATTAAATTTAATTTACATACTTTTGAAAATAATACGGAAGCCCGGGCTTCTATGCCTCCGCCTGACTACGTCCCTGGATGCAGTCTTGTTTGTACAATTGTTGATACATAGGTTAATTATGCATAGTAAGCATTACGTTACATCATGTGCGTGGCACCTGGTAGTTATATCATAACTGGGTAACCTGCAGTTACAAAGAGTACGTCCGCATCATTTTTTCGTTATAAAAGGTAAGTGATATTTCTCGATTTATATAATGTTGAATGATTTCATCAAACTATCTGTGATAAGTGTGTCTATTATTTTTCGTAATAAATTTTGATCGGTATATATAGTCCAGACTGATTTTATAATCATGTATATTCATATGTCAAAATCTATTAAATTGCGGAACTTTATAAATTGGCTTTTCATCTATTGTGGTATTGCCACATGCGTAACTGCTTTTTGTCAACTTTTGTTTCGGGTTTAATAATTCTAAAGGGTTCCATTTAGTCTATTTTGATCATTAAACTCGTGATTTAACATATTATTCATGATTGAAAAATAATAATAAACTAAATAACATGTTTGTGAATTGTATGTTTAATTACGTGTGTGACCGTCAGTTGTGAGCTAGTTTATGTGATCTATTTAGAGGTCAAAGGTTGTCAAGTATATCAGTTACCCGATATCTATCATCTGCCTAACGCGGAGTTAGTGTTTATATTTGATGAAAAAGTATCTTTAAAAATTTCAGATTCTTATATTTATTTTACATTGTTTGTATGTTTTCTTTTAAATTCTTAATATGTAATCTTAATCTCATTTTATTTTCGCCTACTACTTCTTCTTCTTCTTCTTCTTCTTCTTCTTCTTCTTCTTCTTCTTCTTCTTCTTCTTCTTCTTCTTCTTCTTCTTCTTCTTCTTCTTCTTCTCTCCAATCAGTCTATTGTATTTGGTTGTATCTGCCCTCCTCCAACCGCTAAAATTAAATGCGATATGGTGTAGGCTATAAGTCAGAAGATTAAAGGATACGGAAGAACATCCCAATTATATTTAAAGGGACAGAAGGCGATCAAAAAAAATAATGAGTAACAACAATCCAAATTCGAATGAAAAAATGTGTTTCAGTTGCAAATTCGATGAAAATATGCACTAAACTAGGCCACATAAAATAATCGTTAATGAAATAGTTTGGTCTCGAAAACTCGACGGCTCGGATAGATTTTGGTGCTAAATATTAATATTGATCCATATGATGCTTTAAAGCTAATAGCTTAAATCTGTAGATGATAAACTTAACTTTTATTTGATAATATGAACAACTACTTGCAATATTAGCCAACATGAATTAGTATTGATGATTGAACAAAATAATACACCGGTCGTCATGTTTTCTAGTTTTCCATGTTCTATTATATAATGGATAATGGTGCAAAGTTTTTTTCAAAGCCAAAGACAGAACTCTCCATTTAGCGCCACTTAACGTTTATTGATTTGTATCAATGACAAAAGAATTGGAAATAGTTGTAAATGTAAAGCTATATTTATGTAAAGTCTACATGCATTTAATATTTACTATATGCCTTTCATAAAGCAGTAGTAATGTGTATATGGAAATCCAACCGAAGGTAACAAAGACGTTTGATAAATTTCATAAACATATACCCTACTGTGCATTTTAGGGTACCTAGACGTCGAAAATGAATCGATTTCTTTTATTAACTGCTATATGTTTTCATATCTGATATGGTTTGAATGAAAATAGACGCTGAGCCTCTTGGTGGGTCTGTTTACAATCTTAGATCTATGACAAGAGAGATGATTTTAATTTTAAATGTTTCTCAACTTATTCGATTATCTAGAGGTTGTAGTCGATTTGAGGACTTTAATGTTCGTAATCTGTGTATAACTACGAAACTAATCCATCTGGGCTACCGTTACCATAAACTTCGAAGAACTCTTCTTCGACAAGGACTATCACAAACATCGTAAGATCCTCGGTTATAATCACGTTCATATAATCGTTATTAAACTTGTTAAAACATTTATGAAAAGAAGTTATGACCCTATAATTATGCAACTCACTGCATGTTTAGTGGTTGACCCATTTACAGTTCCCCACTATGCTTTCCTCTTTGATTGTGCGATGACTGGACAGACTGTGGTCTCTATAATGGTATTTACCTAAATCTTCAAACGACGTTAAAGTGAGATAATCTATACTTAGTACTTGCTTTGTGACTTCCTAGGGCTTGTGTTTTTATATGCATATATACATGATCATCTATGTGTTATACTTATATTGCCTATTAATGCTTCCTTGTTTGTTAGAAAATATAATATGTATCTTTATTGACACTGTCCCTTTTATTGGGTTGACAGTAGGGTAAGAGTGGGTGCATTGGTACATCCTAGAACCTGTTTTAAACCCTATCGGCCCTTTTCTTTTAACCACTGACCGTTTCAAGGCAGTAGCCCTATTGTCAACCCTTTTATGTTTGTGATGTCATATCTAGCCTATTGTTCACCTGTGTATATTG
The DNA here is from genome assembly GCA_037043455.1 of Cyrtodaria siliqua. Classification (NCBI taxonomy): domain Eukaryota; kingdom Metazoa; phylum Mollusca; class Bivalvia; order Adapedonta; family Hiatellidae; genus Cyrtodaria; species Cyrtodaria siliqua. Next base: position 299,152 of record JAWPHD010001293.1, read on the forward strand.
TTTGTTTCTATGCGTGATTTTGGTTGACTGTGCTCCTCGAAAATTACATTTCCTTTTCGACTTTAATAATATCTACATGAATGGTATGTGTTTCATATGTTAAAAGTGAGAAAAACCAACAACAAAAACACACTTAATTTCAGCGATTAGTATCAATTTGCAGTTCATTTAATTATCGTTCAGAACATGTATGCATTCGAAATTTTGCATTTAAAGCAAACAACCATTACATAGATACAACCACACTATTTTATACAACCATTGTACGAGGGTCATTCAATAAATTCTGTCACTAACGCATTTTAACAATTATGTGCTCGTTGTGAGTGTTGATATTTGGTATCAAATGAAAGAGAGTTTCAATACCATTCCATTGATGGTAAAATGAATGCTGTATCTTTTGTGTGACGAAAGTTATGGAACATTTAATACACATCACTTATACATACTGAGGCATTTTCGTCCTGAGTTTTTTCAGGTATGTTAATTGTTACTTTTTTAAATGCCTGTTTCTCTTTAGGTACTTATCGAAGACCTTTGAAATTTCTCATACATTACCAGTTATGTCTGTGCATTACAAGATTCAGAATTTAAGCATGGTAGATGAAAAGGCATTGTCTTAGAAATTAACATTTTAATCTAACGTGTAAAATTAATTTAATGATAAATGGACATTAAATGGAAGGGCAGTCTTCTGAAATAGAGTTTTTGGATGATCAATATTTTTACTAAACATTGTACAAACTTCTACAATAATGTGTTGAATATGAATTTTAAACACTGAAGGACTAGGATTTGTAAAAAAAATATGAAAACATATTAATACTTACGACATTTAAAAGATATTATGACATTTCTTAAACAAAATGAAGAAAATCAGTGTTATTTCTGCTAAAAATAAGGGATTTGCATTCACTCATATCTGGTTTGCAGCAGACCTTTCCGAATTCTCGACAATCAATTTCATGGATTATGGACAAATAACAACAGATTGCGTACAAGAAAATTTAAAAGCATAGAATTATTCAAACAATTTTTAAAACATATTGTTACACGAATATTTTCAGAGATGCCAGTATCCAAAAGGTTTGGTAGGGGGAGGTAATTCAGGGGTATAAATAACCGGAAATATTTCATTTTTGTTATGGAATTGAAGAGAGCGAACCCAATAGTACTATAAATACATGTGCACTTCTTTATCTCAGTGTAATATCCAGTTCAAAGGATATATGCCTAGTGACAGAACATTTTGAAGCATCCTCGTATTTAGCACAATAGCTATACAACGTTGTCATTTGAATGGTTTATGTTACGTACAATTTAAAATTATTTAATAAATGGGTTCGATTACTAGTATCAAAACATATTCACGAGATAAACGCCGAATAGCTATTTCATGATTGAAAACATGTAAACGATTGACAAAACATGCACCCCATTGAGTGAAATTATTCATGATAAAAAAAACACCCCTTAAACAATTTATTTATTGCATTTAAGCATTTATTTTGAATACATTAATACGGTTGATTTGTGATTAAGTAGTTTCGATCCTGTTAATGTACATGTCATAATTATAATTAGGTCGTACTTTCTGTCAACGTATGAAGTCATTAATTCATTTCTTCTCTCAACATGGAATAATAAATAATTAATAGTATATATACGGAAACCCCTATGCCTATGTTTATGTTTATTTATGATGCTGACATATTATTGATTTTGTCATTCAATGCCATTTGAGTTAGTAACATTAGACGTTTCTGGATAATTTTGAAAAAAAATGTTTATGTTGCATTTTGATTTGTAATGTTCTGGGACAGAAACTTCTAGAAACTTCTATGACCGTATATAAACAAGGCTCTGTGAGATTGTTTTTTCCGTATACAGTTAATATGAAGGAGACAATGGGAATTCAGATTAAATGTTTTTTATTAAATATATATTGTGAGACGACTGATATTAAAATAATTGATATAATAAAAATGGCATTGGATTTTTTGGACTATTGTGGATAACTACACCGGGAAAGACTTAAAATATGTTTTGATTAAAGGGACACTTGACACTTTGGACTAAATGGATACTTGACAATTTGGATTAAAGGGACAATATTATTAAGACTTTATACTAAAACTGTTTTTAATGAAATACTGAATCTAAATTTTGCGTATTATGTAAGTGAATATTTTTCATATTACTATTTGAAAAAATCCATTAATTATACTCTTAAAAAATGGGTGTTGCTTGTTTATCCTGTCATCCAGCACACGCATGGATATTCATTCTGTTATAATCAAGTAGGTTTACTTAAGTTATTAAGTTCAGGATTACGATTATCATTTAATAATCAGATCAGATTATGAATTAATAACCTCTGATTATTATCAAATAAATATACTTTACTTAAACTCACGGTCAATGAAAACGCACCACAAAACAAATCCTTTTAAAAGTTTGAATTAGAGGCATTAAGCATTTTGGACACAAATATCATCCATATACCGAGGCGACATTAAACATTTGTTTACAAGGTTATCTGGGTTTAGTGCATTCCATATTGGTGTTATGAAATGCACGTGCTTTTCCGGTTTTCTTTAGTTACATGTACATCGTACAAAGAAATAATTTCCTCTGAAACATTCATGGCACAATACTGTCAGACGTCAAACAAGGAAAAAGCCCAGTAAACCAATGGAATTTATTCCGAGACAGATTAATACAGCTTGAAATTTAGTGGAACAGTTTTCTTTTTATGAGTATCCATAGTTAACAATGTTAAACGAAAAGGTAAATAACTTTTTAAATTCTTTTCATAAAAGCCTTCCAATAAACATGTGAGACGAGTTAGGTATCACGATTTAATACTTAAAAAATAGAATATATTGGTTCATCATTTTTATTCCAAGTGGTTTGAGAATAATCCAACAGCATAAACGTATGGAGTTAATGGTGCGTTTTCATTGACCGTCAGTATATTAAGTACAAGTTTACGATTATCAGTTATCATTCAGATCAGATTATCAGTTAATAACTTAACGTTTTAGTTACAATTCTGAGTTTCAAATCGATTGCTAGAAAGTTTTCATCTGTTGTATATGAAACAAGCTCACCAAGTGATTAGTTTAAACATGTTTTATTTCGAAATGTTCACATCCCTAAATATTTTAAAAATTCCGAAAGTCATGTAATATGTTATAAGCATGATAAATATAAAACAAACTATTAAAAATATTATTTTCAACTACAACAAAATAGTTTCCGACCTTGATATAGTAAATAACACTCCTAAGGAATGTGAATGTAACACATTACAATTTTGCTATGCTTCAGCAGGTCATGTCATCACTGGTTATTTTAATATTGTTGATAAACGTATTCGGTATCTGTTTTCAAAAGGTCCTAAGTATAGATTACCTTCAACTATCGATTTTAATGCCTGTCGTGCTCCGATCGCCCAGTACTTTGATGATGTTAGTATAAAATGGTGTCGTAGAGAACATGCGGACCCAAACTCTCTTTCTACTTGGAAAAAGTCAATTTTTAAAATTATAAATACACGTATTAACTTTTATAATGCTAACCCTCTTTATTTCCTCCGAGCTCTAGGTTTTCCTTTCGTAATTTAATACCGGGAAATCAAGAATTTCATAATAAATTTGTTTAGTTCCTGCTGATAAAGCAGCTAATAATGTAATTATTGTTTGACGCCTACATTACGTCAGTGTTTATCTCTGGAACTCAGTAGCATTAATTCGTATACTCCAGTTCAATTTACCGAGGATGATGTTGTTGCCACACATATCACTCTATGCACTACTTTCAAGGCTTGGGTAGATGAAAAGCAGAACAAACTGCCAACTATGTACTGGATTCCTAAACTACATAAAAATCCCTATAAGGCTCGATTTATTTCGAATTCTAGTGCCTGCACCGCCACAAACATCTCCAAACTTTTAACTTCTAGTCTTACTGCCGTTAAAGATCACGTTAAACAATACTGTGCTAAAACTTCTGAAAACTCTTGGATTAATTTTATTTTGGTCTATATAAAATTTATTTATTGATCAAAGACAAGCTTATTGCTCTTATTCAAAAACCTTTCGCTAGAGAAAAAACTACATGTTTGGCCTGTAATAATATAACATCGTTTTTTACTAACGGCAGTTTGGACAAGTACACTATGTGGACTTGCCAAGAAGTTTGTGAAGCACTAATCTTCCTATTAGATAATATTTTCGTCATGTATGGAACTACCGTTTATAGACAAGTTGTTGGTATCCCTATGGGAACGAACTGTGAATCCCTTGTCGCAGATTTGTTTTTGTATTGCTATCTATGAAAAAGATTTTATGTTGAGTCTTTCACCAGATACCCAGGCAGATGTTATTGAAGCCTTTAATGACATTTCTCAGAATCTGGATGACGTATTGAACATTGACAACCCTTTCTTTTCTACTATGGTTAATAATATACCCTAAAGACCTTCAACTTAACACAGCTAATATTTCTGATACTAACGCTTCTTTTCTCGATTTACATCTCTCCATTAAAAATGGTGAAATAATTAGCAAATATATGACAAGAGAGATGATTATAATTTTGATATTGTTAATTATCCCCATTTAGGATGGTCTGTTCCTCGAGCAACTTCTTATGGGGTCTATGTGTCTCAACTTATTCGTTTTTCTAGAGCTTGTACTCGAGTTGAGGACTTTAATATTCGTTATCTTTGTATAACTAAAAAGCTACTCCATCAAGGCTACCGTTACCATAAACTTCGTAAAACCTTTGCAAAATTTTATTAACGTAACCCTGATCTTCTTTCCAAATATAAAAGTAATGTAAGAACTCTTCTGCGACAAGGATTACCACAGCCTGATTTCTATGGTGACGTGATTTACAACCTTTGTAAGATCCTTGGTCATGATCACTTTTATACTATCTTTGTTATCAAAAGACGTTATGATCCTATCATGTTGCAACGCACTGCATGCTTGTTGGTAGACCCATTTACAGTTCACCACTATGCTTTCCACTTTAATTCTGCAATGACCGGACAGGCTGTGGACCCTATGATGACGTCTACCTAAAGCCCAAAAGGTGTTTGTTGTTTGTCTGCAATCTTGTCTTGTCTTGCTCCCAGTGGTTTGTTCTCTTGTTGCTCTGGCTTCTGCCAAGTCATTGAGTACCTTCTTTGTGGTTTTCTAGGCATTTTTTTGTATTTATATATACTCGAACATCTTTGTGTTTTACTAATATTGCCTATTAATGCTGCCTTGTTGGTTAGAGAATAGTTCATGGCGGGGATTTCTTTATTTACTTTGTCCTTTTTTTTGGGATGAAGTAGGGTATGTGTGAGGTTTGATGCACCCTATGACCTGGCTTAAACCCCCGGCGGCCTTTTTTGCCACTGCCCGTTCCAAGGCGGTATCCCTATTGTCAACCCTTTTGTGTTTGAGATGTCTTATTTGATCTATTATTCATATTTAACGTTTTTGTTTCTGTGTGTGTTTGTGGTTGACTGTCGTCCTTGAATGCTACTTTTCCTTTTGATTTTTATATCTAATCATATGCACAGAGGATCTTACATGAGTACCTGTTTAATTTTGAATTTATTAAACGAGTTTTATAATATTATATGACGAGGCACTGCGAGGCTGTGTCGAGTATCATATAAATTTTACCCAACGAGTTTAATAAATTCAATATTAAATAAGCACGAATGTAAGATTCTATTTATCATATAACTTCAAAAAAGTCTCATAAGGAACGTTTTTATTATAGCCCCCTGTAGCTTCCTAGATATAACGTTGTCGTATAATGACGTCGTATGTTTGTATGATGACCGCGTCTCCGTGACCAAAATAGTTAACGACGTTGCGGGTTCGAATCCCACTGGGGACTCGACTTGTAAGTGAAGAAGTGTCGATTCTTACGGATGTCGGGAGGTGTACAGTACTGGTTCTACCCAGGAAAAATGGGTGTTCTGCCTCCACCACAAAAAATCGACCGTCATATATAACCTTCATGTGTTGAAAAAGACGTATAACTCCATACAAACAAACAAATCGTATATTTACTTACTCTTCTCCGTACGCCGCCGAACAACGGTACTACCTCGTCGATTTCCGCAAGCCAGTCTTTAAACGATTTCAGAAATCGACGAAGCAATTTTAAAGCACACCGAGCTGAACGGAAAGGACCGAACGATTATTCGGCCTTTATATACATATTTATTATCTGTGTTATGCTTGTAATACATTAACATAATGTTTTTATCATCTCCATCATGTTGTATTGGCATAACAATATGGTAGGCGAGTGAGGTTTGGTGCACCATAGAACCTGGTTTAAACCCCCAACGGCTTTTATTTGCTGCTGACCGTTCCAAGGCGGTAGGCCAATTGTCAACCATTTTATGTTTGTTTTGTCATATGCCTTGCCTTTTAGGTATCGTTGTAATTATTATTTCTTTCGATGTGTGTTGTTTTGTTGACTGTGGTCCATGCATGTTTCATTTCCTGTTTGACCTTTATGTTTGTTTTTATAATATCATTTATACATGTGTTCACTGCTCTGCTTGTATTTCATATTGCAGTCCAGTAATAGATTAGATATGACAATGTTTCACTATATCTGTTCACGTTCTTATTTAAGCTCCCTTTATTGTTTCGTCTTCAGATGCTATCTGCCAATCATTTTGACGATTTAAAGAGCAAGGGTTACACAGTTGTGAGTAACGTCATAACAACAGATGCATGTGATGAGGCACTTAAAGCTTACCGAGAATGGCTCTTGCAATTCGGAGACAAATTCCCGAACAATTATCAAGGCATAATAAGAGGTTTTAATATCGGCCACATGGAGATGACGTGGAGATTAAGATTGAAAACAAAACCAGTTTTTGCACAGCTCTGGAAAACTGAGAAATTGCTAACCAGTTTTGATGGGATAGCCATCGGTCGACCACCGGAAGATGGACAAGAAATGTTCCAAGAGCCTGGCGATTATTGGATGCATACGGACCAGAATGCAGATAGGATAGGCTTGCATGCTTATCAGGGGGCGCTTTACTTAGAAGAACAGTGCGAGGACGATTGGACTTTACAAGTAATGGAAGAAACCCACAAATATCGAGCGGAGTTTTTTGATATATTTAAAGACTCTGCCACAAGATGTCGAGGTCATTTTAGTTTCAACGAGGGAGAATTAGAATTTTTCAAGAACAAAGGATGTAAGGAATTAAGAATTCCCGTACCTAAAGGCGGAATGGCATTATGGGACTCGGAACTGATTCATGCCAATGCCAGGCCGCTTAAGGTAAGACATTGGAAATTAGCCAATTGCCATAATCTGTTCCAGTTTACAATTATAATACTTATGTAATATATAATACTAATGTATGAGTTCATCTGTTTGTATGTGATTGTAACTTTGCATGTGATTGTGCTGAGAGGCGGCTGTAAAATGTCGACCCGCATAGTTAGCTAGTTCTTTGTAGGTTTAAAGTAGAATATCGCTTAAGTCGGTGCTAGCGTGTGTGAGAGGTTTTGCACTTGATACTACCTCTTATGAACGGATTCAATAAAACCGAGTCTGCTACTTTTCTCTCTTGTGTTTGTTGCTTCCAAGGGAACTCCCTTTTCAGTATTTATTGACATTCACCCGAGCGTTTGTTTAGTGCTGTGTAGCGAATGTATGCAGTCGCCCAGACTACAAATCAATAGTGTTATTACTTACTGGTCCTTTGCGATTATCAAGCCATTGTTTGTGACTTTAAAGCAGAATACCGCTTAAGCCGGTGCTAGGAGGCGTAAGAGGTGTTGCACCGTATATTACCTCTCATGAACAGACTCAATAAAACCGAGTCCGCTACTTTTTCTCTCTTGATTCCAAGGGATCCCCTTTTCAGTATTTATTGACATTCACCCGAGCGTTTGTTTAGTGCTGTGTAGTGGATGCATGCAGTCGCCCAGACTACAAATCAATAGTGTTATTGCTTACTGGTCCTTTGCGATTATCAAGACATTCTTTGTGACTTTAAAGTAGAATACCGCTTAACCTGGTGCTAGGAGCCGTAAGAGGTGTTGCACCATATATTACCTCTCATGAACAGACGCAATAAAACCGAGTCTTATACTTTTCTCTCTTGATTGTGTTTGTTGCTTCCAAAGGATCCCCTTTTCCGTATTTATTCCTATTAAGTTAATTATATATAGCGAGATAACTATGAACTAACAATTTCCTAGCAGATTCGGAAATACAGCATTCACGAACAACATTCACGCACCCACGCACGCACACATATTATCAAGATATTAGTTAAAGAAATGACTTCCGGAATATTCATTAATACCAATATGTATATATGGAATACTGTGAGAACATGTGCGTTCGGTAAAATAGATATATCTGATATATTTACCTGATATATATATTGTATAAGGTAACGTAATTATGTTTACTTAATTATCAGAACAGACAAAATCCCGGTAGATGGCGCTTCGTCACATTTGTCTCCATGACCCCCGCAATTTGGGCATCTTCGAAAGACCTGGCCGATCATAAGAAAGCGTATGAAGAAGCTAAAATGACCACTCATTGGTCATCAAAGGTACTGTATAATTATGTTACTTGGCAACTTACTGGTAGTCACAATTTTGCAACGTGACAACTCATTGGTCGTCACAAGTTTGCAACATGACAACTCATTGGTAGTCACATGTATTAAATACATATCGTGACATATGGATGGTCGTCACAATAACTGTATTTGTAACGTGACAATTCATTGGTGTGAAGCATGATAACGCATTGGTCGTCATGGGCACTATGTATATACAAAACGTGACAACTCATTTGCCGTCACAGGCGCTATATGTAACGGTTAGTTTAAATATATTTCTTTTACCTCAGTTGAGAAAATAAGATCGTGAAATTTATATTAATCACTTAATAGATTTCTGTATACAACAAGCACTAAGCAATATAGAGTAATTATCTTGCTCAAGGATAAATAACATGGCCACGGCGAAGATCGAACTCATGACTTTTCCATCTAGAGTCCGACGCTCTACCATTTGAACATGCACTCCACTAATGTAACGGTTGAATATAAGTGGTGATGGGGCGGCACACTCACTATTTCTCAACACAACTGCCTACATTTTGTACAGAAGGAAATATGAAAACTGCTATTTAAAGCACCTATATATCGGTAAATTTAATATATCAAATTGCGTCATTTTACAAATAAAAATATAACATGTTTTCATTCCGTCGATGTATGTATTCTAATATATATATAATATATATTCGAATCACACAATAGGTAAAAATACTGACATTTTGTCTGAGGCATTTGTTTGAATCAACGATTTTTAGTTACCAATTTGAAATTATATATCAAGGAAACAGGACAAATGAGTGGTAAAAGCTATTTACAGTTTTCCTGTATACAAGCCTTTTTGCTGTATTAATCGTAAAAACACATTTCCAAATTGCCTTAAACGTTTGGAATCATACTTCACGTCGTCTTGACTTATAAACATTTTAAACCAGTATAAAGTTACTTTGTGGTGGAGCTAACGTGTTCATGAAATATGCCATATTGTTGTGAACTGTAATATTGTCTTTCATACATGTATGCTAATTCTGTAAGTATGTATGTCTATATACAACTTAAGGACCTATTTCTAGCCTATTGTATTTAGGGGAGGAGATTTGTTTTATAGGTAACTGTAAATCACTGTTAGACATACAACTAGCCCTATTGTCAACCCTTTTGTGTTTGTGTTGTCGTTTGCATTTATTATTACTTTTGCCTTTTCGTTTGTCTGTTTGCGTGTTTGTTTTTGTGTTTTGTGGTTGACTGTCGTCCTTGAATGCTGCTTTCCTTGTCCGATATTTTTATCTTTCTTTCCATGCATTTTCAATGATCATTTAGGGTTGGGAGATAGGTCCTTAATTAATAATTATATTTTGAAAGTACATACAATTTAAAGTGTATTATAAAAGGCCAAAACATATGCCCGAATGGGAATTCAAAAAAATAAGTAGGCTACGACTTTATTATGCAATCAAAGAAAACCACCGTAGTTTACAAACACAATATATTCATCTGTTTGAATTAATCTTTAAAAGATAGTGAGAAATTTAAAAGCGGAGACTGGGATTTTTATTTTTTTACAAGTTATGAGGATTCATTTTATTCTTTACTAGTGGGTTTTCATTTTATAGGACTGTATTCGTATTGAATAATATATCCATTGCGACATTTATGTTCAAATCTCATTTTACGGAATGAGGATATATTGCCCTATATAGCATTTCTCAGAAAAGTATTTGACACATTCATGTTTAAAAAACGAATTTAGATAATAAATGTTATACCTATTTATAGAAAATCCGTCTACATGACTCGAAATGTGAAACGCATATCTTCTCTCCGACCGTGGTTCCGGACATTGCAAAGACCGATGAAGCCAGGCGGCTGTCCGGAGATTTGCCGTATGACGTCAACGACGGCTTACCAGACGGCAGTGAATACATACCGCAGTGGAGAATAGAAGGAATCTAGAACATATCTAGAACATATGCGTACTAGGTAACTCTTAGCTTAAACCGGAACATCAAAACGGAGCAAAACGGAGTAAAACGTAGAACAATAACACAATGCACATTTACTAATGTGTATATAAAATATAAGACAATAGTTAGTCTTAGAATAGGAATTATTTGAGGAAGCTGTAAAGTGTGTACTGTACGTTAATCAGATAACGTTTGATCCGACGTCATAAATATGACTGAATCTTTTTTAACCGATATAACAGTGTTTTTCACAGTTTGGATTAAACACACGGTACTTAATTGAAAGCAATTGTTTTAGTATCAATCTTGCTTAAGATCTTGTGAAAGAAATCACTTGCAGGAAACTGAAGAAACAATATGCGTGCCAAAAGTAGGAGAAAATCAATTAATTATATGGAGCCAATGAACAAAAACTAAAAATTAATGTGTTTATAGAAAACGACAGTTCCAAACAGCAACTTACTTAAGAGCATTCCAAACTCTAAAATAAAAACGAAATAAAGGGTAACAAATGCTAGAATATGAGGCGTACGAGCTAGACAGAAACACAACACATGCATATTACTGAAGCAATACAATCAGTAATAAAAACTCCGAAAACTCTGAAATCATATCCACATTGAGCAACAGAAATAAAAGCGATCTTCACAATGAATGATCACGGTATAATGGCATAAGCCTTCGATAACAAACACAATACAGTTCTTTCTGTAGCTATAGAAGTAATAGATATGATCAGAGAGATAACTATAATAACAGCAGAGAAATGGACAGATATAACTTATACTACGGTTGATGGAAATGTGTGTTTTGGAATGTGAAATATTGCAGTAAAGAGTAAAGTATGTATGAAAGAAGTATTTTAATAGTATAGTGCATACACTCACAAGAGTAAGACGTGTTTGGTATCGACGAAACAAATCTACTTTCTAAATATAATATTACAATTGATGGTGGTTATTCTTGGTTTGGAAACAACAGGGGGAAATGCTAAAAAATGGTTTAGAATGAGTTGATTCTCTTGTTGAAAACGCGCTTAGGAAATCTAGTATTATTCAAGATGACGGTTATGAAAAGAGTTTATCGAAAAAGTGTTTACAAAGATTGCCTCAAAACATGAACATATTTAACGCTGTATATGCTACAAGGATGGATGCGTAATTTAGGTAGTCAGAGTAAATAAGTTTTACGAAATGCTGCTAAGTCAGATACAGTTATATGGGGACCAAATAATATTTACATCTGCAGCGACTAAAATTCCCTCTCGGAACACAGACATTGCAGACAAGATACATATGCCGACATATTCACTTCTGTAGCAACAAAAGATGCAAGCACAGCCATAGTTGGATTCACGGCCCATCTACAAGCAGCATGTGGAATATTAAACAAGAGGACCAAAATGGCACTGAAAAGCTCACCTGATTGTCGTCGCAAAGATGAAAACTGTTATAAAAAAGCTTATAATTCATAACAATGAGATCACGCAGTCAATGGTGCAATATCACAAATTCCTGCACCCGCGTTAAGGTGTATATGGTGGGGATCTCAATGGTTTCCACGTTATGACACAGGTACTATGACCCAAGGGTTATGTACTATGCCCGAAGGGGTAGGGACGGACCCCGGGGCCAATGCTGTTGGGATGGTTGTATCCGTCTGTTCATGCCCAGTGAGTGTATATGTTATGCGCAAAATGATAATATGGTCAATTCCAAAATTGCTCTGCGAAAAGTAAGAATTTTTAAAACGCGCGGCATTATCGGAATTCTCAAAATGCGCGGTTCAATTCCGGAATCTTCCGTGCGCACAGTAGTAATTAGAACACAGTAGGGATGTTTTGGTTCTAGTGGTTAATTGTAATACTGACGGCAAAGGCCTTCGTTAATAATGCTGAAAGAACTTGTAGCTCAAAATTTTGCTTTATATTATATAATATAAAAGCAATAACGTATGTTTAAATTGAAAGTAGACGCTTGATGCAACGTGTGTTTATCTCCTCATTGTCTATAAAATGTATGTTAATATCCACTGTTTATTAAGTATCATTCAAATATTCAATTGTCATTAATAGAAATACCATAAACTGGTAATTTGTTCTCAAACGGTATGTGTAAATGATTGTGTTTAGTACAGATAGCAGATGACAGATGTTCTGAGCAATAAAACAGTTTGACATTTAATATATTTGTATACCTTATCAGTTTAATACTTTAATAAATATGATTAAAACATGCAAATGCAATTAGTAGTAGTAGTTGTAGCTTTACATGTAACACCTGAGGCATTTATTGAGCAAATGACGTGTTTGTTATTTGACAGATGTTCAATATTTGACTTCTTCTGTATATGCAAGGATATACGAAGGTTTATGGCACCAAACCAGGGTCTCATGTTTGTATATAGAGATCATAGTGAAATCTCTAAAATATATACGGAATGACCAATTTGACCTGTTATTACAAATATTATTGTCTGTGTCGCGTTTTGCTTTTTATTTTTAGCCGGATTGCGTAGTAAATCCAGGCTTATGGTTTGGCGATTTCCGTCTATCTTCTGTCCGTCCGTCCGTATGTCCATCTACGCATTTTGACGTTTTGGTAAACGTTTTTGGTTAAAGTTTTTGTTTTTCTTCATTTCTCAAAAACGAATTGACGGAAAGCTTTGAAACTTCAGTTCATTTCAGTTAAAATGGTGAATTGCACCACTGTGCTTCACTTGTTTATATTTTCCTATCCAGAAGGTATCTCCTTATTTCAGTAATATAAATCCGCGCTTTATTGTTTGAGGGCTTCAACTTGTTTTTCAATAAGTAAGTTCATGTTAATTATTTACCAAACCAAACTATGATTTTTTTATGCATTTTATCTTCTATAACAGACGGATGAAATAATTAAGCATATGTAAATAGAAATAAATAGGTTTCAAAACATTATATTCCTTTTTAAATCCCAACACAAATTCGTACTTTGCGCAAAACATTCTCAAATTGCGCCGACACTTGGTTAATTTATATCGATTAACCCCTTGTTCAATTCCGGAATCGTCGGGCATTTTAAGAATTCTTACTTTGCGCAGAGCAGTTTCGGAATCGTCCACAGGGGCGTAGCCAGGCATACTCCTGTACGCCCGGGCGTATTCTAGAAAATCGAATGTGAAAAAATAAAAGTGCTTATTTTTTAAAATCAGCAATAAAAATTGAAGTGGGGTAGGGGGTGAGGCACTATTTTTGAAAAATACACTTAAATGAATGGAGGCGAGAGCCTCCAAAATCTCGCTCAAATGAAGCCACAAACCTCCGAAATTGCACTCAAATTCAAAATTTTCCCACCATCAGGAGTGGGACATCCCCTCACGCACCCACCCCCGGGGCGTATTCTCCAAAAGGCTCTGGCTACGCCCCTGGTCCATATTCTCACATTGCGTATATTAACATACATATGGTTATATGTTGGGGAGCTCAACGGTTTCCAAGTAAAGACCAATTTGCTACATGTCCCTAGTGGGGACGGACCCTGGGCCGATACTGGTTGGATGGATGTATCCATCTGTTTATGCTCAGTAAGTGTATAACTGTGGTTTCAGAGAAGAAAGTTAACTCTTTTAAGATTTTCCCTATACACGTTTGTGTAAAACACGTGAACTCTGCGGTGGTGCCAAATTTGACCCCATGGTCACGATTTGAACAAACTTGATAGAGGATCATAAGCTTATGGTACATGCACAATATTAGACCTCTAGCTGTACCTCTCATACTACATGCAATATATGAGAGCTCTATAACTTTTGTCCTCTAAGGAGAAGATCTTTTCATTTTGTAACTGTATAAATCTATGTAAAACAAGTGATCGCTGGGGCGTGGTCAAATTTAACGTCAGGGTCGCCGTTTAAAACTTGGTAGAGGACTTATGGTGAATGCGTAATATTAAACCTCTAGCTCATGTAGTTTCAGAGAAGAAGATTTGTTTAAGATTTTCCTATACAACATTATGTAAAACTGATACTCCTGGGCCGAATTTCACACCAGGGTCAACATTTGAACAAACTTGGTAGTGAACCATAAGCTGATACTATAGGTTAAATATGAAAACTCTGTGTTTTGAGTTTTTAGAGAAGAACATTTTTCAAGGTTTTCCCTATGTCAACAATACATATAACCAAGTATCAAAGACATAAAGTGAGACAATCACATAAAGTTAACTGAGGTTAAGTTACCTAACCAAGGTTAAGTTTGGGGACAATATGCAAAATATTACCTTGACCTTGGTAATTTGTGTCGTTCAGTGATGTCCACCAATGCCAACAATAAATATGACCAAGTATCAAAAAAAAATGAGGCAATCACATGTATACAGTTAACTGAGGTTAAGTTACCTAATCAAGGTTAAGTTACCTAACCAAGGCTAAGGTTTGGGAAAATAACGCAAAATATGACCTAGACCTTGGTAATTTTGGCGTGATGATGTACCCAACAAAGCATTTGACAAAGTTTCATAACAAATCGAGTGACTGCTATGTCTCGCTACCCACTATCGTGGGCGAGACAAAAACGGTTATGGTCATTCAATTTATTACATCTTCCGTAAAACAAAGATATATGTCAACGTGTACATGTCAACAACTACCTGCATATATGGTCATGCCGTTTTAATCTATATCCATAAATCCTTTTGTTATTACACCTTAATTATCATTAACAAAGAATATTGTTTTCATTATCTAAACATACATAAGACAACAGAAGCATATATGCAGCGACCAAGTCGTTATCTGAGGATGTCTTAACACTATATATTACATTAAAACGACATATATTATAGAATGATCACATGATTGACATAAATTAACACGACTTTCTCTTCATTTTATTGTGACTTATCGTGATAATTTCTCAATTACGCCGACATAATTCCATCATTAAAACGATTGAAGCATGATAAATTAACGCGACAATTAGTAAAAAGTCGCGATAATGCTTCAAAGTGCCAGTCATATAAACGGTTACGATATCTAAAAATAGAATTGTGGTTATAGTTTACCACCACTAATTACATGTAAGCCTCCGAGGTGTAGTCGAACGTAGTTCCTATAATAAAAAGTAATCCTCCTTTTTTTATGGAAACGGCATTATAAGTAGGGGAAAACTGCCCATTCCTATTCGATTGTGTGATTGTATGTATACGAGAGTATTAATCAGTTTTACTGGATCACTGATGAACATTTTCGAAATTTAGACTCTATGCTTACACTTTGTGAGCAATGAAAACAGTCAATCAATGAAAACAGTTGTACCCTTGACCTGTTTAGTAAACAAACAAAAACTTTCTTACATGCCTTGTTAGCCACATTTTCTGGTGATTTTTTAAGTTGAAAATTAGTTTTCTATATGAACATTACACTGCTGCATTATCCATACTTGAGTTGAATTTGCAGCAAATCATTAATATGTGACACTTTAACATTGGTGTCTATGGGGAAAATAATTAGTGGTTTCATACCTATATACCACTAAATCAGCCGGCAATCGTGAACGCTCGGCCAATCCCGTCATTATTCGAGATCCCGCCTCGTGTGTATCACGGCGCTTCGGTATGTTCAAAATCTTGACATTCTGTTCGCCGGAAGGCAACGGCACAGAAAATAGTGCACTGTTGCTATGTAAACAATATGGCCGCTAGCAACACGTGTTGAGGTCGGAATCTACAGTTTTCTTTGAAATTCAGACTAGTTTCAGACATGTACACTAATTACGCTAAATAACTTGAATTCTATTTTTCAAAAATAACAAACATGCATTGTTCCTGAAAGATTATAAAATTTCCTCTCAAAATATAGCAAATACATGCTAGAAAGCATCAAAATCGGTTTCTCTACCTACAAATACAACTTCATTTACCCCACCCACTCAGCACTGAAAAAAGTGAAAACATGACATTAATAGACAAACGACAGCATATACCTGTCCCTTATTTGAGATATAGCACATCCATAATTGAATGACAAACACTCCAAATTGTCATAAAAATGCTATTTCTACATACCTTAACCGGCTTTTTTTTC
Organism: Cyrtodaria siliqua; assembly: GCA_037043455.1. Lineage (NCBI taxonomy): Eukaryota > Metazoa > Mollusca > Bivalvia > Adapedonta > Hiatellidae > Cyrtodaria > Cyrtodaria siliqua. Next base: position 315,805 of record JAWPHD010001293.1, read on the forward strand.
CGTAATCTGATGTCGACTCAAGAATTGCAGGAAGTGGTAAAAAAAAGCTATCATTTACAACATAGCCACCAGTTACGATTTTCTGTTTACAGGCTACATATGGGTCATAGTACAAAAAGTTTATTTATATCAAAATTAACTATTATGTCATACTAAGTCAAAAACACCGCATTTGTGGATTTCTTTTTTATTGTCTAGCCTGTACATGGCTTTTAATCTCATAGATTTCTATTTTATAAGAAATTACCCATGGACATTCATTCGAAACTAAGGAGTCTCCCCTTAAGGGCAAAAATATTTTTTCAAAGTTTTATTTGTTACTTTTAAATCACTTATTCCAGATATTTCGAGCATTTTGATACGTCAGCTGTGCCAATCCGATGGAATTTAGGCATTTCAGAGCTTCTTAAACTTGGCACTGGAAAGTTACATATTTATCAGTATTTTTTGTTCTTTTTTCCTCTTCTTAGAATCAAAATTAAGTTGGTATATGTGTTATTAATGTACTTTTGAGTACTTTACCTACATAGTATTCAGGGTACAGAAAAATCATTTATTCCTGAACTCAAAATATACAGAACCTGCTTCAGAACTTATCTAGAGTAGTCTCCCTTAGCCTACATAGCAACAATGTCATGATGCATAGCAACAACTTCACCCTTGCCTAGCAACGCCAGTATAGCATGTGACATAGTGCAGATTTGTTGTCAAACATTGAGGCAATCTATACCAGACATGACAAAGTCGACAAGGTCATATTTTCCCAAAAACTTGCATCATGCGTTCGGGCGCGCGTAAGGCTTGAACTGACGCATATAAAAAAAAATAGTGTATCCGAGAAGCAGTTGGTCGAAAAGGGCAAGGCAGCAATAAACAATATACTGCCCTGCTTTAGCAACATTCATGCCCAGTGCAGAATATATTCAACAGTGTGTTATGCCCATCTTGCCACCAACTTTTTGCCATATGGCAAACACATAAATATTTCAAAGGAAGACCATAAAAACATCAAACGGGTACTTGATACAGTATTTTCAGGAGAAATGTTGGGTCGCATTTCCAAACTCTACACAACAAACAAGTGTGAACATTTAAACAGTCGAATGTTTACGTATGCACCAAAAAACATGGAACAGGCAAGTCTGCCCAATTGTTAGCTAAAAAGGCTGGATTGAAATATGCGATGGCAGACCCTTTCACAATGCACATGGCTCAACGCGATCGGTTGAGTAAGTATCGCACACAGCTGTCGGAAACAGTCCAATACAAGCACAACCGTTATATATCCCGCAAACGACGAAGTAACAGGAAACTTTTAAACACTTATTTTTATGAAACTGTAACATCTAACAATCATGAACATAACTATGGAATAAATCCAAATATGTAAAATTTAAACATGCCTTTGTTTTAACATATCAACATAATAATTACCCATTCTCATAGAAGGCACGGGCTATAGCCACGGTGACCATTACAAATGCCTTCATTTCTACAAACTGACCGCTGATTATTTACTAAACAAGTTTCCAAACTTAAATGCTTAAAATTAATGCAAAGTTTTTGGTGACACCTATGTGACACATGCAGATGGCTGGGTAACTGTTCACATTCTGATGATATGTAGAACATCAGCCTATGAACAGTTTCCCATTTTCGGTGACCACGAAAAGTAACGCGGATAACACCATAGCCATCTTTGTTTTTGCAGCCACCCCAAATATGACATGAATCGGTGATTACAAAGTTTTTTAATTTAAACTCGAAATTGAATATTTCCATTTCAGTTAAAATTGTAGAGAAAATAATAGACATAACGGTCACTGCAGCTATGGTTATGCAGACTGCAAATTAAAAATAAAGTAAAAAATGAAATGGTATGCACAAAAACATCCAGATAGTTTTAGTGCAGTATGAACTGAAAAGTAGGTAGCATACAAGGTAGCATTCAAGTCTGATTTTGCATGTCTGATCAGAGTTGGTCATAGCAGAGTGCAATTTATTGTTGGGTCTGATAGTTCAAGGTATCTTATATGGAAACCTATTCTCCTACATTAATGCCTACTTAAATGAACAGTTATATACAATTTACAGGTTCCAATTATAGCAAGAATTGCAGGAAGTGGTAAAAAAAAGCTATCATTTACAACATAGCCACCAGTTACGATTTTCTGTTTACAGGCTACATATGGGTCATAGTACAAAAAGTTTATTTATATCAAAATTAACTATTATGTCATACTAAGTCAAAAACACCGCATTTGTGGATTTCTTTTTTATTGTCTAGCCTGTACATGGCTTTTAATCTCATAGATTTCTATTTTATAAGAAATTACCCATGGACATTCATTCGAAACTAAGGAGTCTCCCCTGATGTATAATTTGCGTTGAGTGTTTGTTTTTTTACAATTGCAGATGAAGGTTTTATCACTGCTTTCATGTAAATAAACTAATAATGGAGCAATCGGCTTAATAACATTGCAACATTTGGATGATAACTCTAAGGCACGATGACGTAACTAATATGGAAACCTGCGTAATGCATTTGAGTAATGCTGCGAAGCATTGTAGGAGATGTTGCGAATGAATCAGCCGGATGTACGCGCCTCGTGCAGTCGAAAGTAGTTCTATATTAAAAAGTGCTAATATTTTTACTTTAAAATCGTTTTAGTGCATTTTCCTGTTGTTTGTTTTGGCTATAACTGTATTCTGGACATGTTGTTGATATTTGAAAATGCAGCTCATCATATTTTGACATTTTGTTTTTTATATAACTTTCAGAAGTGAAAGTAGACAGGGTGTGAAATTGCAAGGGGTAAAAATAACGTTGACTTGACCCGGTGTTAGTATACAGCTGACGTCATGTTTCTTAGAAGATAATAAACCCCCAATGTTTTTGTTGATGTTTAATTGCAGACATGTTTATTTGCATGATAGTTTATCATAATTTTAATCAGGTTTGAGTTTTTAACAAGTTGTCAAATGCTCACTTAACTATGGAAGGGGCATGGAGACTGATTTACGCTAATATTATAATATCATTCTTACACGAAATACGGGTGTTTGAAATGAAGCAATAAAACATACATTTGATAATTTATATCCGTCTTTATTACTGTAATATGATATAAATATTTGTGAATCTGAACCGGGAATTGCCGAAACCAGTCAAAGTATTGAGAAAAAACACCGATATTCAACATTTAATTAACTACTTTTTTCCAACAGTCTTTTAGTGATTATGAAATAATGAATACATGTGTTGCAGCAGCTTTTGTATGTGGAAGTATTAATTTAAGCTAAGGTAAATCAAATCGACAAATCTACATAAAGATTCGATTATTATATTTCAATTTATAACAAATATACTGCTAAATACACAGAAAGACATAAAACAGTTAACATAAAATATTTCATCGTTTAAAAAACACAACCATTAAATAATGATGGAATAGAAATTAGCACAAACGTACGAACAAAGGTGTCACCCCTATCTCGGAAGTGGACCATTCTTTGGCGGGAAAACTTACACAATGAAAACAAGTGCCTATCTGTGTAGAAGAACATGCGTCAGTTGGTATATACTCATAACTATGATCAGATTGGTACCCACGCCTGCAATAGCGCAAACTACACTTTTGAGCAGGCAACTAATTATTACTGTGTTGGTCCGCTCTGGTGAAACGTTCAAGTTTTGATCAGGGAACCGGTTACTTCCTCTGATAAACCGAAATGAATATATAAGGCTAGAACCCGAAGGCGAAAGCCAAAAATAGACGGTCAACACTTACATTTAGTTTTGAACCTGAAAGGAGTATGCTCTATGCTGTTGTTTTTTCCCCAGATATAACTCATACTGCTGAACATCTCTCAGTTTATGGTTACCTTTCTCTTTAATGTCGAATGTTAAAATAGTCGTGTATAAATAAGTAAACCCAAGTAATACAATGAATTTATGTTATTTTAGTTATATTTTTACTTATTGACCATTATAGTCTGTTTACAGCTGTATAATTATTGACATTGTGTCGCATTCACATGATGATTTATGCTTTCATGTTATTGTATTTACACGTAGATCTGAATAAATTATCAACTTTATTAAAAATCTGTCCTGAATCTGGATATAGTGTCCAACGTTGCAATATACAGGTTGCCTGTGGTACAAACAAGCCCGTGTATTTTTTGCAGTATAGTCAGTATAATTTTGTTGTATAATTTTGTTGTCCCTTTGACAGTCGAAAGTTTAAAATTATTCACTATTTTAATTTTAAAAAAGCAATAAAATCTTTCATTGACATGTGCAACTTTTAAAAATATCTGTCTATCCCGTTGAAAGTACTGTATTCTCATATACTCATGTTTAGTTCTATCTTTGGTGTAATACATGTAAGATGTTGTCTAACTGATTTGTTCATTCGTTGTCAGTGCACATACAACTGGTTGAAATCCGTATATTATTTTATTAGTTTATTTACGATTTGCAGGATTTGATGTCCACCACAGAATAACAGTGTCAGCTACCGAATAACAGTCACCCCTCTAGCTTAATATACACTAAGATTTGTTTCACGGATCCGGCCTAATATATATATTACATACATACATATACAGTTTGGATCCTAAATTAATAATACATACTAAATGAAGCATTATACGTGAGTTACCTCGACGCGAGTAGGCGACTATATCGTCCATCTCAGGGCTAGAAATCGGCATTACAAGTCGACCATAATGACACATCATCACTAAGAGACAATTGTTGAGACTTTTCAAACAAGCAATCCTCACCCTAGCCCTAACGCTTGGTATAAACTTTAATCGAAATAAAGGGGACATCATAAATACTAGAAATATTAAGTTCTCTTGAACGTGAAATGAGTATGCTGTTGCTTTTTGTTCAGACAAAAATCTAACTGCTTAAAATCACTCCGTTTATGGTTGGTTATCTTTCTCTTTAAAGTCAAATGTTTAAGATTCATGTACATGAACATTACATTTGTTTTAAGGATCCATCCTAGTACATATTACATACCTACATATATAGCTTGGATCTTAAATTGATAACCACTAAATGAATCATTAAATATGAGTTACAACGACGCGAGTAAGAGACTATATCGTCCATCTCATTGGGTAGAAATCGGCATTAAAAGTCGACCATAATGACACATCATCACTAAGTGACAACTGTTGAGACTTCAAAGAGACAATACTTACCCTAGCCCTAACGCTGGTTTTAAACCTTATGCGAAATACAGGGGACATCACCAACTCTAGAAATAATTTCAAAAACTTGTTGGGTTACCTATTATTAATAAGTTACTAACTCCGCATTACTAATATTACAAGGCCAACACTTCCATTTAATTTTGAACGCGAAAGTAGTATGCTGTATTCTGTTGTAGTTGTTTTTTTCAGACAAAAATCTAACTGCTAAAAATCTCTCAGTTTATTGTTATCTTTTTCTTTAATGTCGAATGTTTAAGAGTCATGTATATAACTACGAAAACTAAAGTAATCCAACGAATTTATGTTATTTGAGTTATACGTTTACTTATTGATCGTTATGGCCTGTTAACTGCATTATTATTTGACATTGCGCCACTTTCACATGATTGATTGATGCTTTCATGTTAATGTATTTATACGTCGATTCGGGTAAAGTATCGACATTATTATCATCTCTGACCTGGATCTGGATATACTGTCCAATTTTGCAGAGAAGAGGATGCCTGCCTGTGGTAAAAACAAGTCAGTTTATTTTTTGAGGTATTATCAATATGAACCTTTTAATGTGTTGCCTCTTTTTTGACAGTCCACAGTTTTAAAATATTTTAAATTATTGTTTTAATGTTAAAAAACTCAGTAAAATCTTTCATTGACATATACATTTTTAAAAAATGTCTATCCTGTTGAAGGTACTGTGTTCTCATAATTGTACTCATTTTACCTCTCTCCTTGGTATAATAGATGTAAGTTGTCTTTAACTGATTTGTTTATTTATTGCCGGTGCACATACAACGTTGTAGGATGTTGAAATCGGTATCTTTTATCTTTTATACCATCCAACCAGCATTGGCCCCGGGGTCCATCCCCACCCGTAGGGAAATAACCCATGGGTCATAACTTCAAAAACCGTTGAGATCCCTACAATATATAGAGGATATTTGTTGTTTTGGAGTGAATAACATATTTTATTTCATCGAGAGTGAGAAAACTTTATATTTTCACGAATGCATAGCATGAGTGAAAATATAAAAGTTTTCTAACTTTGAGATGAAGTAAAATATGTTATTCACGACAAAACAACAAATTTTCTTTTTATTTTATGATTTTACAAACAATTATTTAAGCAATTTCAGTAACTAAACCGTTTTACACACCTGGCTACGCGCCCTGTTCACGATGACGTAACGAAACGTTACATGACTTCACTCTTATTGAAACCATTAACGTCATAGAAAGAAAGTAATTAAATAAGCAGTGGATTTAACAGTATAACAGTTGGAATATCTTGTGAGTCCATTTGTGTTGGTTATACATTAAAAAAATAGTCCCGGCAGCTACTGTGGAAATAAAACTCTATATTCCACAGTGTGGAATAACACTTTTATTTCACTATTTCATTGCTTATCATAAAATAAAACCATTTATCACATAACTTACGGTATGGGAGTGGAATAAGATCATTCTATATGTTCGATATACCACTAGTTATATAAGTATGCAAATTAGCATAGTATGCGCTGTCAAAAAAAATTCGATAATGACTATAATCCAATTTCCACGGTTTATGTCGGTTTCGCGTGTTAAAACGACAGGCAAAATGCAATACACGTCGATATGTGAGTTATGTGATAAATATAATCTAAAATTCCTTCTCATTCAAGAGCCTCGCAATATATCACTTTGCCAACTCGTTTAATAAATTTAATAATGAATGAATACTCATGTACGATCCTCTATATATACACTTACTGGGCATAAACAGACGGATACAACCATCCAACCAGCATATGTTCTGGGGTCTATTCCAACCCATGGGGACATAACCCTGGGACATCAATAGGAAACGGTTGAGATCCTCACTCTATAACTATGTATACAATCAATGGCATGAACAGATGGATATACAAACCATCCAACCAGCATTACCCCCGAGGTCCATCCCCATGCCTTTGGGTCATAACTCAAAAACCGTTGCGATCCCTCAGAGAAGATTTTGCAATTGAATGAGACGCCTACGTTATGTCCCGGGGGTTAGACTTGATGGGGTGGGCGGGGAAAAAGTATTTCTCTATGAATAGGGTCGTGCTGCATATCAAATTGAACGTTATTCAGAGCAGTGGTATTAGAACAAATTCGCACCTGGGTCATCATTTGGTGGTGGGGATGGTAGTAGGGTCAAAGATGCGGCTTTATGGCGAGTGCGGGGATTTGTGATGACGCGTCATCGACTGCGCGATCTAGTTTGCGTTATACTTTCCTCTTAATATTTGTCAGACGAGACATTACACAAATAAAAAAGATAACATATAATAGGCAGGCCTACTTGAGAATTTAATTATTGACAGCCCAGGTGCAGACAACAGACGTCCTTGAACAAAACAGGGTATATTAGTTTAAGTAATGTATTGTTTATAATTAAATGTCATATTTAAACTTTTTAATATCCAACACACTATAAATTGAAAGCTAACCTGGAGCTTTCGTCCTAGTACTAAGGACTTCATCAGCAGACTGAAGAGATTAGCCTACTGGGGATTAACACTACTCTGAGTGAGCGATGTTAAAAGGCTGTCCCAGATGTGCGACAGGTTGTACCGGCCTCCGTCCTTGTTGAGTGTTGGCTTGTGCGCCCGGATATATACCAGGAGGGGTCCCGGTCCAGGATAGTTACTGAGTCCAGTGATATCGAATGTCCAGGGTTGTCAATGTTAATGTGATGTGAAACCTCACTAGTGGTGGAGCTAGGTCGCCTATGCTCCATGAAACGTGCCTTGAGATCTATTTCTGTCTCTTCCGGCCGGTACAACCTGTCGCACATCTGGGACAGCCTATTAACATCGCTCACTCAGAGTGGTGTTAATCCCCAGTAGGCTAATCTCTTCAGTCTACTGATGAAGTCCTTAGTACTAGGACGAAAGCTCCAGGTTAGCTTTCAATTTATAGTGTGTTGGATATTAAAAATTTTAAATATGACATTTAATGTTACAATCCTTGTGTCACTCTATACAGAAACAAAGTGTTGCATGCGTGTGACAAATGTACCCACTCACAAACTGAATCCGAATTAGAGATGAACTATCCTTATCAGTTCTGCTTAAGCTGGATGCTTGATAGCCCAACGGAAGAAGGTTCAATGGGATTTGAAACATGACATATGCAGTCCAACCAAAGTTGAAATTACCTGCAGAGAAAGTAAAACAGGGCACAAGTCTCAGTAAACGGACTAAACTGAATCAAGTAAATAAAAATAACTAATAATGCATATCATCTTATATTGTCTTGATTGGATTTCACACTCTTATGAAGTGATGTTTTGATGTACCCGATATTGCATCATTTTAAATGAAATAAAATATTAAAAGACATATAGAATGTAAAGATACGATTTGGAGGACGATTCAAGAGTTACTTTCATATTTTGTCTCAAAAACACAAATTAACTGTTAGTAGTTCCTAAGCTTCACAAATTAGCATCAAGAATATGGACTTTCATGTTTTCAGACTTAACCTGATCAATAGGACGGTCAACGGTTACAATCGGTTAGACAATAAGAGGCATACCTAACATGTGCTTGTTAAGACCTTGAACTCAGAACAATTTCTAAGAATGTATTCTTTCTTAAGACAATGTTATGTCATTTCCAACAGCATATATAACACATCTAAGCGATATTTGTGTTTGTGTGTAATATACTCTCATGCATCTCAAGTGTATTTCCTAACTGTTGTCTCCTGGATAATCATGTTTGATTTCTATTTTAACATTAAGACTCATAAACTACCATCATACTCGGATGACTAAGTAACTGATGATCAGTTGCAGTCAATTAATAGGTACATGACTAGTTGACGGCCACAAGTTCAATTGATGTCTGGGCAGGCTCCACTGTTTAACCATCTAAATGCTAGTCCAAACATAACCTCGCCCAAAGAAGTAATTTCTTTCTCCCTTTGTTTTTTATACACATATCAGTCATTGAAGTGAATTTAAGATACACATCACCATGTATAGAAGTAAATTCATAATCGGTAGATGTGTTTCAATGACAAATCTGTTCCATTCTGTTCCATAATGGCATCCAACCGCAGGCAGACATCTCTGCAACCCATTAATTAAATTCAATGTTACAATTAACTTTAGCTTTTGAATAACCACCTATGTAAATAATTATATGTTCAAGAAACTAGGACTAAATCATTTCCAAATTTACAAATACATTCTATTATGCTCCTTTGACTATAAACTAGGAATATGTATCCTTTTCAAGTAAACTGACCCACGTGTTAAAGGTTGAATGCACAACTATTTTATCTTCATATAAATAAAGGAGATGTAATAGCGATTGATTTAGACTGCCTGCATGTCATTTAAAACCTCATTTAAAGCAGCTATCCCGCCAACAACAGCCACATTTGACAAGGTATGTACATCGGTTCCAAACCCACTGATGACGAGGTCTATATATAACATACAAAATATTGAGTATCCAAACTCTATAGCCACAATATAAACGGCTTAAGCCAGCCAGGCTAAACCCTAAAACTGGAGTGTCGAATTAAGTAACCAACTCACAACCCACTCCACGCACATTCAATCACGAGTATTTTAAGAACCCGTGAATAACAAACACCCTCAACCGGCACGTACACCTCACCACACGACATGAACATCTGGATAGTTTTGACAAATATTTCTATTTTGTGCCTGCAAGAACCTATTAATTGGTTTATAAATGCCTCCCTTTATTCGGAGAGAGATAGTTATTAAAAGGAGGTTTAAAGGTGTTATATAAGTGATGTGATAATTGTTTTATTAAAATTTAAATTTGGATCATGCATAGAACAGTTTTATTTCGAGTAGGACATAGCATAGAAGTGCTTATTATAGTTTAGTGACCATGCACAGAACTCAGTGCTATATATAGGGTAGGGACAATCCCAACTGGAATAATACATTCATTACGTCATATTGGTAAAAAAGCGGAGGGACAATAAACCTGTGCACTACACCCACCCACACACACACAAATTAAATAGATACCGGTGCCATTTGATATTCTTTGTGTAATAATGACAGGATAAATAATACGCATGGAACCAATGGAATTGCCATGAAATAAACCATATGAAAAAACATCTAAATTCTTCCAAGTATTTGGAAAATGGAACGCCACTTATAAATCCATTGTCAATGTATCAATCAGTTCTGGGGATATATTCCCAAATTCTACATCAAATATTTTGGATACAATTGACATTTGCAATGTTTGAAATGTCGCTTTGTGATTTATGTTTAACGTGTAAAACTGTAAGAAATGGAACTTTACATACAATACCAACACTGGGCCTCTATGACCTGTCCAAAACATCACGCCCGGTACACCCACTTTTTTGACAGGAACTTATGTCATGTTTAAACATATAATTGATGCAATATAATCAACAGTTAGAAATATCACAGACCTAAGTTGCTAATTTGTGTAGGTAACCTGGTAAACCGTTGAACATTTAAAGACAACAACATCAACAACAGGAAGTGGTGTAAAAAAATAAAAATAAACATCATACCGAGTAGTCATATTTTACAAACCCACAATTCTATACACCATTTTTAAAAATATATATATATTAACCCAACTGACTTAAATCCATAATTAAGTATAAAACGAGTCCCGTTTCCGTAAGCGTTGCAACATCTGTTCCTTCAGCCACAACTTGCCATCCACCGTTAACCATATCGCTTGCAGATTCCGACTACGACTCGCACATGTACCGCATCTTCTGTAACAATGTGTAGCCAATCCACCGTCTCAGAGGTCAGTTGTTTAACGATCTTCTCACGAACTCTGGAGATACCACCAGCTCCTGCTGTCCGTATCTATTTTACTGGTAGGTTCATCCAGTTCCTGCGTCCCGAGTCGTCATTGGGCCCTTGGACTGTTTTACGGCAATTATGGCTCTGTGCTAAAATAATGAACACCTTGCACACTACATTAAATAAAACTTTATTTTCATATGCATCTATCAACTATTTGAACACTGTCATATTTAATCAAGAGTTCAATCCTCGCCTTGGTCATGCAATTTATCCTTGAGCAAGGGACTTATTCCATGTTGTTTAGTACTGGTTCTACCCATGAAGCTAATTTAAGTTGCAAGAACATGTTTGCCAATCGATGTAAATTAATAATTTAAAGTAAATCAAACAAAGAAAGAATTCTTCTTTTGCTATGCATAAATGCACCCTTGGCACGCCTCCGCAGCTCCCGACATGCCAATGACCCCACCAGCATATCTGTCCGTTATATATATAAGGAGATATTGAGATTGTCCTAGCAAACGCCTGATTAGAATGCTTCACAGCACATTTTCTCTATTCGAGATCGGTTCATGCCTGCATCATTCAGACAGTGATGCAAGTATAAACTGTTCTCCGAATGACCTTCACCTAAATTATTCGGTCAACACTTGTTGATCTATTAATGAATATAAGCACTAAAAGGTTATTGATAAATAAACGTAACACTCCCTTATACGAAGATTGTGAGTTATTTTCTTGATGATATACTTCAACTCCTCTCCAATTCACGACAACAGCAATCATTTTTTCATGTCGCTTTGAAACCTGATAAATAATACAATACAGCCATACCTTGACTTAAATATTAAAGCAGTCATAATTAATAACATCCTATGAACTGAACAAAGAAAGATAAAAATATCGGACAGGCACAGCAGCATTCAAGGACGACAGTCAACCACAAAACACAAAAACAAACACGCAAACAGACATACGAGAAGGCAAAATTAATAAAAAATGCAAACGACATCACAAACACAAAAGGGTTGACTAAACGAGTGTTGAAATTCGACAATCGACAAATGTTTTAATTGAACCTGTCATAGACCTACAATGTAGGCTACATTGAAGATTTAATTCCATGAACCTGTCTCTACATTAATCCTACAACTTCGGTCATACATTCATTAGAAATTTACATAAAATAACAACAAAGGTATACACTTTCAATATGTACATACTTATTTTTTATAAATGACCGAGATACATGCTATACTTTTTATTTTAATCTCCCGTATTAATATACAACCATCTGCCTACTCGCCGCCATTGATAAAGGCTGAATATACGGTATAGGGTACAAATTACTAAATCGTAAAACTGACAAAAACAGGAGGGCCACACTCTGTGCAGTCAGGGTGACCAGAAACTCATGTAAATTAACACCCGCACTACAATAAAAGGATTTATGTCGATAAATGACAAATCCCAATATTAATCAAGTCAATAGTACAGAAGATTCTATGCATATGGCGGTGACCATGGTGACCATGGAACCTTCAATACGGTATGTTTGCATAGCTTAGGCTTGCTTCTAAGTAGTATACGTACCATTCTCAAACTCAGCAAGATATCGTAATTAACAATATTTCAGTTATATAACTTAGGCATGCTTCTAAGTAGTATACATACCATTCTCTAACTTAGCAATATATCGCAATTAACAATAATTCAGTTATCAAACTTAGGCATGCTTCTAAGTATTATACGTACCATTCTCAAACTTATCAATATATCGTAATTAACAATACTTCAGTTATATAACTTAGGCATTCTTCTAAGTAGTATACGTAGCATTCTCTAACTTAGCAATATATCGTTATTAACAAAACTTCAGTTATATAACTTAGCCATGCTTCTAAGTAGTATACATACTATTTTTAACTTAGCAATATATAGTAATTAACAAAAATTCACTAAGCTAACTTAGGTATTACTTCTAAATCATGAAATGTCATACCATTCTGTAACTTAGCCATATATTGTAATTAACAATAGTTCAGTTAGGCATTGCTTCTAAGTCATGCAATGTCATACCATTCTCGAACTTAGATATTATTAATCCTCTTAGCATGCACACTATTCACACAATTAATCATGTAATAGGTCTGGTTAGCACGCATACTATTCAGTAAATTAGTTCGGCATCAGTCCTGGTAAGGCATATATATAAACAAATAATTCTGGTGAAATCTTGATTTTTTTTTACTAGGAAAAACATATATGTATGCTTTCGATATAATTTTTATACTGAAATATATGGATATGTTTGGTGTTGTATTTGGTAAGATTATTGTTAAAATAAACAGATACGTATTATCAATATTGTGTCGAGGAACAAGTGGTCAAAGCATGCAAGTATATAGTGAAAACAATGTAAGTAGGTGTTACATGGTCAAAATCTAAGAGTGAAGTGGTGATTATTCAAGGGTCCGTGGAAATCGTGGGGGAAACCCGGAAGCAGGGTTATAGCCGGTGCGAGTGTCCATTAGCTCTTCCGGAAGTCTAGGTGGAGCGAGTAAGACACGGGATCACCACAATTTTTATTAATCGATCAGAAATTATAAAAACAACAGGAAGCGCAGCAGCAGATAACCATGGGTTCAAAAAATCTAATTCCCTAAATAAATGTCTTTAAAATGTTTATTAGAGTATAAACGGTACGGTACATTGATATTAAACCAGTAAACATATAAATACATCACGATTTGTATCGACGACGGTTGACTAGATAATTGTGGATTCAGTGGTTTAAAGAAAAAACATGACCGCGTACATTGTATTTTTGTCAAAGCGGTAGTGATCCAGTACAATGGATGTTAACATTACAGTGGTTTCGCTTCTATCACGTAAACAAGTTTGAATATTCTGAAGTATAAGTCGGGTGAAACATGAATATATGTAAATGTTCCCACGTGCTCCCTCACGCATATTAAGTGTTCAAACACATTTAAGATACTGATGTATGAAACATGATAAAAACTTTTGCCCATAGCACATTAAACTTAACGAAACGAATTACTTCAAAGCGAAAACCAGGTTCTAATTGGATCGTAAAGTATATTTTTGAACGATGTTCAAAGATTAGTGAAGATACGAGCCATTAGCATGATTAGGTGTCAAACATTTCAGTCGGCAAATAGCGAAACATTAATTTTACAATTATATGAAAAGAGTTACTTTTACTTTTTTGTTTGTGAAAGGTGAATTGTGAATAGTTTTCAAACTATAATTTGCCCCTTTTTTCCACATTCACTTCTCTCTTTACCGCATCAGTGGCTATCACTTTTGCTTCTTCTCATTCCGTCTTCAACCTTTTTTTGCTGTCCCTTCTTAAAGAAACTAAACCGCCAAATAACGGCAAACGCTCAAGTTTCGAGGTTTGGTCGGACCGGTTAAACCGCTTTTCTTGTATCTATAGAGTTTGAATTCTCAAAATATGTGAGTTATATATATACCTCGTCGTCAGTAGCTTTAGAATCGGTATAGATATGATACAAAATTTGGGTGTTGTTGCCGGGGTAGATACTTTAATAGATTGCACGTACTATCTACCTTCTACGACGACTTGCGCTGTTCACATGAAGTTCGACTGGTTTCATCTGTTTCCATTGTGTCTAACTGTTTCTTATTAGTCTCAACCTGCTACGACCGTATCATTCATATGTCTTTCTTGCAGATATCGGTCTCGGCAGGGCGCCCACTAGCGAGTACCGTAATTTATTTATGAATATTAAATTAACTTGAAAGTATGTTTATTGAAAGTCTCATACCATCACTCAATGTAATGATGTAAAAAAGCAATTTTTTAGTGATATTTGTACACCATTTGCTACCATGGCAACCATATTTCTTATGTGACATGATCTTCAACATGTGCTTTAAGCAGAGCAGGGCCGCTGTGCCTTATTTCCAAATACCCATTGTGACTACAAAGCTGCCGTTGTGGTTTGCTCTTATCGGACAGCCCCCTGGCTTCCGTTTAACAACTTTGCACAATCAAATATTCTCTCCTGGTGTAATTGGTAAGCTGTTTTCACATGTATATAGTGTATCATTGGCAGTTATTCTTATATATGTAGGTATTTTACCTTTAGCGTTCACATGGGTTGCCTAATTTGCATATTTTTCATCCAAATAATGTATCCCATATGTCAAAATTATTTAATAGTTTGTGTTTAAAGAGTGGAAATAAACCATAAATGTATTTTTTTTATTTACAATCAAATTTAATCTTATATTCATTCAATAAAAGAAGGTAATTTAAACAAGAAATCCGCGGATTCACATGTAGGGAGCTGGACTTAAAAATAAAAAGGTCAATGATGTTTAAATGCAAGTTTGTATAGATTTTAGGGTGCCCTCTGGTGACGATTTAGCGTGATCTGCGCATAATTTCGCGCAACGCATTTGTGGATGTTGTAAAAAGTGGGAAAATGTTCCAAAATCACTTTCCAAATAATAATAAACAATTAAATGTTATTAAACAACAACCTGTAGCATGTCGCTTTCTTTTTATAAGTTCTACATTCTATTCCGCTGCCATTTTACTATTACGACATCGGGATTTACCTCCCTTCGACACAGACTGCTTTTCGCGTTGCTGACCTCGAATACAAAAATGGGTAAAACAAAACGTGGTTTCTTAAGCGTAAAACAATTAAACAAACGTAAACAGATCTTAGAAGCACAGAAGAGAAGATGGCAGAACACAGGGAACACTGAAACCGTAGATTCCACCGGCGATCATGGTTATTGTACGTATAAATGTTCTCTGAAATTTTATATTTTCTCTGACTTCAGTAGTGCATATTTTTGGCGAAAACGAAAGTAAAATTATGTTACTTGCTCAGGTTGGTCATTGTGATTGGAGCATTTTACATTTAGCAACATTTATTGCTATTATTGGTTTTATTAAAAACTGCACTTCCGCACCGTTAATTACGCTTATGGGGTCTTTGTCTGCAGGAATGTATCCCCACAGGAATGTACCCCAGATACATTCCTGTATACAGGATTGTACCCAAGGTCATTTCTGTATACAGGAATGTGCCCCACTATTGCAGATCTCGAGTGAAGGTCGCGTGTCTAATGCTTGCAAATGGTTTTATTGTTATTTACTTTAAAATATAATAAAGCTTTTCAATATGTTTATAATATGTTTAACAGATACACTTGTTTTCATTATGGTCTTGATTGTTTTTAAAGAAAATACACACAAAACATCAATGTTAGAATTTTCAAAATACGATAAGATCTGGCAAGATTTAAAGTCTGGTACAATATTGTATACAGGAATGTACCCGAGGTGTATACAGGATTGTACCCGGGGTGTATACAGGATTGTTCCCGGGGTCAAGTACGACATGTCACCTCAGACTTTACCATTGGTTCAAACAGTGGAAGTGTTTGCAGGTTAGAAGCCTAAGAAGATCTTTTTCCCCAGCCAGGTGTTATTGGTCAGTTGTCATAGTAGTGACATGATGAAATCATGAAAATATCTTCTACAATATTATTTCTTCCTCTTTTTAAAGGCCTTTGTCACAGAATGACATACCTGACTGTCAGATATTGCGGATGACAGTTTGGTTGACGAGGGAGCTGGAGACTGGCGGACAGGTAGAAGGGTTGTTGAGCTAGGTGTTCTTGCTGATGCCCTATCTTCTTGCAAAAAGTGCCACTTCAGCTGTCACATGCCATGGGGATACTCGCATATGGATTGTCCACAATTATAAAAAGGTTGTATTTTCAGTGCTTGTTTTGCAATTTCAATTTGTGCTTTGTGCACTATTCAGACAAGGGTCTTCACTTTAAAATATAAACTTCATTTATTTTACAACAATCGCGAAACAAGTTTATACAACATATGTCAATTACTCTCGTTGGCACGAATGTAAGCGTAACTGTGGTCTTTCGTGTGGGAGGAAACCGTAGTAACCGGAGAAATAATCGGAGAAAACAAGCCTGTCTGATTTGGTGACCACCGTGTCACCTCACATGTCCCGGCCGAGAATTGAACCATAGTCCCATTGGTGAGAAGCAAGTGACATTTCAGATGCACTAATCGGACAGTCAACTTTTCAGACACAGAACATTCTAAACCTTTCATTGTTCACACAAGGTTTAATTACAATTTTCATCTCTGAATTTTTATCGTGTATTAAAGCTATACATCTCTGAAATTGTACGCAAACAAATTTACTTGTAAACTGTTGACAATTTAACCCGCAAGCCGATAGCTTGGGGATGACAAGTTATTGACTCTTAGATTTCAATAGCTATGACCACTCTGATGTATGTTTTATTAATGTTTATAAATGAAAATCCTGATCATAAAAATATTGTTTTATATAAGCATACTGTCCCCAACCTCTGAATATTTGAAAGTAATTAATACATCCTTACCAGGGAAGTTAGTAATCAGTTTTGAAAATTCTTCTTTTTATCAGTTTCATGCAGTAATACACAGTGCGGCTACACTAACAATGTACCAACTGGGAAGAGGCACAATATAATTTGGTATGCCAACACAAAGTTAGCAACAGGTAAATATGGTTGCAAGACTTTTCAACATTGAGCATAATGTAACTGCTGATTTCACCTGTCAGTTAATAAGTCCCCCACCGTCTGGGGACTATAGGTTTGCACCCTGTTTGTCCGTCCGTCTTTCCGAAATGCTTGTCCGGTCCATATTTTTAATACTATAAGACTGAGATACCAAACTTGGTATGTGGATATACTTGGGGTAGCGGTGTGTCGCGTACCAAAAACAGGTCACCTTGACCTGTGACCTCTGTCATAGAAAATTCTTATCCGGACCGTATTTTTAATACTATAACACTTAGAGATACCAAACTTGGTATGTGAATACATCTTGGGATAGCGGTGTGTCGCATACCAAAATAAGGTCATTGTAACCTTGACGTCCGGACAGTATTTTCAATACTATAACACTTAGAGAGCTATCAAACTTGGTATGTGAATACGTCTTGGGATAGCGGTGTGTCGCGTACCGAAATAAGGTCATTGTGACCTTGACCTTGATTTTTGACCTCCATCATAGAAAATGTCTGGAAAATGTTTGTCTGGGCCGGTGGGATCTATAGATTGCCCTGCAATTCTTGATGCAATTCTCGTTACATTCAACGATATATCACTGTAGCGTTTGCAACTTTAGAAGAATAAGCAAGGCAATGCGAAAGATATCACTGTAACGTTTGCAACGTTAGGAGAGTCAGCAAAGCAATGCGAAAGATATCAGAATGAGATGTGTGCGTTATTTTCACATTTTAGGGGTATTAGAACAGAAATAGAACATCGTTTACGGTGAATTATCTTGTAATATATCACGGTTGGACTATATGCTACCCTGAAATGTTTCAGTACCGACATCTTACGGGGAGCATGAAGTTCTTATGTTCTTATGGTATACAAAAAATAAAATGCCAAACAATTAATTATACGATTTATTAAAAAAGCTTCACATTTTAATGAGTAACAACAGTTTACCTGAACATGTTTAAACTTTCATTTATAAAATAAGTCAGAACAGTGGTTCTACACCCATATCCACGTCATATCTTGTCAGGAGGGAAAAATCTGGTTTTAAATATTGAAATAACAACAAACAGAGTGGAAACTTCCTATCTAAACCAATAAAGTAGCCAAAATATCATGTGGTACCTTAACTATTCCTTCTAACGGGTGTCACGAAACACCCAAATCTACCCATTTCCCCCAAGTCAATAAATAAAAATATTATCTGTTGTCACAAACACACATTGAATATGAAAGACGTGTAATAATTAAATAATCAAGATTGCATTTTTGTTATGTCCGTACAACCATATTTGTAATGCCCAAAAGTTCAACGTAACTAACTCTGCAATGCTAGGTAAGAGTTAAGACTCCCCGACACCATACTGGTAAAAAATATTTTGTTGATTCAAGTTTAGTGGTAATGGGAGAAGAATGATTATATATTAATTTCTTGGCAGATATAATAGCTGATCTTATATGATCGAGTGCTGATTTATTATAGAATTTATTAAACAAGTT
Source organism: Cyrtodaria siliqua (assembly GCA_037043455.1). NCBI lineage: Eukaryota > Metazoa > Mollusca > Bivalvia > Adapedonta > Hiatellidae > Cyrtodaria > Cyrtodaria siliqua. The sequence goes on from JAWPHD010001293.1 coordinate 334,955, forward strand.
TGCAAAAAGATACAATGCGACAGCTTGTCGAGCACCAAATAATGTTTGCTAAAGAGTTTAATAAATAATAGATGATTTTCTGAGGTTCTAATTATCACACAAAACCCATACAAGTTGATGGTAATACGTTCACGTTTCTCTGTGATGTAAATTTACCTATTATATATTAAATTAATAATACTGTATTTCCTATATTAGAAGCACCGTCCCTAATAGAAGCACCCCCACCTCTTTTAAGAAACTTTACCTTCTTAAAAAATCTAAAAGTTCCTAAAAAACACACACTGTTTTTCGTCTTTACCGCTAATGGATTTGATAATGGGAGTTTTTTACCTTCGACACCAGTATGGTCTATGACATAAACCTTAAAGCGCTATCATCATCAATACAAATTACCACTTTTATTTATCTTGTTTCTTTCATTTTACTATTTAGTTTCTTTTATTATTATTTAATTTATACGCAACCAACACGTGTTGTAATTGTCAAGTTTGACGGAAATGTGTATCATACAGATGCAGAGTGGTGACAGTAATATACTCAGTACATTGTCGGGTTTAGGTTAAGTCAATACCAGTGTAACAGTAAAAGATGCCCGTACAGTAATTCTATAAGGAAACAGTCGGGGAAAGGAACTGAAATATATTGAAAATTTGTATCATAATGGTATCAGCCCCCTTCGCACTTTGCATAGCGCCCGGGAGCTACTGTTAGAGGAAATACGGTATATAAATTCCCTTTAAAAATAACAGGACACTCTGTGGATTCATGTGAAATTCCATGCATATATCATATGGCTTATATATTTTTCCCCACCATCCTTTTTAACAACTTGTTTTGTTCATTTCAGAGACACATCATCTGGTTTAGAGATACCCTTCGTTCTTCAAATACCAATGCAACCCTGAAAGACATGGATTTAACCAAAAAAGTTGACTATACTGTGATCGCAAGATTCTAAACTCCAGGAAATATATTAATTTAATTAGGCCAAATCAGAAACGCGGTTAATTTTTCTTCGGGCTGATGTGTTACAGTGTATACTTGTTACTGCGTATCTCGCTTGAGATGTGTTCGTCTGATCATGATGGTGACTTCTATTTGGCAATCCCGAGGACTGAGCAGACGTTATTTTTTTAAAGAACCAAAATGAACATAATTATACCTCACAGAGATTTATATAATGTGTAAAGCTGTTAAAAAACACCAAATGTATACAATGTCATACTGCTCACACTCAAAATAACTTTTGGTGTTTTACATCATTTTAACACATTTTAGGCCATATATGACGGTTGATTTTTTTTGTTGTAAGTATGAAGTAAATTTCATTATTGTGGTATTTAATAGATGTTTAGTTTATAAATATAATATAAATAAAATAATATAATATAAATAAAATATTGTATTATTTTTTCTTTGGTTCAGTTGGATCTGTGTAAAAAAAAAAAGTTTCCATTTGCGTACATGTATCTGAAACTGAAAAACTGCCTTTTAGGAACACAAGGTCATTTTAATCTATTTATTGTTTATTCAAGCTTTTGAAATAGATCTTTTGTAATTAAAGTGACAGGCAATCTCGAAGTGAACATCAAGCACTGAAATTAGCATCTCGAAACATGTTTTGCTGTACTTAGCGGTACTCCTCTGATAAAGCAAATGTCACTGGTCTAGCCTGGTCAAGTAAAATTCATTGGGTTGAAGAGTGCATAAAAAATATCCGCATGACGGATATTTTTATATGAGAACTGAACACTTATTTTTGTGTTATATGCCTCGGGTGGCAGACACTTATCGATCACTTTGTCCGTCGTCGTTCGTCCGTCCGTCATGCTTTAAACCTGCAACCTATGCTTGGCCATCAATTGAAAAGTATTTTAATTATGTTC